>WBMN01000010.1:372811-720203 GCA_010367425.1 Teratosphaeria destructans
CCCCCCCCCTCCCACCAACCAGCCCTCTCCGTTCATAATCCGTTTCAGAGCTACTCTATACATCCCCGATATCGAAATCTCCCCAGTCTATACAAACGCATGAGACCCCAATATCCTACAACGACCATTACATCCCGCCACCCCCCATCACCACACAACCCCCCTACATCCCCAACCCCTGCCCCACCAAAAACGCCTGAATCCACTCAAACGCCGCCTCCGCACTATAATGCAGATTCAAACCATGCCCCGTCACGGGCGCCAGGTAACTCGCAAACTTGGCGGCCGGCAACCCGGCATACAACATGGGTTTGACCGCGGCGGCCTTGTCGACGGGGTAACTGCAGTTGCCGGCGCAGAACGGCAGGTCCTCGGCGCCGTCGACGACGGCCACGGGGCCCGTGAAGTTCACGGCGGGCTTGGTGGGCGCGGAGGTCGTGAAGAACTCGCCGAAGGTCACGGAGCCCTTGGTGGCGTCGGCGAGGGCCAGCACGGCGGGGTCGAAGCCGGGCGCGCGGAAGAAGGCGATCTGGTTGTTCGTGAGGGTGTTGGCGACGAGGTAGCCGTTGCCGAGGGCGCCGAAGCGGTAGGGCTGGTTGGCGTTGGCGAGGGCGAAGTCGTTGCCGACGGTGAAGACGGGGAGGCCGGTCGAGTTGACGGAGAAGCCGGTCAGGATGGCGGCGTCCAGCGCGGACGGGTCGTCGGCGGTCACGGCCTGCGTGATGATGGAGCCGAAGGAGTGCCCGACGCCGACGACGGTGCCGAAGGCGCAGTTGCCGTATGTGCCGGCGCGGAGCTGCGAGGCCAGCGTCTGCGCGATGGCGACTTCGAGCGGCGCTTGCACGGTCTGGATGGGGTCGGCCTTCTGCGAGACGCCGACCGCGAGGCGGTCGTAGAAGAACGAGGCGTAGCCGTGCGCCGCCGCCACGTCCACGTAGCTGTAGCCCGGCGCGAAGTCCCAGTAATACCGGTCGAAGCCGACGCCGTGGGTCTGGAGCGGGATTCATCAGCGGATCGTCACACGAAGTGCTGTCCTTCTTGGGACAAGAACAGGAGACACGAACCAACAACTGCACGCCCTTGGGCGCCGAGTCATTCCTCGGCACACACAGCGTGGCGCCCAACGTCCAATCCCCCCCGGCGCTCTGCATGCCCCCCATGATCTCCTGCATAAACGGACTCCCGCTCGACACCATATCGACGAACGTCTCGGTGACCTGGCTCTGGTTCACGGGGATCTGGAAATTGAGCTTGACGTTCTGCGTCGTGCTGGCGGGGACGTTGACGTAGCCGGAGACGCATTGCGCGAGGCCGCCGCGCGAGGAGCCGGCGGAGGGCTGCTGGAAGTTGCGGGTGGAGAGGGGGTTGGGTTGGAGGGAGAGGTCGCTGGTGCCGACTTGGCCGAAGGCGGAGGTGAAGCTGGGGTACGCGCTGGTGTTGAGGGCGGCGGTGGCGCTTGCCAGGGGGAGGAGGGCGGTGGGTCGCATGGTGGTTATTTCTGTCTGGGTCTGTGGTTCGGGGAAAAAAGAATATCTGGGGTTGGAGGAGGAGGGATGTTATTACCTACCTTACCGGCTCGATATATGTATATCCCGCACACCAACAGGTACACTTCTGACGCAAAATCCCTAATAACCTACGCAGCAAGTACCACAATGGCAAAGACTCATCCATCCCATTTGGAATGGACCGTTGGAACGAAAAGTGCTTCGATCGGCACGATCGTTGCAAGAGTCGCGAGCTTGAGTTCGACAAAGCCGAGTCTAAACAGCATAAGCTTCTGTGACACTGGCCAGCGTGCAATAGTCTGTTTTTGGTAACGGCATTTGTTATTATTGGGAGGGAGGCGAGTACCTGCGTCATGCCTTCAACTCAAATAGGAATCGTATTGTTGACTCCTCACTCGTGATGAGCGTGTAATGGGGGATTGCACCTCTCTCCTGTACCCATTCCATATCATGCAGCATCGCGCACTCCTCGCTACGCCTTTCCCGCCACCAACTGATCCCGTCGTAGACACCCGCAAAGACTTTTCCCATCCCATTCGCTCTCTCACCCTCGTAGCGCGCCAGCGAAGAGCACAAAAGGGTTACAAGCGTCCGAAACGCTATAAGGAAGCTAAGCGTCCCGAAGAGAGTTTTATTCCCGGGAGAAAATTTCGAACGCAATACTGTTGTGGATGATAATATAATATGATGATTGATATCTGCATGGTGTATCACCCGTTGATAGTCAGTAGTCATCCTGGAAGCATGCACATTACTTGCATACAAACGCTGCTTAGGTACGATACGCACAAAGTAATCATTATGCTGCGGCGATCAACCATGACCCATAAAACTCCGCCGCCGGATGCCAACTAAACATTCGCTTGTCCGCTGCCGCGCTGCTGTAGACGCTGTAGTAGCTGATGAGTCGTAATCGGTCGTTAGTAAATTCATCTTTCGGCTCCGTCGCGCAGCCCCGAACACGCTCCATGCTTTGCGTACAAGTACTCATCTTGTCACGGCACCACCAAAATGTGCCCGCACACTGCAATCATCATCACTGCTCCAGCTCTCCTCCACAACCCTCTCCTCCCGCACCGTTCTATACACAACTCGCGGTTCCTAACGCCTATACCTGTCGCGCTCGTAAATGTATTCTCGATCCCACTCGTCGTAACCACTTCGTTTGGCAATAGGAGGCGCCGGCAGCATCTTCGGCCTGCGCTCCATTTCTTCGCGCTCCCATTGGATCTCTCTAATGCGTTCACGGCGCTGACGGCGGATGTCTTCGGTGACTTCGACGAGGCGAAGGACGTCCTCCTGTTGAATGTGTCAGCAAATGATGACCTCGGGGCTGATGACAAAAACAAACTTACGTATTTGAGATACTCCATGATGTAGAAGAACTCGTCCGTCTCTTCATACTCGTAGCCCATCTCGTCAATCGCCTCCTTGATGACCAAATCCTTCGTGACTTCTGTCCACATCTTATCCTTCGTCTTGCCTCTGCTGGTCTCCTCGGTGATCCGGCGCTCCGAGATCTTGATCTCAGTCGAGCGCTCTTCACGTGGAGGCGGCGCCTCAATCGCAGGTGGTGGCGGTGGAGCCTCAGGCAGGCCATAGTCCTGCTCGTAGACGCGGTCACCAGTGGAGAACTTGCCTCTCCGCTCGCCACGATAGCGATCCCAGTAGATCTCTTGACGACCGCCGCCGACTCCATCCATGCGGACTCTCTCGGTGCCCGGCGGCACATCGACCAGACCCCAATCCTTGGTCGCTCCGTTCCACGCTTCGCCGGGATATGCACGCTCACGGACCTTGCGGTTGTAGTATTCGGCTTCGGCAGTAATGTCATCCTCGTACAACCTCCGAACCGGACTGGGAGAACGACGGCGCGTGGTAGCACTAACGGATCTGCGCCGGCTCACCTCTTGCGAATCACCACGAGACTTGCGCTCCACCTCGTTCTTCTCAAAGATGATATCTTCGTCGTAGTACTTGCCGTTCCGCGTGCCACGTCTACGGATTTCAATCTCGAGATCTTCTTCACGAGGCGGACTTGGTGGTGCAGGCGGTGGCGGTGGTGTCGGCGAGCGGGCACGCTCCACACCGTGGTCGATGTGACGGTGGTGCGTGATCACTTCCTGAATGATGGGTGGCCTGATGATCGGTGCTGGAGGTGGCGTCGGTGGAGGTGGCGTCGGCTCGCGTGGTGGCTCCGGGCTGGGCGAGCGCTCTTTGCGGCGGATAATAATTTGCTCTCTCTCATATTGGCGTGGCGGTGGCGGGGGTTCTGGTGAGGGACTGCGCTCTTTACGGCGAATGATAATCTCTTCTTTCTTGTAGGTCTCAGGTGGAGGTGGTGGTGGTGGCTCCGGACTGGACGAGCGCTCCTTGCGACGGATGATGATCTCCTCCTTCTCGTAGTCCCGGGGTGGCGGAGGCGGGGAGTCCCTCTTGCGACGAACAATCCACTCTTCACGGTCACGTGCCACCAGCTGAGGCTTCAAGCTGATTGAACGCTCACGTGGCGGTGGACGGCTCCTTTCGCGAATGTCAATCTCTTCCTCGAACACACGATTGCGGCCCCGATACTCGCTGCGGGGTGGAGGCGAGCGTGTCTCGGTCTCCCTGATGCGGATGTCGACGTCATCGACCTCCGTCCGCGGCGGCTTGGGCGGCTCCGGCCTGTCACCACCACCTCTCCGGAAGCGAATCTCTTCCACATCGCGCTCGCGCACCTCACTCCGCACCTCACTCCGCGGTGGTGCCTCGCTCTTGGGTGGTGGGGGCCGTGACTCGTCCCTTCGCTTGATCTTGATGTCGATCTCCTCGTCAGAGCCACCACGTCGGGACGGAGGCGGTGGGCGTGATCTGGTGCGCTCACGGAAGATGATCTCGTCGTCCTCACCCCGATCACTCCTCGGGTATGGTGGGCCCTTCTCGCGAATGGTGATCTTCTCCTCCTCGAACTTCTCGGGCGGGCGGGACGACCTCACCGTCTCGCGGCTCCTCCGCCTCGTGGGTGCCCGGCTGTAGGCGTCGTCGTCCCGGATCTCCGTCCGTTCCTCACGCACCACCAGCGGGCCGGCCGAGGTCTTGCCGTAGTCCTCCCTCAGGAAGTCGGGCTGCCTCGGGCCCCTCTCACTCCGCCTCTCGTCGACGACCGTCTCCCGCTCCTTCACCACGGTCTCGGGCTTGGGGGCCCGCGAGACACGTGATCGGGAGTCTTCGGGGTAGCGGGTGCGGTTGATGTCGATGTCGAGGTCGAGGTCGTCATAGTTGCGGTCTCGCCGGGGCCGGCGGTAGAAGTCGCTCTCGCGCTCGTCGTAGCGGTCGGCGACGGGATACTCGCGGCGAGACATGGTGCCTGCGCGGGGGGGAGGCGTGGGAGATGGTAGCACACCACGCCAACACTACCGGCTCCAGCACGGGAGAGTCTTGTAGTAGTCCTGTCAGCTACACGACGGGAAGGTTCAAGTGTCGGGGAAGGTTCAAGTGTCGGGGAAGGTTCAAGTGTCGGGGAAGGTTCTCGCTTCCGGCAGGGAAGGCGGCAGAGGGGCGGCGAGCCCGTCGTCCCTTCCCGACGTCGGGTGAGATGTGACGCCTGAGTCGCGGTGGGTGCGTGTGCGTGAGCTCTCAGTGGTGTCCCTTCCGAATCAATCTCGTGGATCACCGACGCCCAGCCTCGCTCCTTCCGCAGCCCCAGAGAGAGAGCTCTTTCCGCGCTGAAACCCTGGGCCTGCTCCTGCTCTGGCAAGACGAGAAGGAGAATGGGTCGTAGCTTCCTGCTCCTCTACTCAGCCCGTCACTGCGAAAAGAAGGCGTGTGCTACATGTAGGAGGGAAGAATGATTAATGACCTGGCTGGCGGTGGATGGGGAGAGAGCAGGCATCAGTGGTCCTGTAACCAACGCAGCGTGGGGCAGGGCAGCCAGGATGCACGGTGTCGTCAGCCTCGTGCGCTCCCCTGCTCCCTCCCGTCACCTCACCGTCCCGACATACGAGATAGAATGGGTGCGATACGCTGCTCCTACATGTCCTGTGCTCGTAGTCTGTCAAGGACAACGCATCCTGCCGCCGGCCGCGCCTCCAGAGTTTGTCATGACGCTTGATCTCGTCGTCGCCTTCCGATAATCATCACCATCATGTTCACCGGGCAATTGGTTAATAATGGATTGATGGTCAGTGAAAAAGGCTCCGCCCTCCCAAGGTCCGGTCCGTCACCATCAGATCCATGTCGGGGATGTCTTGCGGCCCGATGAGGCATCATGGCGCGAACTCCCAAACGAGCTGGCTGGGAAGGCCGGCGAGGTCACCCATGCATGCACGTGAAGCCTGAAGGCCGTATGACGTCATTGGCTGTTGGTCCTACAACTGTCATTAATTGATTTCAATCGCCGACCGAGCCATAGGCGGCTTTGGAGATCCATGATGAGGATCTGTTGTTATGATTACAGTACTCTATGCCCCGGCCATCTCCGCCTCGATGGCCATCAGGCAGGATGAGGTGGAGAGGGAGCCGACGCTACAAGAAGCGCGGTCTAGCTCGGCCTCAGCCACTGACTGACTCCGCCGCTGAATTTCAAATCTAGGCGCTGCTGGCGGGCACTTGACAATGGCAGAAATGCCCCAGGTAGACAGACAATCGAATGCGATGATACTGCTAGCAAGTCCATTCCATATCGAGCCACCGCACACCTTGCCAATGACTCATCACCCTCCTCACACCACCAAGATGAACCAGATCCTCGTACTGACAAGGACCGACATCCAATGCCCTGATGGACGACCAAGCAAGTCTTCCCATCCGACGCTTCTGCTATCAAAACCTGTCCTCAAGGGCCCAGAGGGACATCTCAAGCATTCACCAATGAACCCTCACAATGCACACCCTACCCTCAGACCTCGAAGCTCTCAGCATCACTCCAAACCCAAACAGCCCACCCCAACAAGTCATCGAACTCGACGGCACCTACCTCGAAGGCGGCGGCCAACTCCTCCGGACCGCCGTCTGCCTATCCGCCCTCACAGGCACTCCAGTCCGCATCACCAACATCCGCGGCAACCGGAACGGCGGCGGCGGCCTCAAAGCCCAGCACCTCGCCTCCGTCAAATGGCTGGCCAGAGCCGCTTCTGCACGAGCGACCGGCGCAGACGCAGACAGTAAAGAGCTGCTGTCCGAACCCGACCAAGGGACTGCAGACCAGGATGTCTTCACCCGAGGGCGAGACGAGGACGGGCATGAGATCTACTAGCCGACATCCAGGTCGGGACCGTGAAAGGGTTTTGGGGCTGAGGTCTGATGAGAGGGGTGGGTGTGAGGGGCTGGGGTTCGGGAGGGAGGGGAGATGGTGTCCGGCTGATGCCAGACGATGACGAATTCTGGTGATTCTGTCTGCGCCATGTTGGTGTTCTGTTCCAGAGATGTGGGTTCTACCGCTATGCATGGCCGTTTTACTGTCTCCCCTCCTGGTCAGAGGACAAAGGCGGTCGGAAGCCCGTCTGTCCACTTCTAACCGACATGGCGCTGACAGCCGTAGATGGCTCAAGAGAGTCGTCGCTATCTCTTGCTCATTACCCACGTCCATTGCGGTCCTGACAAGATCCAACTCATCTCAAAAGACACACAGGAACCAACCCTCAAAAAACGCGCTGAAGAGAACATGAACATAAACCCGACCGACCCAACTCCCCGAATCATCGAAACCGCAAGCCGACCAAGTCCTCTACGACTATAACGGCCCCTCTACATGTCTCTCCAAAAAAAAAAAAAAAACCTCTCCCTCCCTATCAAGTGTCCTCAATAATAATAATGGAACACGATAAGAGAGCCCCGGCCAAGATCCGGAAACCAATCAGGACTAGCCCTGAGCACGTTTGAGGAGCTTGGCATTCCTCCTCGAGCTGTAAAAGATGAGAACAATAACCGTGGATTGATTATTCATATTTTGATAGGACGAAAGGTCTGTCAGGCTGACCACATCACAGAGCTGCATGCAAACATGCTCACTTGACCACATCAGGGTCCGCAGCTCGGGTCGTGCGTCCTTTTCGACTGGGCGAGCAGGTTAAAATCTGCGCATACGCACGCCTTGGTCCTGGCGCCTCGGCGTCGTTTATATCTGTTCTTCCCTATCCTATCTTGACGGCCACCGTACCGAATTCCTGTCGTCTGCACCGAAGGATACCGACCAGGAATCAGAATCTCCGTCACCGAGCCGGAGAAGAAAAAGGAATATACCTTCTCCACCGACCAACCGAGACGACCTCCCGCCCAAAACAAAAACAATGGACATGAGCACCATGACCATGACGGCGGCGTCGGCGCCCACCCCCGCCATGACCATGCCATCCACCACCGCCACCCCATCTCCGAACATGGACATGGGCATGTCCTCCAGCGAAACGATGCCCATGTCCATGATGCTCATGACCTTCTTCACCTCGCCCACGACCCCGCTCTTCTCCGACGCCTGGGCGCCGCACGACACGGCCGCCTACGCCGGGACCTGCATCTTCCTGATCGTGCTGTCCGCCCTCTTCCGCGCGATCCTCGCCGTGCGCATGAACTTCGCCGCCGTGCAGGCCGTGCTGGCCCGGCGGCGCGACCCGGCGTACGTGTTGGGGTCGGCGGACAAGTTGGCCGAGGTGCCGGTCGGCCGGCCGTGGAGGGTGGGTGAGGCGCTCAAGTGGGCGGTGTTGGATACGGTGCTCGCCGGGGTCGGGTATCTGCTGTAGGTTCTGTCTTTTGTGTCTGTCGGTGTTGTTTGATGGCTGATGTTGTGGTCTAGCATGGTTGCCGTCATGACGATGAATGTGGGGTATTTCATGTCCGTGTTGGCAGGGGCGTTCGTGGGGAGTTTTGTGTTTGGAGGCTGGACGGGGCCGGCGGACGCGCATACGGGGTGTTGCTGATGTGGCGACCGCTGACGAAGGTGACGGTTTAATGACGCCGTGGTGACCGTCCCATGGCTTGAGATGTAACGAGGGAGCGCCTAATTGATTCATCACGTTACGGCTGCACCGATGCTCCAGGCAAGATCATGCCCGTGATGCGCATTTGCCATGGGAAGCTCCCACCCCGACGGCGTGAGTTGTCTGACAGCCGGCTGCTCAAGAAGACTGCCTTCCATCACCCGCTCAAGTCCTCGTTATGCCAAAGACTACTCGCAGTCCCTCCTTGCAATTGCCACTGCGGCCTCGACATCCTCAGAAACCATGCCGGCAGCCCCGCCCTCCTCATCAACGCAGCAGGAAGACGCACACCCCTCATTGTTCCCTACCACACGCGGCCCTCGATCACTGAACTAAGCTCGGGAAGCACAGTCACGACATCCGACGTCTTCTCGTCAGAGCACCGCGCAAACCACCCAACATTCCCATCTCCCTGCGGCCCAATGCGCTGAACCGAGATCGCGCGTGCCTGCTGCAATTGTACATCGTGACGAGACGCCGCCTGCTGTAGACCGGTTGTGGTGGGTCAGGATCACGTGTTCGTAGAGGACGTCTTGGAAGTTGGGCGGCGTCGTGCCAGGTTTGGCAGGTCAGGATGCAGTTGGTGAGGTCGTGGGGGGCGCAGAATCGGGCTTTTGAAGATGCTGGTGAGGAGGAGTTCTGGGGGCAGTCGGGTGAAGGGGGGTGGAGTGTTGAACGACATTTTTCTCTTGTTTTTTTGTTGGAGGTGATATGAGACGTGTGGTGGATTGTTCATGAAGCTTTAAGAACCTGGCTTTTGAATCAGTTCAGCCGTAATGCTTCGCCTGCGGGCCGGCGCGCTGATGGCAGGGTGGTCTTGTCATTGGTTCACGGGGTATGTGTCAGATGCCAGTTATTCTCGGCTGCAACTATCAGCGACGCTTGCGTAGTGTTGATGGTAAAACTAGGCATGAACCAACATCCATATATTTCGGAAGTCACGACGGGAGTACGAAGCCTCCGGATGATCTATTTCACCGCACTCCGCCCTCCTTATCTCGCAGCTCCACACTTCCCCCAGCTTATCGTCTCACACTCTGCTCCAAGATGGTTGAATACTCCATGTACCTCAGCACGGCATCCGACGATCAGAGGTGGCACGGCATGGAGCTCCCTGGCGAATGCGGCTGCAGGTCGAGCGCACTGCGTACCCCCAAGCGGGCAACTCAACTGAGCCTATCAACTGCATACTTGGCCGCCAATGTGATATGAGTCCGGGACTGTCGCCACTCCGCCAGTACAGTACACACTCTGACTACACTCTCCGTTTCCTGTGTCTTCTGATGCCACCTGAGAGTCCACTGCTACGAACACATCATCGCCATGGGCTTCTTCTCCCCATCAGAGGAGCACAATGATCGAGCCGCTCCCGTGCCCGGGACGGTCCACCTCGTCGACCTGGAGGGTACAATGAACGCAAAGCATGCCCAAGGAGCCCAGAGAGATGTCGTCCTAGTCCCCGCACCGTCCGCCGACCCAGACGACCCAGTGAGCCCGTTCTTCACCTCGAGCACAGAACTATACACACTGACATCCACAGCTCAACTGGTCTCCTCGCCGCAAAGCCCTGTCCACGACCTGCATGTGTGTCTACACGCTCATGGTGGGCATCGCTTCCGCGGCCATCTACAGCGTCCTGACACAGATCGAAGAAGCAACGACTCTCACGCTCTCGAATCTCAACGCTGGCACGGGCTATATGTTCCTGGCTTTCGGCTGGGGCTGTGTCTTCTGGCAACCGCTCGCGCTGCAGTATGGCAAGCGGCCGGTGTACTTGATCTCCATACTGGCCACGATGGCGATCCAGGTTTGGGCTCCGTACACGACGAGTAATGGACAGTGGATTGCGAACAAGGTGCTGCAAGGGTTCTTTGGCGCGCCGATTGAGAGTTTGTGTGAGATCTCTGTGACGGATATGTAAGGTATCTTCTTGCTGTACTTCTTAGAAGAGGGCTAATGACGCACAGCTACTTCCAACACCAAAGAGGCACCTACATCGGCCTGTACGCCCTCCTCCTGGCGGGCTCCAACTTCTTCGCCCCAATCATCGCCGGCTTCATCGCCGACGGTCAAGGCTGGGAATGGGTCCTCTACTGGTGCGCCATCTTCTGCGGCATCGGCTTCGTCTTCCTCTTCTTCTTCATGGAAGAAACCAATTACAGCCGCAGAGTCATTATCGGTCACGAGGCATCACCTGGCGAAACTCCCGGTACTGCTACGCCTGCAGAGCCGTCGGATATCGAGAAGAAAGTACCAGCGTCTCCAGACGTCGAGGCCGCAGATGATCACGCACTGCCACCCACGACTTACAAGAAGAAGACCTACTTCGACATAATCAAACTCTTCCGCACGGCCGACATGCGTAAAGACAACCACCTCATCGGCATGGCCGCTCGACCTCTCATCTTCCTCACCTTCCCCGTCATAGCCTACGCCGGCTTCTCCTACGGCTCCTCCCTCGTCTGGTTCAACGTCCTCAACGGCACAACATCCCTCATCCTCGGCGGCGACCCCTACAACTTCCCCGCCTGGGCCGTCGGCCTCTCCTACATCTCCCCTCTGATCGGGACCGCCCTCGCATCTTTCTACACCGGCCCGATCGGCGACAAGATCGTCCTCAATATGGCCCGGAAGAAACGAGGCATGCTCGAGCCGGAGTACAGGCTCTGGCTCTTCACGCCGTCGCTCGTCCTCGTGCCCTTCGGTCTGATCCTCTGGGGTGTAGGCGCCGCACACCATGTCCAATGGTTCGGCTGCGTGTTCGCCATGGGCGTCATAGCCTTCACGAACGCCACGGGTCTTCAACTCTCCGTCTCGTACTGCATCGACAGCTACAGGGACCTCTCGGGCGAGGCTATGGTGACGGTCATCTTGGTCAGGAACACGATGAGCTTTGCGATCAATTACGGTTTGACGCCTTGGGTGGACAACATGGGGTACCAGAATGCCTTTTTGGTGGCGGCGTTCGCGGGCACGGCCCAATGCGCGTCTTTCTTTCTGTTTGTGAAATGGGGGAAGATGTTGAGGAGGCAGAGTGCACCGCGGTATGCGAAGTATGTCGAGAAGATGGCGAGCGATGGGTTGATACATTGACGTGAGTATCATCAGCTCAAAGTCATTTAATGACGAGTCACGAGTCCATCCAAGGATCCCGCCTCTAACATCAACCATTCCGGAGACGGTCTCCTGTGATCCAACTCCAGGCCTACCAAACCTTCCAGCCTACTTCATCCTCACGTCGCACGATCGTAGTGCGAAGATGTTCGATCCGCTCCAATGCCTGTGGCCCCCCGGGAGCCGTGGTGCGCATGTGGGCCGACACCAAATTCTCTCGTCCGCCTCACTCTGACTTCGGTGTCGAAGACGTGCAAGCTGGGAGGGAGGGAGAAGGGGCAGAGCTGCGTGCACGACTGAAGACATATCTCTTAATGCTACGTACTTTACCCCCGGCATATACTCCCTGAAACTTCATATCTTCCGCTTCAGCCTCCCAAGATTAAAAACACGGTGCTGGGGTGTGCTCTCTCACTGCGTACTCGTCAGTCAAGCGAATGGAAATGATCGAACTGCAATGTTGTTGCCCACTGCTGAGCTCACCGTAAGGCTTGGTAGAGGACCAGGAAGGGGGAGTTAGTTGGCAGACGTGCAACGACTGAGATGTACGTGCAATCTCCACGTGGATCACGAACACGCGATTAAATTCGCCTTCGTTCTTGTCGCAAGGAGTCACTCGCTGGCTGCACCACTTGAGCCACGGCGCATCGAGCCGCGCAGCAAAGTCGGAATGCAGGACTCAGGCCATCGAGTCACTCCAGTGCAATACTGAGGCGAAGGGAGTGACACGCCATTGCTCCACGAAGAATGAAATGCCAGCGATGCGCTCGCTCTACCTCGATGGAAAGTAAGGTATCTATTCAACTCACGATGATGCCCACACATCGCCCCCATGAGAACGCCTTCCCACCCCGCGCGTAAAATGGGTATCACCACAAAAAAAAAGCAGTCAGCACGCAATCATGTAGATCATCACGAACATGTCGTCAACTTCTCAGCCCGCACCAGATCGCCCTCAAACCACTGTGTGCCTAGATGGCCCTCCTCACCCAGGCAGATACCCATCAACCTCCCTCCAACGCTCGAGATCGCTCAACCACCACCACTGCGACGTCTGCCCTGCGATCATTCTTGACACCCAATCATACGTGATCTCGTTGCCCGTGCGCCACATCTCCCTCTCCCACACCACTTCGCTGTAGAGGTACGTCAGGATGGCGAACAGCAGACCCCACAGCGCCAGCTGCCATTTGACCGGAGCTAGGTTTGCGTCGCGGCGTCTGTTGGACTGTGGCAGGGTTGCCTGAGGTGCACTCGGCGCGGTGGAGACACCCCTGATGGAGGAGAAGCCCAAGGTCTGCTGCTGCTGTCGCCTGGAAGTCGAGCTCGGCGCTGTGGAGATCGAAGAAAGGCTAAGGTTTTGCTGCTGCTGTGGCGGTTGACGGCTTCCAGATTCCACGACCGATGAATTCGTCGTCGGCACGGTGGAGATGCTGTCGATGGAGGACAGGCCCAGCTTCTGCTGCTGCGACTGCTGCGGCTGCTGCTGTGGCGCGGACTGCGACTGGATTTGCGTGAGTGCGCGACTGAGATCCTCGTTCGTCTCCTTGAGGCGCTTGATATCGCGGTCCTTGGCCTCCTTGACAACCCTCACTTCATTGTTTTTGCTGTCCATGAGGCGCGAGTACTCGCGGTCCTTGGAATCTTTGACAGCCTGGACTTCCTTATCCTTGGCCTCCTTGAGACGCGAATACTCGTGGTCCTTGAACTCCTTGACAGCCTTGACTTCATTATCTTTGGCCTCCCTGAGACGCCTCAAGGCGTAGACCTGATTGTTCAGGGTCTTCAGTCTCTCCTCGGCCTTGTCCTTCTCACGTTTCCAGTCTGCGTTCTTGGCGGTGAGCTTGGAGAGAAGTTCCTGGGATCTCGCCGCCTCGGCGCCCTGAGCGTTGCGCAGCTGCTCGATCGTCGTAGTCATGTGCTTTATCTGAGCTTCCAGCTGCTGTACCTGCACCTTCAGCTGGGCGGCCTCCTCAGAGCTCAATGCCTCAGGAGGATCTGGGTTCGGCCCTGACAAATCCGGCGTCCATTTGTCCTCCTGCACTACCTCGCCGTTGGCCGCAGTTAGTGGGGTCTGCGTCGACATGGTGCGGCCGGACGCATTCTTGCTCGAGTAGTTCTGGGCGTGGCCTTGGAGAATCTGATTGGTGTATCGGGAGCGATCTTTGGGAGGTGTCATGGTATCGTCGCCAAGATCGCTGTAGATATCGCTTGGGTCCTCCTTGCCAGTGCCGAACAGCTCGGGGTCATGATCATCAGACAGACTAGACGCTTCGGACTCGTATCCATCGGCCTGCTGGCCGCTAAGCTCGTCGTTGAGCGATACCTGCCGGTCGCGCGCTCTAGGGTTGTTGATGGCGTCTTCATTGCTGAGATCCAGGGAGTCACGGTTGTTGATGCTGCTATGCGACTGATTGCGAGGAAGACGGAGCTGCGGCTGGCTATCGCGAAATCGCTCCAGATACACATCGATATTGACACCCTCACTCTGCTCGTCATATGCTGCACGGAATGTGTCCAACACCTGTTGCAGCTTTGCCTGCGCTTCTTGACCAGCGACGGCTTGTGCTAAAGCAGCGGACTGCGCGTCAGCCAACTCCTTGTTGTCGTCGAGTAAAGCCACGTTCTGAGCCTCCAGCTCGTCTTTCTGGGATTCCAGTTGCTCCCGAGCCTGCGTGTCATCGCGCAACTCGGAATGCAACGACGCCACATCGGCCTCGATCCTCCGGAGCTTGCTCTTCTCAGCGTCGACTTCAGACTTCAGCCTTTGAATGGTCACATCCTTTTCTGTAGATGCCTGCTCAAGGCTGGACAGTTGATCGCCCAAGCTCTTAGACTCCTTGCCAAGGTCGTCCAGCTGCGACTTGAGCCTGACATTCTCCCTCGCCGCCTCCTCGAACTTGGCCTGGACATGGTCGCGCTCTCCGCAGACAGCGCCCCATTTGTTGTACCAGTCGCGTGCTTCGTCGTTGGCGTGCAATGCCTCTTTTTTATACTTGGCTCCCTGACCTGCGTCCATGTTGAGTCAGATGTCTGTCGTTTCTGCTGCTGATCGGAGGGGTGCGGTGTGTGTGCGGGGATGACGGGTAGATGGTTGATATGCGGTTTGCGCCTGCGCAACTGCTCCGGGGGTAATGATCGTGGGAAGAAGGTTGTGATAGTGGAGATGGTAAAGGTACAGATCGCCAAGCAGCGTACAGAGGGGAGTCGCGCATCTTTGTTACCCTCGTCCGCGACAATAGCAGGACCGCGCTAAGGGTGAGGCACAATAGGTGTGAGGTTTGCCAAACCGCTCAATAACAAGCATGATGGAGTGAAGTGAAGATGATGGAAAAGCATGAGAGGCGCATGCGGTCAGAGCTCCTGCACACCCGTTGCGCCTCAAAACGAAACATGTCCAGCAGAGAGAACTCACCTCGAGCCTCCAACTCGACCGCACTCAGCTCCCCCTCCTCCCTCGTGGGCAGCTCCGTCGCGCCGAGTAGATCTGCGCTGCCCACTCGACCGCCATGGCTGCGCGGACTCTTGACGCGCTCGAACAGGGCACCTTTGGGACTCCGGATGCCTTCTCCAAGTAACGGGGGTGAAGTCGGAGGTTGCAGGGAAGCAGCTGGCGGGAGCGCATCGGTCGCGTCTTCTGGTTGGTCAGATGGGGTCGGCCCCTCGCTAGCGTCCGTCCCGCCCGGCACCCGGAAGCTTGAGGTGGTGGGGTCGAGTGAACCTCGATCGAGATTGAGCGGCGGTGGAGGGCCGGACTTCCTGTTCCCGGCGCGGTCGGTAGGGGAGTTGGCCTCGTCTTCCGCCGCCATAGTTGCGATGCTGAAGTGGATGCGACGAGGATGCGGTGGCCGTCGAAAGAGCGGACTCGGACTCGGTGTCGAGCATATGGGAATGAAAGAGACCGCCATTGTTAGTGTGCCGCTTAGGGACACACTGGAATGCGCGGCTTTGTTCGGTGATGTCGGTGCAGTCGACTTCGAGGTGGAGGTGTCATCAAGTCAAAGGTGGTGTGCACTGCGTTAAGATACAGAAGATAATGGCACGTGCGCAGCAGTCTGGCACTGTCACGAGAATGGCAAGTGACGCCTGATCCCGGAGTAGGAAGGCACGCCCCTCGCACCAGAGCGACGCATGTAGTCTGGTAGCCATCGCATGGCTGAGCTGAAGGTGGTCGTCGACCGGCCAAAAGACGACACCAGTATACATGGATGTGGAGATCAAGTCGAGGACGCCAGCGCCATAGACCCCGGTGAAGACATGTACCGTATGAGGAAGGAGCAGGGCGGCACTGGCGACGAGCATATCTAGAAGCCCGACACAGTCACAGCATGTGCCGTAGTCAGACCATGGAGGCGAGGTTGATTTAGATCTCCCAAAAGAGCGCCTACCTTACAATCAAGCAGCTGCCACCCACACGCTGGCCCCCTTAGAAAGCCATTCGTTCCCTCCAACCTCCACAGAACATTGAACGCTACAAGCCACAGCTCAGTGGCTTAAAAACAAGCCATCGGTAAAGACTGCACGTGAAGTCCCAACCCTCGAACCCAAGCACTTACATCAGAGAGATACAGACCGTTGACCAGCCTCAGTCCAAGTTGACAGCCACCAGCAGATGCACAGCAACAACGAAGCTGAACCGGTCAGACCGGCGCCAAGGCGACAGACTCGTCCGGCTCTCAGGAGGCGACAAGCTGGCGGAGCATGTATTGTAGGCATGGGCATCTTGCGGGACGCGAAGGTGCAATTTGTCTTGGCCCATTCATTCTGGGCACAGCGAAGTACCATATAGCGTCCGAGTTGAGGCGCGAAGAGCGTGCGGCGGTGAGAGCGGGTCCGGGAGTACAGTGGGTGCACCAGGAGGGGGCAATCGTTGTAGCTCTAAGTTGGTATTGCCGGTGCCCTTGGCCAAACGAAGGTGGGTCCACATTAGTACTATTCTCGCACAGCTACAGGCGATCCCGCCATTGCTTCGAAGTCTCATGCCACAGCAATGAAATCTACCCTTCCCGAAGCATCCCCAACCGTCCCACGAGCACGCACCCGGCTCTGGCCAAACTCCCTCGGACCCAAACACCCGCCGCCCCCTCAAAGCCCTGCAGCGAACCGCACGACGAGCCAAGATACCAACAAATACACACCCTTCGACCGCAAAGCCCCGTAAATCCCCGCATCACCACCCGTGAACCCACCCACCCAAACCGCCTCCACCCACGTTCAAAAAAAAAAAACGCCTCCCCTACCCATCACTGCAAAACGCATAATACTCGAACCCATCCGGATTACACGTCTCCCCCGTCACCTTGCACGGGAAATCCTACGGCACCGATCAGCTTCTTCCCCCAAATCCAAACGCCGAGTGACAGCAACGGGGATCAGAGGTACATGATGGCAGGGCTTGTTGTCGCCGGGGTCGGGGCCGAGGAGGCAGAGGCCGAAGCTGCCTACGCCGCAGTACTGGGGGGAAAGGATGAGCTTGTGTCCTGCGGTCGGGGAGGTGGGGGTGGAGATCTACGGGGTAGGTCAGGGCTGTGGCCCAGGGGATGGCGAGGGCCAGGAGGGTGGCGGTGAGGGGGGTGGGGGTCATGTTTGGCTTTGGTGGAGGGGAGGCGGAGGTGCGAGTTGTTGTCGCTGCTGTCGATTGAGCGGGAGGGAGGGGTGGCTGGGGAGTCGGAGGCTGTTGGAAGGTAGTAGATGAGTGAGGGTCGGCAGCAGCAGGAAGCTAGGAGTCAGGTCGCCGGAGGGGGAAAACCCAGATAAGGTGTGCGTGAGGAGACGACGACAGTAGCGCCGGTGTGCCAAGCGCCCGAGATTCACTTCTGAAACACTACACGATGCTACATCCTCCGATGCCAACATCCATAGCCCAAAATGGCCTCATCCTCTATCAACCGGCCTTCCAGAACTCAGGCTGAAGCGCAACTGCATCGCAAAGACCGACTCAACAAATTTTGACTCCAGGGTCATGCCTCACGAGCTCATGCAGCGTAAGCAATGATCGTCCATGATTGCAGAGAGATCACCAAGACCAACCTAATACCTTAGTATTCATTCTTCGACAGGTCCAGACCGGCGGACTTGCGATGCGCCAGTGACTTGATCGCCGCAAGGAGGAAGAGAACGGCCCTTGAGTAGCATCGTGGCGGGTGCGTAGCATTGCTGCGGCAGTCTCGGGAAGTGATGTCGGAGGATGGCAACGGTGGCGACGGTGGTGGAAGCAGGATAGAGGAAAGAAAAAGACATGGAACGCAGAGTCTTTGGCAGTAGAATAGCTCTCACTTGCAAAGTCCGAAGATCCCAGAAACCCGGTGCAGCACTCGATGCTCGAGCAAATACCAAGAGGAGTCATGGCGCATTCTGACGTTTGGGCGGCCGCCGAAGGCGTGCGGAATGGTAAAGACATGGTCCAAGGCGTCCTGTATTGTCTGCTCAGTGATCATGTACACATTTCGGATGCAGCACTCATCAAGGGTCCAGGGGTTACATATTCGTCATAATCACACCAGCCCTCTATCGCCGTACCATGAACGCCCACTCTGACGCCTTTGGGCTCAATCAGCGAACTGTTTCGTAAGATACTTCCGAAAGCCCCGGTACACCAGCCCATACCCACCCAAACCATCTGTCGCAGGCAAAAGGTCAAATTGCTCCCATCGCGCGTCACTGCCTCCACCGACGACATATAGCGTGGCACCCTCATCATCTTCGACAGCCGCACGTGGTTCTTGGCCGACATTTCCCGCCTGAGAGTCCCCCCTCGCCAGCTCTGAGGCCTTTGGCTGGAATGCCACGACTCCCTTCGGCGGCTTCCCAGACGGATCACCAGGTAACGGCAACACAGGGTTATTCACCTTCCTCTTCCTCCCATCCGGGCCAGTAGTCCAGTAAAACCCAGCACCACCTTGCCAATGTGGTGGGTCTTCACCCATGGAGAACGTCGCCTTTGCAACACTCTTGATGTCCTTGAAAACTTTTGGCGCCCATGGCGCCGCCTTCAGTGCCGCCAACGCACTGACACCAGGTCCTGAGCCGGCGGGTGGCGAGGCAGATATGGGAACTGGTCGGAGGCCGTAATACTCCTGCACCGAGCCTTGGTACGTTCCCGAGGCAGGAGAGGAGCGGCCGCCACCAGATGTCGACGACTGTGCTTCGTTGACGCTCGTGCCACTGAGGCGGTGACTCGCGTAGCTTTGGCTTTTGCGATGTTGACGGTGCGGGAGCCCTGCCGCCTCTGCAGTGGCGGGATCCGGCGGCTTGAGATCGAAGATATGGATGGTGCCCTTGTCGCTCGTCGACGCCAGCCAGCGGTTTCCAGGCGAAAATGCCATGCCAAGTATCCGAGCGGCATCTACGCCACGTCGGAACTCGACGATCTGTTCGAGGGTCTTGGTGCGCCAGATGCGAATCAGAGTGCCCTGTTCACTTGCGGTGGCGAGGAGCGTACTGTCGTCCGAGAGAGCTAGGCAGGCGAGAGTGTTCTTGTGAGCTGGCAGGACACGTTTTGAGCCGCCGTTGAGAGGGATGAGCTGGACTTGTCCGAGGGTTGGTGAAGGTAAGACGAGCAAGTCACCTCTCAAAGCAGCCCGTGCATGATCATTATGGTCAGTCCGGTGCAATGAGCCGACCATATTCGGTGCTCGGAACCTCTCGTCTTCGGAGGTCCCCACGTCGCGCAGAGGCGGTGTCGGTTCCGGCGTCGGGGCAATGTCCTGGTAGTGAAAGACGACGGCCCTCTCGTGCAATATGACGACGAGCCATCGTCCATTCACTCTGAGGCCAATCACTGGCTCGTGAAGGTCGAGACGATGCAGCTCCTTGCCCAGCACGGCGTCCCACCAAATGACCGTGTTCGGCTTGTAAGCGGGCGTGCGGCCGCCACCTACGAATGCCATGTACCGATCATCCAAGGCTTCG
Organism: Teratosphaeria destructans; assembly: GCA_010367425.1. Lineage (NCBI taxonomy): Eukaryota > Fungi > Ascomycota > Dothideomycetes > Mycosphaerellales > Teratosphaeriaceae > Teratosphaeria > Teratosphaeria destructans. The sequence continues at coordinate 392,301 of WBMN01000010.1, forward strand.
GCGATGGCTATGCCGCCATCGGACAATAGCGCTGGCTGGTATGTGGTCAGGCAGTTGTCTGAGCGGAAACATCGGATCCCTTCTGCAGTGGCCGCGGTGAAGCGGGTCTTGTTGGTGGAGAAGGAGACGGAGAGTACGACAGGCGTGTTGGTGGGCTGGAGCGGCTGGCGTGTGTTCATGTTGATGGAAACAATGACAGAGCCGTACATGTACTTGGGGGCGTAGTGGTCAACGGAGATGTACATGTAGTGGGTAGATGCACTAGTTCCATGTCCAGCAAGCGCTTGCCATCGTCGCCTCCCGCAAACAACGCAACGCGGGCTTCATGTCATGGCCATCGCCAGCAGAAGATGAGTAATATCGAGATGCTCGATGTTTGTGTGGTCATCCACGACCCGAACAATGATCAATGTTCATCATGATCATTCGCATGGCTCACGTGGGCGGTCGAGGACTCGAGGTGCGGATCCCCCCCAATTGATCAGAATTAATTTAGCCATCACCAATCGGGCCCGACCGCGCGAACCTGTCGGCCGCCGTGCAGCCCCTGATGCATGTGATGGGAGAAGGGAGAAGGGAGATGGGAGATGGGAGATGGGAGATGGGAGATGGGAGATGGGAGATGGGAGATGGGAGATGGGAGATGGGAGATGGGAGATGGGAGATGGGAGATGGGAGATGGCGACGGCCGGCCCAGCGGTCGCAAGCGCGATCGGAAGGCGCTGCGACGGTAGACATTTCCTGTGGTGAGTCGGTTGCACCTGCTCCTGCGCATCATACCACGGGGTCTTGTAGAAAGAACACAGATTCATCATAATCATATCACGCGGAAGGCGCATCCATGGACAAGGTACGTGCCTCACAGTGCATCGTGCCTGCTCACTTCAATTGGTGTGGAGCTGCAGGGTCTATCGACGGCGGGAGAGCCGCATTGGCGAGGCGACACCTTCCCCTTCCAACGCACCGCAGACCTGCCCATCAGCACAGCACAGCACAGCACACCACTCACTGTCACGCGCATCACACATCATCATACGAAAAATTCCCATCTCTTCTGACACCCACATTCCTTCTCACAGTCCCGCTTCTCCTCCGGTCGCCAGAACTACACCGGCACCATGTCCACCAACGCCATCAAGCTGCGTCGCAAGAAGAATGTCAAGAAGGGGATCCAGTTCTGCTTGATGGTGTGCGGTGCCTCAGGGACCGGCCGCACCACCTTCGTCAACACCCTCTGCGGCCGCAGTGTGCTTCCCGGCAAGGACAGCGACGACCCGACCGTCGCCCACGAGGAGGAAGGCGTGTGCATCAAGCCCGTCACCGTCGAGCTCGAGCTGGACGAGGAAGGCACGCGCGTCAGCCTGACCATTGTCGACACCCCCGGCTTCGGCGATAGCATCGACAATGAGGCCAGCTTCGGCGAGATCAGCGCCTACCTGGAACGTCAATACGATGACATTCTTGCGGAGGAGAGCAGGATCAAGCGGAACCCGCGCTTCAGGGACAACCGCGTCCACGTGCTGCTGTACTTTATCCAGCCCACCGGTATGCTTCACCATCCTCTCGGCGCGTTTTCATGGCCATTGACTGACCAATCGATTGAACAGGCCATGGTCTCCGCGAATTGGACATCGAGCTCATGCGCCGCCTCTCGCCCCGCGTCAACGTGATCCCCGTCATCGGCAAGGCCGACTCGCTGACCCCGCTCGAGCTGGCCGAGAGCAAGAAGTTGATCATGGAAGACATCGAGCACTACCGCATCCCCGTGTACAACTTCCCGTACGACATCGAGGAGGATGACGAGGACACAGTCGAGGAGAATGCCGAGCTGCGAGGCCTGATGCCTTTTGCCATCGTCGGCTCCGAGGAGATCATCGAGGTGGACGGTAAGCGCGTCCGCGCTCGTCAATATCCTTGGGGCGTCGTTGAGGTCGACAACCCGCGCCATTCAGACTTCCTTGCGGTCCGCTCGGCGCTCCTCCACTCTCACCTGGCAGATCTCAAGGAGATTACACACGACTTCCTCTACGAGAACTACCGTACCGAGAAGCTCTCGAAATCCGTCGCCTCTGACCCGACTTCGGCGACCGGCCCTGACGCTGACAGCCTCGACCCGCAGAGTTTGGCGAGCCAGAGTGTGCGTCTGAAGGAGGAGCAGCTCAGGCGTGAAGAGGAGAAGCTCAGGGAGATTGAGGTCAAGGTCCAGCGAGAGATCAACGAGAAGAGGCAAGAATTGTTGGCTCGTGAGAGCCAGTTGAAGGAGCTCGAGAGCCGGATGGTCAGGGAACAAACGCCCAGCCAGCCGATCATCGGCGAGGAGGAGGATGCTGAGGTCGGCGCGTAGAAGCTGTTGGAGGACGGAGGTGGACAGTGGAAGGGCCCGGCACAAAGCACCGGCACCGCGAGCATGCACCCCCTTGGTGGCGTTTGACGTACAAAGCGCTCGAGATACGGCAGCATCACCACGCGAGTACCAGGCATTTGTGGCTATATCGAGGAAGTAAACGAACCGCACGGGAGGTGCGCCGGGGCTGTGTTGGTGATGCACACGGTAGCTGCGGTGAGGTGCGTTTCTTATGTGCTGTATATTTGGGGTGCGATGGTGTTACATGTAGCGAAAAGCTGATTTACCTGCAACGCCTATACCCTTTGGTAGTATTATTTGTATCTGCGGGAGAGGGCTAGCAAATGCGTAAGTAATATGTTTGGTTTCAAGGTCGTGGCTTCTTCGGCGCCTTACACTCCCACACGACCCCCGGCTGCCAAAGCAGTGCATTGGAGACGTGGCAGCACTTCCGACATGACCGTACCGTAGATGTAAGGACCAATATCGACTGGCGATTTATAAAGTCTCGCACGGCGGGGCATTGTCTCCGGGTAAATCCACCAGCGCCTCTCTCACATCCCGCCCACACCTCTTCGGCATCCCGATCAGCGTCAAGGCGCCCAACCTTCAACCCGAGCCCTCAACACGTCTCCTCAGAACAATCTCGAGCACGAGCACGGGTCGAGTTTGCGGGAGGGACTGAGATGATGCTGCCGTCACGGATGGTTTGAGGGCTGAGCGGTCACCGCTGATCCGAATCCTAGCACGCGTGGCTGTCGGGAGTCGGCGACGCATCTGCCGAGTGACTGCGTCTTGGGACTCCTCATCGCCTTGCAACTCTACGGCATGCTAACCTACGGGTGGAAGCACCGAACACACCCCCCGACTCCTCACTCATCATGTCCCATCCCTCCACCCCCGAGATCTGACGCAGATCCCAGGATGGCCTCCCTCTCCTCCTCGGACAGCACAATCCCAAAATACTTCTCCAACGCCTGCGTCCTCTCCGCCTCCTTCTCAAATCTCATCTCCACCATCTTATCCGCCCCTTTCTTCCACTTCAGCACATCCTGGTTCAAAGTAATACTCCCATCGATCTCAGCACCCTCGAATGCTTCCTCAGTCGGCGACCTGGGACCCCCGCCGTCGCTCGCTTCCTTGGATGTCGCGAAGCGCACGCACACGACTTTGTGCGTGAAGAAGGATTTCGTATTCAGCCACGGCGCAAAATTCATGGATTCGATGTCGGAGGGTGTGAATTCCAGGTCTGTGAAGCAGTACATCGGGACGAAGTCGGCGGTGGCGTCTCGGCGGTACTGGTAGATCCAGACTCTTTGGTTCTGATCCAAGAATTGTGGGATCGCGGCATACAGCAGTCGGCTCTCCGCGGGCTGGATCTGAGGCGTCACGACAGCATCTTGCAAAGGCACGGGGTGCGTGGGTCCTTGAGGTCCGAAGCCTCCGTCTAACATGTATCGGGTGCCACCTATCGTCACGATGTTCACGCAATGCGTCCAGCCCCCGTACGTCCCATCCGAGCCATGGATCCTCGCTCCGGCGATGATCACGGAGAAGGTCAGGGAGTGGAGGACTGTATGGAAGAAGAGGTTTGCTTCCATGCAGTAACCTCCCCGGCCGCCTTCACGGGATCCCACGATCTTGCGGTAAAGGTGCTGGGGTTTGACATTGATGACGCGGTGCCAGGAGTAGTGCTGCGTGAGGTTTTCCCAGGGGACTTTGCAGAGGTGGTGTTTTTGGAGGATTTTGAGGTAGGATAGTTGGGATGCTGGGTCGAGGTGGGCGATGTTGAATATGCGTTTGGAGGCTGTGAGACTGATGCGGTCGAAGTACTTTTCGAGTTGGTCTTGGGAGTATCTGGGGCGAGTGGCTGCCATATTCGCCGGCGGAGTGATGGAACGTATGTATCTCAAGACCGAGGTGATTGCTGGGAGACTGCGAGCGCCTTGATTATCTGGTGGCGGTGATGCAATTATGCTAATGGAAGGTCTCTTATAAAACTTCGAAGTACAACGAAGCTGATCGTGATGTTTGGTGCAGACTACCGCCGAGAACCTGTAGTCTAGCGCTTATCTTTAATAAGAGCCTACGATGTCACCTCGCGTACGTTGATCTGATCTCGACACTCAAGTTATTACATGCCCGTGTGGTTCTCATGCGAACGTCCGAGTATGCTCCACGGCCCCGCCAAGCGCTAGTTCCATCCAGGGACAACGCTCTCGATTTTGTTTGCTCTTTATGGGCACAAATCGCCTGCAACAATCCCTAGAATCAATAAATACCAAGGTTTGTACCAGCGGATTGATGAAGGAGCAGCATCGTCACGCGGTCCCGCTACGATACACAGCCTCCAACTTCCCTTCGCGAGGGACTGTTTGCCATGGTCCTGTTAACGAAGCTGCACCACATATGCTTGAGTCGTTTGTCTACTGGCCTCATAGTCATACCAACCATCTGCTGTTGACTTGCAAGACCACTCGCTGCTGCCGTTGGAGATGATACCGACGCGCATGATGGTCGAATTCTAGCTACTGTCCGGCACCGCCCAGGAGAGCGGACACGGCGTGGCACGTGAATGGATCTTCCATCCCTGGAGCTTCACATTATCCCAACCGAGTCTCGAGCATGACATTGTACCCTCAAAGCGCTCACAGTCATTGCTCGAGAATATCAAATATCCCACATCGCTGTCCAGCGCTTCCTCGGCGTCGTCAAAAGCTCCTGCACTGCGTACTTTGCCTTGCCATCGGAGCCAGAATTTGGGATTTCGGAAGCTGTTCTTCTCAAAGGCTTTGGCACGGCGGTTGATTTTGTCGTCTTCGGCCTCAAGTGAGCTTTGCGGGAAGCGAGGCGACGCTTCCTCGTCCGCCGAACTTTTGGCCGTGTCTTCGCTGTCGGACTGGTCGTCGTTGCCGCTGGACGCAGCACTCTCAAGGTCCTCAACAATACTAGCAAGGCCTTTCCTGCTCCCTGCAAGGATCAGAATGCCGCTCAACTTCTCCTCAATACTGAACGTTCCGACAAGGCCATCTTCTCCGGGCGTGAGTTCATGGATTTCCATCCACGAGGCAGGTCGATCCGCTTGTGAGACTCTGGCATCTGTGTTGCGAGAGCCAATTTGGAGTTTGTATCGGCCCAGACTCATAAGCGGGTCGAATGGTTTGGAAGAACGACCTCCTCGCGATGACTTGGCCTTGCCTTGCCGAGAGTGCGGTATCCGCCGAGAGCCAAGTGCATCTCCTATTGGATCGTCCATCATGCTTGACAACCGGCCTTACATGCAAGGTTGTTCCCTCTGGTCTGACGTTGAAACAGTCGCTTGTTGCAACTCCACGGTACCGCCCAATAAATGATGTCATCGAGCTCGTGGGAATGGCTGAAAGGGTTGCGACCGCTGGAAAATTCTCTCGACCAATTTCCAAGTGCAGCCTGACGAAAATGGCAGACTGGGAGCAATGCTGATCGTTTGATACAGGGGTTAGTGGGCTGACGGCGCCGGCATCATGGGCTGACCACGAGCGGCTACTCTTCCTGTCGTCTTCATTGTGCTTGTGGCAGCCAGTGGGTATGCATATTCAGATATGCACTCACATATTGCAGAGAGCGTGACCTGCGGCTCGTATCTGCGCAAGCTATCCGAGGCTAGTATACCAGGCTCTGCCATAGTGTCACATCATTGGACACATGGAGCAATCACCTGCAAGGAGTTTCGGTCGGACAGCATAAGTATGCCTGTGGTCGTGACAAGATTGTGCAATTCAGCAAGCTGGCTGAGTCACATCGATAATTGCTGTATCGACAAGTGGAGCAATGCTGAGCTTTCTGAAGCGATCAACCCAGTGTGGACATAGCATAGCGAGTATGTCATCGAGCATGCTCATCTGCCGGTCTGCTTGTTGGAGAGAACAGTAACTGGCATTCGCGTGGCTAGAAAGGAACATAACGCCCCCAATAGTCATTCTTCTCGATTGACACTGGCGCGTGCTTGAGAGCAAACACTGCCTTGCAAGCCTGAGACAGGATTGCTTGTATGGACAGCCGCATTCTACAAAGCCGGAGTAGTAGCCGGGCAGCAGAAGCTGGTCATCCAGGCTAGAGGAGGACAATCATTCTTGCCTCGATCATGCCAGAAGGGAACGAAAGGCTCATCGTTCGACTCCACGCTCGGAGGGCTTGACATACTGTTCGCTCGGTCTGTTAGGCGTCAATCTGCCTTCCTTCACTGTGAGGTTAGGATGACCAGGGAGCGTCCGGACGGCTGCAGCAAGAGATCAATCGAGCTCCAAGCAATGAGTCCATCATCGCATCGGCTCAAAACCGCGGCGTTGCGTCGATTCTGGCTCCGGGTCTATGCATCTTTGCTTCGGCAAGCGGTATGTCAACACCAAGGCGTCCTGGCGATCCGCCTCAGCCGTTGAAGCCGTCATGATATGGCACGCACGAGTGCGCTTGTCGCCAAGACCCTCGACGAGCTTACTGCCATCAGAGCACATTTTGTCGTTCGAGCTGGACTGCTCTGGTGATACTGACCGCCGCTATAAATTGTTGCTTCGGACGCGACCAGGAATGATGCACGTTAGCACAGGGTGCATCTCTCCATATGTCTGACAGAAAGCTATAAGTTGCCTGACGACTGTGAATGGACGACTCCTCCAGGTTAGACGAATCTGTACTGCGTCCAGCAAGTGCGACACTTTGACGCATGGCATAGATCGACCAGTACCACCCAGTGGTATTTTTCCCTGGCACATCCATTCGCGGTGACAGTCACTACTCTCCAAGGGTTTCTGCTTTGCGGTTAGTATGGTCACAAGCTCAGCCCTTCTGTCCAACATGATCGGCTTTGTTCACCGGCCGCCCATATTTGCTGTAACATAAATTACTCCCTGCAAATACTTTCTTCCCCCGTTGAAGTCATCCATCCTCACCTTCCGCAGAGCATCCCTGTGTCGAAACAAGCTGCTTGATCAGTCGCGATACCCTCCGAAAGAGAAGAACGACCGCCATGCGTCCATCATCAATCATCATTGCGCTCTTCAGCAGTGCAGCCCACAGCCTGGTCCTATCACGGGGAACAGACAACCTCTGGTACTGTCCAGAAACCTCCACCGTCATCACCACAGAGTCCACAGCGCCAGCCAGCACCGAAACTCGAACAACAACATTCAGCGTCTTCACGGCAACAACCACAATCCAGCGCGCCGCCCCATCGACCACCCCGAAGACCTCCCCCCAAACATCATCAACGCCAGGACCAGTCCAAATCACCAGCACGACATCTGCAACCGCCCCCGAAGCTTCCTCAGATCGCGCAGCAGAACCCGTCGTCACCGTCACGGTTTGGGCAACGGCACCTGCCCCTCACAGTTCTCCTGCCATGGACAAGAGATCCCCAGTCCCTTGCATACCGCCTCCGTACGTCACGACCGTGACCGTGGGCCCGTCGACCAGTACCGTGCTGGCGACGGCTTTCGTCACGTGGAGAGGGACATTGACTGTGACGGCGAGCTGAGATGCTGTGCTGAGGGAAGAGATAGCGGCAGGGTGGTGGCGGCTGTATAGTCGTTGCGTTGCTTGCTCATTGGACAGTGTGTTGGATGGCACATACGTGAGGTGTATCAGTAGCCAAGATGGTGTTTGTGTTTGGTCGCATGGAGATCGCCTGCTCGGTCTCGTATATTTCCCGCCAAGCAAACTCGGAGATCCCAAAGGCCGAGAGTAAGGCGAGTACAAGACCCTGCCTTGGGTTCTGCTGCAGAATTGGCAGGCGTCGAGCTTCTGGCACATCGCGACGGTGTTCGCAAGCACGAGAAGCAGTCTCAAAACCAGCTTGGAGGTCGTAGCACGCATGGACACGCAGGGGCGGGCCTAAGGTGTGCAGTGATGAGTCAATGGACCTTGACGAATGGGTCCTATTCGTGTCTCAAACATCTCTACCTACGTACTTGATTGCGGCTCCAAGGAAATCCGAATCAGCGCAATGCTTGTACTGGTATGTGACGCGAAGCACCTTCCAGACCCCGCAAGTTTCAGGCTTTCACGATTGCCTGGCTCTGATGATCGAAAGCATGCTCCACGCTCGCCCCTTGAATGCGCCATAGAACTCCCCCCTATCTATCCCACCATATGCCGAGAGTGCAGAAAATTACTCCTAGTAGCTCCGCCGCTGTGTACGCCAAAGTCGATGAATTTGCTCGCCCTTATCTCAGCACTTGAGAGGCGATGAATGTATCTCCAGAAGCAAATGCCTGGTTCATGTGTCTGGCTGCTTCTGCATGTTGTTGTAACGAAGGTGAAGTTCGAAGGCGCCGGCGGAAGGTGCGGCCAATCGATGCATCCGCCCAACGGGTGGCGCAAATGCGCCTTGAGTCTATGCGATGAGCACTAATGCCTCGCAAATCTATAACGCGCTTCCATATGCGTGCGGATGTTGTGCGACGTCGAAGATGCCGAGTCTATAATGTGTGATGAAGGCGCGTTGCGTGCAGTGTGTCACACTGGCTTGCCGTGGTGTGACTTCTCCAACTGGACCAAAGCAACCAGATAGCGGCTCTATGCTGGGTCTGCTTCAATTAAGCTGGCACCACGTGACGTTCTGATTCTGGTTTCCAGGTTCCTGCATCATCACGTCAGCCAACGATCTTGGATCACCTGTTGCTCTGAGCTTACCTTCAAATGCGTGCTTCACGAACGCCATTGGGTCGTTTTCCTCGCCAGCACCCATCTGGCCGACGCCAGGCGAGAAACTAGTGATGGGCAGGACGACGACATCGCCCACCTTCTTGGCCTGTTTGATGCCAGTGAACTGTTGCCAGGTAATATTGCCTTTGCTCGTGCTCATGTCAAAGTACTCCGGGTTGTTGAAGAACTTGAACACTGTGTCCGTCCAGATGCCTGGACCGGTGAAGTCCATGATGCCCTTCGTGTCCTTCATGTCCAGCGTGTGCTCTTTCTTCCTCCTCAACGTATCCTCTGTGATTGTAGCCACAATGTCGACCAGCACTGGATGACCAGGCTTGCTCTGTATTGTCCACTGGCAAAACTGAATGTGACGCGCATACCAGTCATGCCAATCTGGTCGCTCACCAGGATCTGCCTCGATCCCCACGATCAGACCGTAACTGCTCCTTGGGACCTCTGACGGTACCCACTCCACCGCAGACTTCAGCGCGGTCGTATCAATGTCACTGTAGATCCCTCCTCTTGCCAACAAGATCAAGTAGCGGAAGAAGTCGGCTTTCAGGACCGGTCTGGGTAACGCGTTGTATGCCTCCACCACCTCCGGTACGCTCGCATAAAAGTGCTTGATCAGGTGCTGAGCAACGTCGTCGGTAATCACCTCGTGCACGAAACTGGGGTGGAGCTCCGTCCACGATGCCTCTGCAGGCCTGAAGCTCTCCTCAAATTCTCCTTGTGAGGGCGTATACTTCCACGTCTGCCAAATGTACGCCGGGAATTTGCTCTCCACATTGTATGGGAACGCGTAAGATAGCTGCTTCCTCAGTGGAGACGCCTTGAGGTCTTCCAGGGGGATTTGCTGGATTGGTTTTTTCGTCAACGCGACCCGACCGCCATTGTCCCCATTCCACTTGCTCGAAGCCGCGGACGGTTTCGTGATGGCGCCTGATGCTGATGCGGTTGTGGCCGACTTATCTTCCGGAGGCGGAGTGTCTTGAAGCTTCTTGTTCTCCTCATAGCTCCCGGTAGGCTTGGGTGAGTTTTGTACTACCAACGCTTCCGGCTGGCTGTGCGTATTTCGCAGTAGCAAAAAGCAGGTGAGCACGACAGCCGCGACGATGATGGCTCGCCTGAACGTGAGCATCTTGCTCCACTGCGCCTACGACGCGGTGGGCGCTGTCGAGTAGAAAGCGAACGACGGAAAGAAATGGGAGGTTTGCTGAGCAGAAAGGACGGAAACCCGCGCCAGGTGTGGGTTGCTGCAGACGTTTTGTGTCCCCAGCCTGGGGCTGATATGTATCTGGAACAAGCCGCTCGTGGGACCGAGTCTTGTTCAAAGGCCACGCCTGCACTGCGTAAACGTCATTGGCTGCCACATGTCCTTAGAACAGCAACTGGCAGGGGGTTGTAATGCACCCATGACAGGGTTGCAATGCATGCGAATGGCGGAAGTGGAGGGGGGGCCCTCATTACGCGGATCCATACCTCGTGTTTTATTATGCAGCAGATAGACGTTCTGTGTAACCAGAATAGATGCCGCGTGTTTTCAACGGTTGCGATTTAGTTCCCATTGCGGCCCGTCCATTTGAGAAAAGATAATAAATCTCGAGGAGCTAGTGCTTCGGATGGATTCTCCGGCAACTTGTGCGACGTAGGCAGGTGATGACTGAGAGACGCAAGGAACATGAGATATCAGACCGTCGCTGTTGCAGGCCAAGCCAAAAGGGAGGCGAATCTTCTCCAATGCGTCGGGATTACTTCTAGATCGGGCTCCGTACGATGCCGTTTCAGAAGCGTCGTCAGTCTCACACTAAGTCCGTAGATCGTGATGGCTGCTGACGACCACCTGGCAACAACAATCACGGACACGAATACAACGGGAGACCGCATGTCAGCCATCGTTGACGAAGGTACATGTGCGCATTATTTAGCGGCCCAAGGCAGGGCATGGTCAACATCTTCATCACACTGAGACGCATGCAATAATACATGTCCTCTCGTGATGCAACAACATTTAGCCACGCCGCAAGTTTATCTGTTGCTACGCAGCGGCAGTATCGCGCGCGCCAATACTGACGGTTTGCGTATACATGTAGGTCCATGGACGTTCATGCAGCCGCGATGTCCTGCCCGGTTGATTTGCCGCAACATTTGCCTGCAATCAACTTGAATCCTTAACCGACACACATCAACAATGGACCAGCTCCACGGACCAATGCAGATACGCAGGTGAAAAAAGCTTTGAGCTCAAGCTGCTCAACGCAAGGGGGAGCCGGCTTTACACCACTGCGGAACCACCACCGGGGTTCGGACTTGCCAGGAGGAAGATCTCACCTACATACAAGTCACGCTGCACAGTCAGACACTGTTCCGCCATTGTCCACTCCCAAGCCGTAACTCCATCGAGCCCCAACACGCGTCCTTGCATCGGCGCACGTCGGAAAGCGGGCACCGAGGCGCACTCGCATCATCATCAAAGCGGCTGTGCCCACCCGCTGCAGCGTAACATGTAGAAATCCCGAGTCCAGATGACTTCCTAGACGCCCAGAAGTTAGAGTGCAATGCCATGGCGCTCCGACTTGGAATCTACACCCATCCCAACCAACCACACAACCAGCAAAACATAATAAAGCACCCGAGCATGGATCAGATCTAGAGCTGAAACGTGACGCCATGTCAGCCATCCGAGCTGTCGGGCGACGTCGTTGAGAGCCGCCACCGGCCCACCGCACGTGCTGGTGAACCTTCCTCGTTTGCAATCCGTATTCGGATGCCGCGCCACAATCTGATGTCCACATTTACTCCGCGTCGTCGAGTCCGCGACCTGCCGCCCGATGCTGAAGAGCGTGACGACATGGTTCGGGAAGCAGGCAGCTGGGCACTTCCATGAGGTACAGAAGCACGATGGCAATTGCCGGAAGTTCACGTTTGGTGACCCTCGTCCCTTGCATGAGGAATCTGCACAAGGCCACACAATGGTCAAGGACAGGTAAGACACAGACTCACAGCCAACTATATATACAAGTAGCAGTAATATAACCCTATAATGGCATCACACCGGACCTCATTCGCGACCGGTAGGCGACGACATCTCGCGCCCATCTTATCCCCGCCCTCTCCACAACCTTGATCGTTCTGGTATGGCATAAGCTAGCTACATCAGCGCATCCCATGTAGTAGGTAGTGTCAACGATCCCATCCCTCTCTCATGCAGTACAACATTTCTTCGTTTCCGACACCCCTCGTCCCATCCACGGCGGTCGTATTGGGACCTTCGCGCGGCCTGAAATGACGGAGCGACTCATGCTGCGTCGCGGCATGGTGCTTGCGGACGCCGCCTGCGCGATTTGCGGCCACCGTGTGCGCGCACAGAAGTAGCTGACGGAACCACCGTAGCTCGTGCGCGCGCCGCACTCATGTTGAGCCAGTGACGGACGGAGACACCCTCTAAGCTCTCGATGGTCCAATACAGGTCCAGATTCCAATCTGCTTCATCAACCTTTTCACGTCCTCCCCCAAAAGTCCAAGCTAGCGATGACATCCTCGCCCATTTCATCTTCATAGGCAAACAAGATCTATAACATAACGTCAGCACAAGCTCGCTCATCCAGACCTCTTGAAAGACGTCTCCAACTTACCTCTCGACTAGAACTGTGCAAGAATCTCACCCCTCTGAAGCAGAAGATGCCGACGACACCCCCCGTCTCCACCGAGCGCACCTCAATGAACTCCGGTTCGAACGCCAGAATGTACTTCTCGCCCCAAGTGGCAAACGCCTCTGGTCGGCCTTCCCATAGAATCTTCCAATCGCCGCGAGCACGCCAGCCATTCTTGTTGACGTAGAAACTGAAGTCGTTGTAGCAGAGCAGGAACTCCGAGGTGTTGCGCTCGATGTAGATGGGTTTCAGCGGTTCAGAGCTGCTGGAGGTGCCGGTTAAAGAGCGCGAAGTCGAAGAGGCGTGTGCGCGCGTGACGAAGTCGAGACTCGTATCGGCCTGGTCGAGGAGAGATTGCGTCTCCAAAGTTTCGAGGCTGACGATCTCGAATCCCTTCGCGCCGCCGACACAGAGTTTTGAGCGCAAGAAGTGGATACTGTTACTCTCCATTGGGATGTAGAACTCCTTGTATGGTTTCAAGACCTCCTGCCCACTGGCCAGCATGCGCGCAAAGCCGCTCTTCTTCTTGCCCTTGGTCAGTGTGTCCATCGGTTCGTAGACCTTGACTGTGGAGCTCAACGATGTGCTGCGCACGCAGCACACGAGTGTCTGTCCATTACACATGCCGGCATTGATATAGTGCGCATGGCAGATCTTTCTTCCACGTTTCGATGGACCAGCAGGTCCTTCCTCGGGATCCAGCGCCTCGAGTGGGAAAGTGTATGCTACCTTGTCGGCCAGCACGATGAGGATCTGATGCTGTTCTAGCACCTCCAGCTGTGTCACAAGTTTGTACTCCAACACCCGCTTCGGCTTGATACTGGCGTCTTTCGGTTTTCGCTCTGTAAGGTAGACGCCATAGTCCGTACCGATGACCAGTTTCCGGCCGCCATCAATAGGTCTGCAGCAATTGATCTTGACCGTCGAGGTGAAGTAACCCTCATTGATCTTGGTCATTGTGAAGATCTTGTGCCGCTCGCTCAAGCGTTCCTTCTGGGTTTGAATATGCTGCATCCACTTCTCCCTCTGAATCTGACTTGTGCAGTACAACGTCAATTCATAGCCTCCTTTGCCGAGACCTTTGAAGGTAATCGGGAAACCACCTTGCCCATCACTGGCGGCAGACTTCGTGGCCGGAGTCGAGCGGCCGACTCCCGGAATCATGGACGACGAGGGACGCTTGGTAATACCGACGCGCGGCAGCACCATATCCATCTCCTTGATTTGAAGCAGCTCAAGCGGTATGGGCTTCCTATACACTCTCATCTCCTCCTTCTTGTTGACCAGCTTCACCCTAACAAGCAGGATGGCATGGTCGAAGAGGTAAGCCGTGATATCTGCAGCTTCGGAGGTCGGCGCCTTCTTGAGATTGCTTTTGAAGATCAATTGCCTGGCCTCCTCCGTTAGTTTCAGGTCCATGTGCGGGATCTGACCCCATTTGAGCTGCGCGTTCAGGCTCATCAGGTTATAATGATTCTCTGCCTTGCCGGATTCTTCGTTGACTCTGCTCAGGACGCCCCTGATGACTTCGATAGCTTTCGGGATGTCTGTCTTGTCGGGATTATCGTCTGCGGTATACTTCGCCACGTTCTCCAGCAGCAGCGGATACCTGGCCAACCTCGTTGTGGGCTTCGTCAAGTATCCATTCAGCTCCAATTTCCGCGACTCTTTGAGTCTCTCCGTCTCATCCACAAAGCGGGCAAAAGCTGGATTTGAGCTCTTCTCTTTTTCAAATTCAAATTTGCCGAAAAGCTGGTTCGCGCCGTACTTGATAAACGGGGTGAACTGCCCGACATATTCCAAAAAGATATCACCAATATTCCTCACGACAGGATTTTGTTGTTGCCGTCGCGTCAGCGCAGAGGCCATACGTGCATTGACCGAATGCACTTCCTGACAGTTTGAGAAGACTGTTCTGATGAATTTCTCCCGGCGATGCTCAGGAATAGGGGATATCTCAGGCGTTCGCAGAGGCTTGATCCAGAAATCCCGCAGGTACTCCAGATCTTTGACGAAGTCGCGCTCGGTGTACATGAGCTCAGAAATAACTTCCTGCCGCTTCTTCTCACGGTCACTCACAGAGTCTGAAATCTCCTTGCTGACGGTATTGATCCATAGTTTCTGCTCTTGCTCTGCGTCATCGTGCAAACTGCTCCTACTCGTTTCCCTTTTCAGCCCAGGTGTGATCTTCATATTCAATCTCTGCTGCTGCTCCAGTCGTCGCGGGCACGCAATGCTGTAGCATAGATTGTCGCGATTGCATGTTGGGCTGTAGCACTCGGTCAGCAGCGTAAACACGCCGTTAACCTCGGGCGTTTCCTCATTCAGCGTCTCCTTAAACTGATATATCTCGTTTGGGCTGTCTCGTAATCGGTGGGCGTAGGCTACCTCGTGGAAGAACTTTTGTGCGTCCAAGCTCCTGCCCAGCAGAAGCGCCAAATTACGGTCTGATGTCCGAATAATGTACGCTATCAGCTCCACGGCCTCGTATCCTGTGAATGCATTGCTGTATTGCAGCCCGTCCTTCTCTTTCTCTCCCATTGCTATCCGCTCCCGAAAGGCTTGCGCAACATTCGAGAGAAGTGCGCCATACACGAGAGAAGGTCGCTTCTGGGCCACCATTGTCGACGCTGTTGTGGCAGTGGACGTCGTGCGCTGTGGTCCGGTTATCGGTGGTCGTGCTGCAAGGTTGTCACCATTCTGTGATGAAACAACTGTCGACGCCATGCTCATCGTCCGCGCGCTACCAACGCTGCCGGAGCTCGGATTCCGGCCGTTGATTTGCGGCCCATTGGGTAATCGGTCCGGATGGTATCCATTGGTCATTGTTGATGTCTCTGATGCCACGGTATCTCCCGATTCCCTTCTCCTGTCCGGAACCACTCGACCACCCATAGTCTGACTGTAGGCAGCGTCCCGAGGATAAGAAGACATGGACATTGTCCGCTCATCACCAGTCCTCTCCGGCACAACCCTGCCAGACGCCGTTGTCCGCGCCATGTGGTTCATGTAGGGCTGCTGGCGAAAGGTGTTCGCCGGTGCTATGCCGTATTGAGGTCCAGACGGCTGGTACATGGGTCTAGTGTTGGATGCGAGCGATTGCGTGCGGTAGCTGTCGGTGTTCAAGGCCGGGCCAGGTCCGCCCGGGGCAAAGGGGCGAGCGGTGTACGAGCGCTGGTACTGCCCTGGCGCAGGCGGCCCTCTCGGGTCCATTCGCTGTGGCTGGCCATAGGGTGCGCGGTCAGGCCGGATCGGTTGCGGCAGATTGTTCTGAGGGGGTGGCGGGCCTGGTCGTCGCTGCGGCGAGCTCTGACCAAACCCTCCATTCATGTAGGACGGCTGCTCCTGCGACGGCGGCATGCGGGGACCACTCTGCATCGGACTCGGGTACCCTGGCCCACCGTTCAACTGTGCACCGGGCCGCAGTGGTGGCGCTCTCTGCATCATGCCCTGGGCCGTTGCCGTGCTCATGGTCGCCGCTCGATCCTGCGGTATCATGGGCGGCGGGCCCGTCATCGTCTGACTTCGTCCTTGGCCGGGAGGAGGTCCACCAAAGATGTTGCTGAAGGCCTGGTCGCGCTGCGAAGCTGGCACAGGCCCGCGGCCATAATCGCGACCCTGCTGGCCCGGGTTGTACTGCTGGGAGGCCATGGTGCGTCGTCGTGCTCACGTGCTTGGGGTCGCAGTCTGTTGCCAGACATCCGCGCGACCCTCTGCGCGTGACCTGCCCTCTTCTCTGCCCTCGCCGCACAGTCCTCCACTCGATGCACGCCTGAATGTCACTCTGCACCGCACTGCACCGCACAGCTCTGCTCTTACTGTTTTCGGATCAATATCTGCCGCTCACTCCTCCTGCGCACCGGATGTCAGTCAATTTTCCCGCGACGAGCTCAAGCAAGTGAGTGTGTGGCAGTGGCAGGAAGTGCAGATCCAGGTGGCTGCGCTCTGTGGTGGAGGAGGAGGAGGTGGTGTGTGCAGTGGCAGTCCGGCGTCGCTTGGCCCAAACTCGGTAGATTGTCGATATGCACAAGCACAAAAAGTCTTAGGATTCAAGAGACCAGACACATCCGAGCGGCCGGATTGTGAAAATGTTGAGAGACGGATTGGCAGTATACTTCTAGTGCACTTGCGGCGAGAGTCTGTTGCGTTCCCTGCGTCGTATCATTCGGTGGTCGCGCCATGCGTGCAGCTCACGTGGATTGCTGCGAAATTGATTGACGCCGCCCCTCATCAGTTAACCCACATTGATACATCCATTAATGGCAGCTGTTGCGGGCGTGTGCTGTACTAGCCTCATCAAATAGCGTCGGGCGCGTCATTCTGCAAGCTCCGACACGACCGGGAACTACTGGTTGTGCACCTCACCTTGGTCGAGCACATATCACACTTGACCGATCCATCAACCACACAACTCGCTGGACAGTGCTAGCTCTGGCGTTCGGTACCCAACATTAAGAAAATAGGAGGGAGCGTTTTACGCCGGCACTGTGCAGAGCTGCCAGAAGAGCTAGGAAGGCGAAGCGGCCTACAAAACCAGTGCAGGGAGGAGCGCATATATTAGCCAGCCATGGCTTCGTTCGCAAACGAGATTGATCCGCCCTTCGCCAGTTTCCTTGGCATGGGTGGCATTGTGAGTGACGGGTGGATATGGGCATACTTCGAGGCTACAAGTGCTGACGCATGGCTACCTAGGCTTTTGCCATGATATTCGGATGTAAGCAGGCGATCAAAAGACCAAGGAAGTCTGGACATTGTGAGGACCACGAGCTGACGAGAAGAAAACACAGGCATTGGCGCAGCATACGGCACCGCAAAATCAGGCATCGGTATCGCAGGTGTCGGAACCTTTCGAGGCGACCTGATCATGAAGGCAAGCCAGCCTCCCAGCCCTCCAAATACACCTCGGAAAGCAGACACTGACTGCCATGCACACAGTCCCTCATTCCAGTAGTCATGTCCGGAATCATCGCCGTCTACTCCCTCGTCGTCGCCGTCCTGATCGCCGGCAACATGAAGCCGCCACCACAATCTTACTCATTGTTTCAAGGCTGCATGCATCTAGCCTGCGGCCTTAGTGTTGGGCTCACGGGTCTGGCAGCTGGGTATGCCATTGGTATTGTTGGTGATTCGGGTGTCAGGGCGTATATGCAGCAGAGCAGGATTTTTGTGGGCATGGTGCTGATTTTGATTTTTGGGGAGGTGTTGGGACTTTATGGGTACGTATGATGTGGGATGCTTATGGAATCACGGAGCATGTGCTGACGTGATACCTTATGCAGGTTGATTGTGTCTTTGATCTTGAACACGAGAGCGAGCGGTTGAAGCCTTGCTCTACTTTACCTTGTTCGGCACGAAGTTGGCAAAGTCTTGTTGCTCGAGGTGGATTTGACCAACTTACTGGCTTTTGTAAATGGCACATCGCATCACACAGCGTTCAGCACTGACATGTACGATATTATGTACAAAATTTCTCGCAGTTCGTAATGCAGCCTCGCCACTTCGATATACCCCATCAGGTCTCTCAACATGCGTGGTATGAACACTCAAATAATCTCGGTCGCAATCTCTGCGTCCCTAGATACTCCTCCCGCTGCTGGGTGAGGCCAAAGAGAGCCGTCCAGGATTGGAAACCATCGATGGCGTACTGGAACCAGATCAATACTTTCTTACATGCACCCGCCACCCGACCTTCAGTCGCCCAAGAAGAACTCTCTCAAAAAATTCGCAAGCCTCTCCGGCTTCTCCAGCGCCAGAGAATGCCCACACTCCTCAAAAATCTCACTCCGCACCACCTTCTCCGCGAAACTCTCTGCGCACTCCTTCACCCTCGGTCCAAAGAACTCCGGCGCGCCTATCGTAGCCACGGGGATTGAGAGTCTCCGTTTCGCGAGCTCGCGATTCTGCTCGCCGTTCTTGAAGCCCGCACGGTAGGTTTCGAGGATGCCCCGTAGGCAGCCGGGTTGCTTGACGCATTCAACCCAGTGGTTCAAAGCGAGGGGCTCGATCGAGGAGGGGTTGTAGCATTCTTGTTTTATGAACATCTGGGTTGGAGTGTCAGCTTCGGCGGAAGGAATGACTTTTGGGAATTCCTTCGAGGTGTACCTCCCAAAATTCTCGTTCATGACCTGCTATGAGCATTTCTGGGATGTGGGGGATGAAGAAGAAGGGGAGGTGCTGGAAATTTGAATCAGTGTATTGGCGTTGATACGGGTCCTGGGGAGCGCTTCACCCAACACCATACGCCCTCTTGCCTGTACTGCGCAGTCACATTCTCTGGCGTCCAGAACGAGGATTCCTCCAGGCCTAAACCAGACAACAACATCTCGCAGAACGAAAGCTTGATCACTCGGTCGCGCAAGTACCCAGCAATGGCGTACGCATAGTCGGCTCCTCTGTCCTCACCATGGACATAAAACTTCTGATGACCAAGCTGATCCATCAGTTCTTTCACGTCATCGACGTTGGTCTTCGAGTCGTAGCCCTCGGTTGCTGGAGGCTTGTCGGTATAGCCAAAGCCTCGAAAATCAGGAGCAACGAGAGTGAAGTGCGGTGTTAGAAGTGGGAACAGCTTGTACCAGTAGAAGCTGTTCTTGGGCGTGCCGTGGCATAGTAAAAGTGCTGGTCCTGATCCGGCTGTAATGTAGTGCATGCGGATGCCGTTGACGCGTGCTCGGCCATGCTTGACTGGCCGGCCGTTGTGGTCGTATGTTTCTGCTAGTCCGAAAGACATAGTCGTGACACGGTATTGCTCGTGAAGGGCATAGCATTTCCGCGTCACTTTTGATGACTCCGTATATGTGCTCTGATGCCAGTACATGTATGCATGCTCCATATGGCGACCCCGCTATGACTTCATGGCTCCGGAGAATGAATATAAAGGCATTATGCCCATGGCGGAAGGATATCTTTTCGTACACCGACCGTTCGGCGTTTAATCAATCCTTTACAGTACATACCGGACCTTGGCTCGTGGGCAAGCACTACGATGAAATATGATTGTTCTTCTCCAAAAGTGCTATGCCCGTAAGACGATAAGCACGTGCTTCAATAAGGTTCAGTACCTGCGCCTACGCTCTGCCAGAAGGCGCTTCAGGCCGGGAAACATTCCTCTGTCGCTCGAAACCTGGATGATGTTATACATTACCTCGATGGAAACAAACCACTGGCTTTCCACGTGAGATTCGGCTACCATCTCGGATACGCCGACACGCGATAGGTACAGTTTTGACTCTTGACCCGATGCAGTGATCATCATCAGCAGGACCGTCCATCTGCAGTGTGCCAGGATGACCTCTTCCAAGCCTCGCGACGACAGGCCCAGGGAGCCTGGACATGTAAGTCGGCACTCTACTTCTAGTTGTTTCCTCGCAGCTTTCCGAGGTCCTGAATATGTTTATGTTTCTACGCTGTGCTATGCCGACTCTAGTCATTCTTACTCGCTTGAGCACTGCTATACAATATGCATTCATTCATCTGGGCGACGCTATGCGCGGGTTTGGGAGCAGCTGCTGGACCTGGAACTTCTTGGAGCGTGGTGCGCCGGGCGGATCCAGCATCACCTATCACACTGCATCTAACGCTCAACTTGCCGGACACTGCAAGAAGCCTGGAACAAGTGGTCTCAGAAGTGTCAGACCCAGACCACCCGCGATTCAGATTGTATTTGACGGCCGAAGAGCTTCAGGATGCTCTACAGCCGCCAGCTCAACATGTCAACGAGGTTGCTGCTTGGCTTGAGCAACATAGCGTAGACGTTATAGATCAAAGAGGCCATGTGATAGAGGCCTCGATGAACGTCAGCCAAGCAGACCAGCTGCTAAATGCCAAGTATTGCGTGTACAGCGACGGCACGAGGGAGACAATCCGGACTGAATCTTATCACATACCCGACCACCTGCGTAACTATGTTCTCTCGGTCTCTCCGACTACTACATTCCCCTGCCGATCGAAGCCACGACCAGCACACACAGGCTCCGATGAATCACCGAGTCTCGCGAAAAGAACAGGATGTGGATCAGACGACAACACTACTCCAGACTGCATCAGGCAGATCTACAATATCACATACACAGCTCAGCCAAACCGAACCACTTTCGCTGTGTACGCGACTGAGGCTGCCTCCTACAGCGCCAGCGACATGCAAAAGTATCTGGAACAGTACAACCCGGCCGCCGCGTTAGCCAATGCAGCATTCGAAGTCGTTGGTTCTGGCGACCCTAGCGAAGGCCTGCCAGGTATCGAAGGCGCTTTCGAAACCCATCTGGACACCCAAGCGTTTCTCGGTCTTGCGTGGCCCGCACAGGGGATTTTATACAATCTCGGTGGAGTCTTTGGGCCAAAGCCAGGCGTCACGTATGACCCCTTCGTCCGCTTCTTGCAAGACCTGATCCACAACGAGACTGTGCCGAGCGTTGTCTCGTTTTCCGAGAGTATGCCCGAAGATGAGGTTGATCCAGCCTACGCGAGAAGCGTATGCGATATGATGGCTCAGGTTGGCACTCGAGGCGTGACGCTTGTCTTCAGTTCAGGCAACAACGGACCTCAAGGTGACCAGCCCACTGGAACCCACAAGGCCATCTTTGAACCTG
Source organism: Teratosphaeria destructans (assembly GCA_010367425.1). Lineage (NCBI taxonomy): Eukaryota > Fungi > Ascomycota > Dothideomycetes > Mycosphaerellales > Teratosphaeriaceae > Teratosphaeria > Teratosphaeria destructans. The sequence goes on from WBMN01000010.1 coordinate 413,567, forward strand.
AATTTCCAGCATCGTGCCCATATGTGCTGGCCGTAGGTGGTACGACCAATCTCGTCGACGAGACAGCAGCGACTCAATCGACCATTACAGGCGCCATCGCCAAGCTTTCGTACACGGCATCCGGTGGCGGGTTCTCCAATCTGTTCCCATTTCCAGACTACCAGCAACCTGATCAGCCGATCTACATGCGTGACCATGTCCCTGTCTCGTACAGAAGTCTGTCAGGATACAGCTCGAACGGTCGGGGAATCCCAGACGTCTCAGCATTCAGCACGAACTTCCCAGTCGTCTACAACGGCGCCACTGTACCAATCAGCGGCACCAGTGCTGCCGCCCCGACCTGGGCTGCTGTCATCGCCCTGTTGAATGATTATGAAGCTTCGAAATGCCGTCCACCACTGGGCTTCGTCAATCCGTGGCTGTACAAGTACGCCTCGAGCGGCATATTGAAAGATATAACGACTGGTGGCAATAATTCGGGCAATTGCGATCAAACGTCAGGATGCTCGCTGAGCCAGACGCCTGGCTATGATGTAACTCCTGGTTGGGACGCCGTGACTGGCCTGGGATCACCGATCGTCTCCGCGATGATTGAAATACTTGATCGTCAACCTTGCTAGAGGGCCGACGAGAAACTAGAGTGGTGACGCTGGGTGTTAGAAATCATTCAGACAACCAAGTGTAATGAGTCCTAATTCGCTCATTTTGCTGATCTGGAAGGTCTGTATGGATGCTCATCCAAAGCCACTGTTCGGGAGCTTGTATATACAAGAATGTACAATGAGGTCCACTGTTCCACGCGGTCTTCTCACGCGATTTTAAAAATGCTTATTTCGTCTCAATCGTCAAGACGTCCAGACGTCTCGGCCACACAGGTCCTCTCAAAGGTTCTGTATGGCACTCAGGTAGGTCTTCCCAGAGTGTGTCAAAGCACCACTGCTATCCATCAAAGGCCAGACGTTACCCAAACCATTACCGTTGCTCGGTCCGTAGGCCACCACATGCGGATTGTTCTGGAAATAGTTCACGACATCCTTGATGAAGGTGTCGATCTGTGTCTGGTCGGTACATGGGCTCCAGGAAGGCTGATCATTGACGCAGGCGAACTCAGAAACCCAGATCGGCTTGCCATAGGTGTTGTAGTAGTACTCCACAACACTCCGAGCCCCAGCCAGGTTGGGCTTGTTGACGTGGATGCTAGTGACATCCCAGTCTGTGCTGATACCTTTCTTGAACGGGCCAAAGAAGTGCTCATCCTTTTGCTTGCATAAGCTTGGCGAGCCGAGGACTGTGCCTTTTTGCTTGAGTGGCGCGATCAATGAGTTCCAATCGGAGGCAGCACTTGAAGGGGACATTCCGGCAGAATCGGGGCAAGAGCAATCAGGCTCGTAGAAGCCGAACATGATCTCTGGCACTTTGTTGGCGGAGATCATAGAAGTGAATGTATCCAAACGGGTCTTCTCGGTGCCGCCACAGCTCGAGCCCGAGCCACCCCAGAGCATGCCGATGCCCTTGACACCATGCGCATCTGGGGTGTTGGGAGTGTAGTCGGAGTACCAGCCAATGTGAGGAGCCAACTGAGTAAAAGCGGATTTCTCTTGGCATCCGGCAAAACCAGAGAGGCCGGCCTTCTTTCCATTAGGAGTCAAATTGTTGGTCGTGATGCCGGATGATGAGCTGCTGGAGGTCGTGGGACTGCTAGCGTGGGCAGCTGGCGGCGACGAGGCGGCGACGTAGGCGACTGGAGACACCGCCGTGGAAAAAGTCGTTCTCTGGGACCTCGACGAGCCTGGAGTGCTCCATGCAGTTGGCGCAGGGGTGGTCGAAGGACCCGATGACGATGGGGTGGTGCAAGTAGTGTCTGGCGGCGCCGAGTAGGCGCTGGGCTCAATGCCAGCAGTGACAATGACTGTGTCTGTCACGTATTCCACGTCGTAAGCGGTAACGACTTCAATCTCTCGCTTGTGAAACCTGTCGTGGTTATGCTGGTGGGCATGCGCAAGCGCGGCTGCGGCAACGACGAGGGCGTATTGCATTGTGATTTGTGAAATGGCCTGCTTCTCTTGGGCTGTAGGATCAGAGACCGGCTCTTGACTGAGGCAAGGTTGCGCTGGTAAAGGGGGGACAGATTCGATACGATCAAAGGAGTGTGGGAGAGAAGGGTACACGCGAAGCCGGGTGGTAGGCTTGTTAGAAGAAGGAGAAGAGATGATTGAAAGAAAGGAGATGGCATTGAGACAAGCGCCTAGGCGTAATGAGGACATGGACCCAAGGATCTGTACTTACGGCTGTGCCACGGTCGTCTGTTGATCTCGAGCCTTGACATCCTTGGCTACTGCTTTAATAATATGTAGCGGTGAACTGGCCAGGAACTTTTCCACGTGAACATGCATCCGTAGAGTGACCTGGGCGTAATAGTCGGGCGCCGACGACATTGTCAGCATTGTTGGCTTAGGGGAGGTATGTGATTGGATGCATTTCCTTTCATCCAAGGTGGATCGGCGCCTGCAAATCCCCGCCTCATCTACCGAGCGGCTCCTTGTTTCAGAATGAAAGGCGAAGCCTGGTCCTCAGCCGGCGGCTCTTTGTATGTATGAATTCTCGCCCGGTCATCATGTTGTTCGCCTATGAAGAACCGCCCAGCAACGCTAGAACGTGCTCGTCGCCGGCAATGGGAGTTCTGGCCCGCGGGAATGGGCGAGACCGATCGACCAAGATGGAGGCCACTCCGGCGCCTCGTGATCCCCTCCCACAAGATACACTGTGATCGAGAGTCGCTATATCAAGCACTACTGTGATCGGGAGTCGCTATATCAAGCACTGGTGACACTGCCAGTCGCTGGCGCGGGTCTGGGAGTCCGGTGCTCGCCACCACAACGGCCAGGCCAATGTTGAAGTGGCGCCAAGACACGTCCTCGCCTTCCATGCTATTCTTCCCACAAGGTATGGACTTGGTCCTCGCCAGCGCAGCGTCAGTAGTCAGGCAGCACGAACCCGTCAGTCCACAGTCAGCGTTGCGCGGGAACAGTGGAATGGCAGATCGGGTACTAAGGAAGAAATGGAAAGGCCAAGAGTACATGTAGACACGCAGAAGCTTCCATTGGTTGTCGCAACTCTCATTCCGCAACATCCGAGGTCGAATCACCTTATGATGATGAGGGCACAACACAAGAGCACCTGCAGCAGGACATATGATATCCGAGGATGGCATGTCCAATCCTGCATTTCTGCATCTCTATCAAAGTATTCCAACGGTAAGAGCGCCGCGATACATCATGCGACGCCTACGGATTGTTGCCCTTGGGTCCTCGTTCGCCGCAGGACCGGGCATTGAGCCCCAAAATGACCCAGCAGCAAGACGGTCAGGCAGGAACTACGCTCATCAATTAGCCGACTTAGTCGACGCAGAACTCACAGATTTGACCGTATCTGGAGCGACCCTGCTCAATGTCCTTCGCGAGCCACAAGAGATCACAGGGAGTCCTCGGGCAATTTTCCAGCCACAGCTCGACAGCGTGCCCTCCAATGCCGACATCGTCACCCTCACTGGCGGCGGCAATGACCTTGGGTATTCAGGAGGGATGGTCTTCGACTCTTTGATGGCTTCCGTGCCGGCTCCCGTCCGGTACATGTGCAGGACATGGATTCCGCATCCTGGGACAGACCTGACCCTTGAGCAACTGGTCAGCAGGTTTGTCGAAGTGCTTGACGCCGTCCACCAAAAAGCTCCCCAAGCAAAGATCTTCCTAGTCCAGTACCAGTGTGTTTTCGGACCATTGTCTCGTCCAGGCCCTGACCTACCACTTAGTTGGGATTCCATCGAGTACTACCGCCGGCGAGGCGTGGTCCTTGATCGTGCGTATGAGACTGCAGCCAAGGCCAGGCCAGGTTTTGTAGAGCTCTTATCTGTCGCAGACTGGAGCGAGGATCACGCCATTGGATCTGAGCAGCCTTGGATGTCTGGTTTCTCACTTGGAATGATTTGGTATGTCTATTGTTTGGCAGGATAGTACATTGAGTCTGAGATAAGTACTGATCTACTACCGATCACTTCGCAGGAATAGACACATACCATATCACCCGAATTTGATCGCTCACACTGCGATCGCTGAAAAATTGGCCGCAGCAATACGATCCCTCTAAACCCCCTTATGGCTGCACTCTACAACTGGTACTACCAGCTGGGAGTATCCATTAGTGCTTGTCCGTTGAAGTTCGTTACCGTCGGCATTGTCGTGTCTGAAAGGCATTCCGGAACAAAATGATCCGTGACTGCGATGAACAGGAGGAGCATGACCTGAAGCAAACGAAGGCGTCGCATTGATGATTTACAATGACATAATAAGACTTGCCCGTCAAAATTCCGTACGAGCATCAGGTTCTAGCCCATCCCCGGAGCCAGTATGATCGACGGGGCCGCGCCTAGCAGCTTTGTGATAGTAGCACTTCGAAACGCGAGCCCCTTGCACACATCATGCAACACATGGCACTGCGACTCCCAGTTGGTGGACTTTTTGCATCGATACACTGCAAACCAGTCGCCGATGCTGAATGCTGATAACAATTCGACATGGACTCATGAGCCTGACAAATTTCATTCGCTGCCGTCTCGTGTCAAAGCCACATGGAGGCCGGCATGCTGAATCCTAATGCTCCCTAATGACCAGGGTACCTCATGGATTGGGAACATATATATCGTGCCATGCTCTCTCGGTCCAGTTGCCATCGCTAGCCAAAGCACCACACTCCTTTCTGCCATCTTTTGCATTCCCAGCATCACCGTTGAGCGGTCATCACCCATACCTCCTTCTCACATATCAATCACGACAAGATGCAATTCCCATTCTCGATCGCTGTTGCGCTAACGCTGGCGTGCACCGCAACCGCAACTCTTCAACCTGCCCACTCCAACACCAGCGGTCAAAAGCCGGCACACAGCTGCCCATATACGAGAAAAAGCCCGCATGTCCAAGAGGCTGAATGCGGTTACAACACTCGCACGCACGATCCTCAGACCTTCGCCGTTTTCATAAGAAACCCCAGCATGGATGCTTACCATGGTGCTCCTTATGGTAAGTTATTACCAACAGGCAATCGCAAAGTCTCCCGGACACTGATGGTTACAGGTGACTGCTATGCATACACTTGTGAAGCCCCAACAGAGATGGTAGACGATCCGAGGGCCCATACGTTCTTCTGGACCAAACAGGGTAAAGACAAGCATGGCACTGGTACTAGCTGCATCAAGAGTCCTATCACGGGCAAATGTGGATGCGAGAACAGCAACGGGCAATTCATGCCTGAGAGTGACGACTGCGTGTGAGTGCTGTGCGCTGGACTTGGAGAACAGCTGCTGTGCAGTTTTTTTGTTTTTTTTTTCTTCAAAAAGAAAAAAAGGAAAAGTGAAAAATTCTTGAGGGTTTCGGCGCAGAGCATGTGTATCTTCGCATTTGCGATGCTTCTTCCTCGCAGTCAAGATGCTTTCGCGTTGTTTGCTTTCTTCAATCCAGTAACCTGCATAGAAACCTTAGTCTGAACGGACAAGAGCACGTTGATCTTTCCACGAACACTGCCTGCCGTTAGTGCCCTCCATCACCACATTGCTTAAAAGGCTTCTCCCCAAACATATTCCCCCGCGGCCAATACCGAGCAACGACAAACGTCGATCCGTCCGGCGTTGTCGCCTTACCCATCCCGACATGCGTGGTACTATGCCACAAACACTGCGCTTCACAATCATCAGCTGCCCTCACCAAATATCAACCTCACCCATCACCACGGCACCTACTATAATGCCCATAGGCACCCAAGTTTCCCACGCCAATCGGCTGACCATGATAGTCCTTCTCCTCCGCCAACCACCAATCCACCGCTTCATCGAAGGACGCATCCCACGTCGCCCAGTAGAGGTTTTCGCCTCGGCCAAGGGCGCCAGAGTGTTGCATGATCCTCTCCGAAGCCAGTATCTTGGCGTATTCCTCAGCCTCGTATGCGAGCTGTGGAGACCATTCGAGGTCTCTGCACCCATTGGCCTGGCGGACGCGGTTGTGGCGCTCGAGGCAGGCGTCCTCGGGGCTCTCGTGGGGTTGACGAGCGTGCGTTTGCGATGTCATCTCGTGCAGTCGATTCTCTTCGTTCTGCGGGTGGTTTCTTTGGGATGGTGGTGATCGTTGATGTAGTCGGAGGTGACGAGGCGCAGGAGCAGAGATCATGGGAGGTTTCATGTGCGGCCCTTTGGTCCGTCGTGATAGTGATCGCTGCTAACATCGAGTATACATTCGAGCCTCCGGTGCGATCACTACTGTCGTTGTGCAGCGGCAATGCAATCGCGGGTGCACTAAATGCTGGCAAGATGAAAGCCTGTCTGGTCGCTGGTGAGCATAGGTTGGTCAGCAACGCGGAGCCTTCAGTGACTTGCGAATACTAATGGACACGGCATGCCTCTCAATGTGCACGCAGGCAAGATCGGGCATGACCCAGACACACCAGCGGGTGAGAAGGACCACATGACGATTCTGGCCCAATCATACATGTTGCTCACCATTCGCACGCGATATGCTGCACCTCATACTTCCTGCACAGCATGGAATACACAACATCCACCTCACACAACACGCTCTGGACTTTACAATCCCTCAGCAGTCAAGAGCGGCATCAGCAGCCGCCGTGATTACGTGCCTCAGCTCAGTCTCATCCTCCGGAGTTGTCGCATACACAATGCGAGCAGCTTTTGCAAAACAGTGGTAGTCTCAGTTGGCTTTGACAGCAGCTTCCAACCTTGCCAGTGCGCACAAGCAGCTGGGTAAAGGCAGCAGACGATGGCCTGCATCCCTTCCTGCTGCTTCAACCTTCAACGATCGGGCTCTGCATTTGGTGGCCGCTGCGTAGACACGAGCATGTGCAACCATGATCTGTCGCCAGGCGGATGGCGCCGCACGTACCTGAGCGCTACCTGGGCTTCGACTTGGCCGTGATGTTAGAACGGCGGCTCGAGGACTCTCGCGTGGTGTCGTGGGAATCGAATCCGCAGTCCTTCCGAAATTGAAAACGGGGTGGCCGGGTGTGATGGTAGGGAACAATGTTTGCATTTCGGGCATCAAAGCATCTGGGGCTTCGCCGTACCAGTGTCCGTACTCGTATTCTGTGATGAACCCGATGTGAATGTCTCAGTAGTGCTGCCAAAACGAAGCGCGTGTCTTTGCCAAAGGTGCTCAATCAAGTGATGCGCATGGTGCTCTGGCTCGGACTCTGGATCGTCGATGAATGCGTGTTCAACTCCTTCACAATGATGGAAGTGGGGAATCATGTGCTTGGTGGCCTCAGGGTCATCGCGGGCTGCATCGTCGTCCGCACCCGTCTAAATAGCTTCCAGGACGGTTCCGTCTACCTTGCTTTCCTGCACCTGTGGCCAATGCCTGGAGCGGTCATGTGAAGCATGTAAGGGCTCACGGTAAAATTTGGCAAAGCGAGAAAGTACTCAGATTGCGAGCAGATGACTGCTTCACGGACCTTGGACGTAGAGGGTCCGCACGCATTCTCGAACTTTGTGAGGATGCCGGACTTGTACAGTCTGTAGAGATTGTGCAGGTAGCATATATGACTGCAAATCCGGCTAGAGAAGACATACTGGATGAGTCCAGTTTTCATGTCATACATTTGGAAGGCCATGATTGGCGGATCGGTTCTCATGTGGTATCTAGGAGGCTTCTCTGACAGCTTGATGGGAAAGCATCCTTAGGAATTTCTGAAGGAGTATATGGCATTGTGTTGAACAAAAGTTGCAGTGGAGCCTGCCAAGCACCGAATGAAATTCACCAATTGCAGAGCCTCGCTCGCTTGACGTCTCTTTCTGAAACTTGTTTGCATCAGCAATCGTGTCATCGAGCAGCATGGCGCCTAGAGGGAATACGCAAATTTTTCCTCTTCGGGCCCTGCTAGAGATCTGCAAGTATCACTCAATTTGCCCAAGTTGACGATTACACGCTCAAATGCCCAAACTCCGTACGACCTCTGCCCGGGGTATCAATGCCAAATTCTCCCTTCCTATCTTCCCTATCTCTTGCCCCACTGCTCAAACCTGACCTGCGTTCCATCTACCGATGCCACTGCCCCTCCTCATCCAAAGCCCCAATCTCATACCCAAGCAACACCTCCGTACTCGCGCCCTCCCAGCCCCTATTTCCAGCCGCAGACAACATGAAACGACACGTCGGATCAATGAACACCGAGCTGATAACGCCGCCACGATGACCAGGCACAATTGTAAAAGGTGTGGCGCTTGCGTTCTTCCTCGAAGTCGTGCTCGGTTCACCTCCAGCCGCACTGTGTTGGAGGTCGTAAATCCGCAGAATATCCTGAGAGGCGCAAATGAGGTGTCGGCCGTTTGGCATGGGTCGGACGGCGTAGACTGCGCCGGAACCGGCTTGGAATTTGAATTGTCTGCTCGGTTCGTTGCGCGAGGAGCCCATTTTGTGGATACTGAATTCTTCGACCATATTGTTGCGTCGACCGACGTAGAAGGAGTTCCCGTCGGGGCTCCAGCAGGCGCCTGTGCACCAGGGTGGGGTGCTGCCGTGTGGTGTAAGAGACGCGACGGGCGAGGCGAGGCGTTTGTCCCAGATACGAAGGCTCCCGTCGATTGCGGCGGAGAGAAATGTGGATTCGGACTGAGCGGGAAGGTCTGAAGCGGAGAGTGAGGGTGTTTCGTTCGTGGGCGGTGCAGTGAGAGGCTCGTCGGTGGCGTGAGGGAGGCCGTTGGCTGTATCGGATGTGCCGTCTATAGTTGGTGGCACTGCGTCCCCATCGATCTCGAATTCTGGAATGGTCTCTACACCAGCCGGCGCGCCGGAGTTCTCGTTGATACCGTTAGGCGGTTGCACAGGACCACCAGTGCCCATACCGCCCATAGCTGCGTCTTCTTCGCCTGGCGCATCCTGAGTGTCGTCTTGGAGACCATTGGCAAGCGCTTGCGTCAGCTCATCATCATCACCAAAAGCATTGCTGCCACCAACACCAGCATTGTCTTCCCCAAATAACGAGCCGTGGTCATTCTCACCAAACAGACTGCCATCCGGTGAGCCCACTGCATCTTGGTCAGTGCCAGAAGCTCGTCTTGCATCAAAGCCATTGGTGAGCGAGCCATTGGCACGCGGACGAGCCGAGTTGTTGCCAAAAAAGGTGTCACTGAAGTCTGGCGCCGTCTCGCTGACTTCTGGCACTGGTATGTGAGACATTGGTCTCGTCTCGACAGCACTGATCTGGCCTCCCGAACCACGAAAAGAGCGCTTGACTTTGCCCGTGTTGAGGTCCCAATCGTGAATATTCTTATCCCAGCTTCCGCTCAACACTGTTGTCTCATCCTGAGCCAAGTTCAATACCGAGACAGCCGACGTATGCTCCTTGAGCGTTGTGATGATGTGTCCAGCCGAGTGTCGACAAGTCTGCAGGTTGATGCCACCACCCTCGGTTCCGCTCAGCAACCACAGCGCTTCTCGGTGACACGCCAAGCTGTACACTGGGCTCGTCCACTTTCCATCCTCGTCGTTTTTACTCGGCGTTCGCGGCGCACTCCTTTCCTCATTCTCCCAGTATGTTGTCAAGCTCCCAGCCTTCATCACGGAGTCCACGAACGGATGCTTCTGAGCGACGGTGAGCGGCACCTTCCCGTTCGCCGTCTCAACCCAGTTGTACATCCGCACATAGCCATCTGTGCCGCCCGAGAAGACCCAGCGCATGTCGAGTGTCGCAGTGACGGCATTGATGCTGGTGCTCTGAGGCGCAGCCATGGTGGGCACAATGTCATACGCTTGTGCTGTAAGGGCTTCCTTCCGCACTGGCGGAATCCAGGAAGCCACTATGCCGGAAGCGCCTGCTGCTTGTTGTCGCGGTGAGGGCGAGGTCAGAATGACTGAAGGATTCTCGGTCTGACCATCTCTGGTAGGAGTGCGTCGAGGTACTGCAATCGTCGCTGGCTGTGAGGGCGAATCCTGTTGGTCTTTATCCTCGCCGTCCTCTTCCTCATCGTCGTCGTTGTCATCGTTGTCTCCGTCATCGTCTTCGTCATCTTCGTCTCCTTGATCGTCGTCCTGATCTTGGTCCTGTTCCTGTTCCGCGTCGTGGTCTGGCTCGTTCGCATCTTCCATCTCCTCATCTTGATCCTCGAACTCATCTTCCCCTGTAGGGTCTGCATCGTCGAAGTCGGCCATGACGGAGGACGCGTCCCTGTTGCGACTGTGCGAATTGATCTGTACACGAATGTGCCTCGACTTCAAATGTTGACATGTGCTTCTCTACACGTGCAGGGCGTCAGCCCGGTCCAAGCGAGTCTCTTGCGATTTCTCTCCTTCGTCCTTTGAGGCTTCGCAGCAGCATGAGCGTGGATGCGACCAATCCCTCCGCTACTACAGGACCTCACGATGCTGATCTGAGCTCGATTTCGACTTGACTGGACCAGCAGCCTTTCCCATTGCCATTACGACGAAATATATACTGGAAATGTAGCCGCAGCTGAACTCAAGCAATTGAGTTGCGGGACTCTCGCCCGCAGAGCCGCAATGTGGATGGGCGGAGACAGCTCCGCTCGAGTGTCACATGCTAGGAACGCGACTTCCTTCGCAACCTACTCCATCTCCACTCAAAGTCGGTCAGTGGACACCAGCTGTCGTCTGCCTGGAAGATCTGCTTGATACAGTAAGGGACCAGGTATGATGAGGCACCAACAGTATGCGGGACGGGTTCTCTAGAATATGCACTGGATCGACGGGAAGATGCACAGATGCAAACGAAATGAACGGTGGCGTCTGGTGTTTGCTATGTATAACCAGATATGGCATCTCTGTGTGGAGGTCGACGCCATGTCGTAGATGAATGCCAATGCGTGAGCGGTGGGAAGATGAAGCTGGCGGGCGGTGCATGTGGTGTCCACGTCGTCAGGATCGGAGACCACGCGTAGCCCGAGCTCGAGATGCGCCTTCCATGCAAACAGTCGGTGAAGCACTCGTCGCGTCGGTGACCACCTGGGGAACCGCAATTGCTGCCTGAAGCGATGAGTAATGCCTCAGACGCTGCTACCCATCTGCAAGACCCCTTAGCAAGCTGACCCTTTCTCCTACACAACAACATGCACCTACGCCACTCTGCAATGAAAGCAGAACGCCTCAATGCCAGTACATGAATACACCATGCTCGCAGCAATCAAGGCCTAATCTGCCTCCTGTGAAACTCACAAGAAATCGTACGTCGCCCCTTCCTGTTCCACATCACCTGCCAAAACAAAGCTTACAGAAGTTCTACAGACTTTTGCTTCCTAACCTTTCGCCTTGTTCACTCCAGAGTCGTTGCGATACGATGAACGAAGACCTCCTCGAGCGCTTTCGCCGCGGTGGACGTGGTCGTCGCCAACAGCCGGTGCTTGACGTGTGGATTCAGCCCCAACAACTGAATCTGCGCGTTCGCGAATACCTATTGGACGCTAGCCGCCCAGTGGACGGTGGTGCGTGGCTTCGCAGGCCAGAGATACCGTCAGCTAGCGAAGTCCTTGACACCGATGTCAGTTCCGCCACCTCCTCCGACATCGTGGAGATCGCGACCAACCGGCCAGTGGGGCCTTGGGACAGCAAAGGTCAGCCACAGCCGCCAGAGACGGTGTGAGTTCATGAGGCTAACCTGATCACTTGTGACAGAGAGCTATTTGAGCGCTCACTACGAGCTGCTGCGAGAGGATGCCGTGAGACCACTCCGAGAAGCAGTCTCCCAAGTCCGCATTACACCCAACGCGACAGAAGACGCCTTCGGTGGCACCGTTGGAATATACGAAAAGGTTAGCGCAGCATCAAGCGTAGCTTTGACGGGTCATTGCGTCTCCACCATGAGTTCAACATGACTGACGGCTGCTGCAGGTACACATCTGTGCCATCACCTGCTCGAGCCGCGGGCTCGCCGTCAGAGTCACGTTCTCCCTTCGCCGCACGGGCAAGAAGATATTATGGGAGCAATCGAAAAGGCTTATTACCGGCAGCTTGGTCGTCTTGACACCGGCAGAGGATATGTTCCAGAAAACGGCCATTGTCGCTACAGTCGCGGCACGACCTCTCGAAGGCCTGGCCATGAACCCCCCGGAGCTGGACCTTTTTATTGCACGTGCGGAGGAGATGGAGCTAGATCCTGCAAAGGAGTTCATCATGGTCGAGGAGCGGTCAGGGTTCTATGAGGCGGACAGGCACACCTTGTTGGCGCTACAACATATGATGAGGGAGCCGTAAGTCTTGATCATGTCATAATCAGCGGGCTTTTGCATACTGATCTTCGTCGACAGCTTTCCCCTATCCGAGCATCTGGTCAAGGCTCGCAGGGAGGTCTTGCCACCCCAATATGTCGTCGATAACCCCGTGTACGACTTGACCTCTGTCCTTCGTAACAACAAGCACGAGACCTACGAGAATGTACATATCCTCCGGGGTTGGCCATCCCAGCCTTCTAGTGATTTGGACGCATCGCAAATCGCCGCGTTACACCGTATCCTCGCCAAAAAATTGGCCATCGTACAAGGCCCTCCTGGCACCGGCAAGACCTTCGTGTCTGTTCAGGCCATCAAAGTAATGCTTGCGAATCGCAAGCACAACGACCCTCCAATTATTATCGCTTGCCAGACCAACCATGCCGTTGATCAAATCTTACGGCATATTGCCGCGTTCGAGCCAGAGTTCGCTCGCCTTGGTGGCAGATCCAAGGACGTGGACATCATCAAGCCTCGCACTCTTCACAGACTCCGCGAGACGGCCGAGTCGCAGACTTCGCTTGCTGGCAGCCTCTATCCGATATCGCGAAAGAAGATGAGGGAGATCGAGAAAAAGCTCGCGCTTCTCCTCTCCCCGCTGAAGCCGTCTAAAATACCAATGGACTTCCGTCTCCTCGAACAAATGGGAGTTCTCACAAGTAGACAAGCCGACTCTCTGGAACATGGCGCCTCAAAATGGGTCCAAGAGGAACTTTCCCACACTGCGGAAGCTCGTACTTCGCCCTTCAGGGTCTGGCTTGGTAAGAATCTCGTCCCCGTGCCAGTGCGGCAACAGGCAGAAGAGTTCGGTTTTGAGTTCGAAGAGGCCGACCTAGCCTTCGAGCAGTTACGTGAGCTCGAAGCTGAGAACGTGACGAAGGACGACGAAGACTATGAGACGCTCTCCGGCATGACTTATACCCTGGCCGACAATTTCACGGGTCGGAAGGTTGCAGGCGTCACCAACGACAAAGTCAGAGCAGCCTTGAAGGAGCAGGACTTGTGGAAGATTCCAGAAACGATCCGTCCGGCGGTGTACCGACACCTCCAGCGTGAAATGAAGAGCCAAATCCTGGTTGAGGCACGCGGCAACGTGTTGAAGTACAACAACCTCGCTATCGATCGCCGAGCTGGCACGTGGGAGCGGGACGAGACGATCCTGAAGCATCAACATATCATCGGCATGACCACTACCGGTCTCAGCAAGTATCGAGGACTGCTTCATGCTCTGCAGCCAAAAATCGTCCTTATCGAAGAAGCAGCAGAGACCTTGGAGGCGCCAGTCACTGTGGCATGCCTACCATCTATTCAACATCTGATTCTGGTCGGCGATCACAAGCAACTGCGGCCACACACGCATGTAAAATCGCACGAAGACAAGCCATTCTTCCTCAACATTTCGCTGTTCGAACGAATGGTAAACAACCAGGTCGAGTTTGGCTCGCTGGCGAAGCAACGCCGCATGATCCCAGAAATTCGTCGCATCTTGCAACCAATTTACGGCGATCTCATTAAAGACCACCCATCTGTACTCAACACAGCTAACCGCCCGGATGTACCTGGCATGGGCGGCGTGAACTCGTACTTCTTTACCCACCAATGGAATGAGGCTCGCGACGAGCACATGTCGGCCTACAACCAAAGCGAGGCCGACATGATCGTTGGCTTTGTCGAGTACCTCTACTTCAATGGTACAGACACCAAGGACATCACGGTGCTCACGTTCTATAACGGTCAGCGTAAGCGCATCCTCTCGGCACTCATGAGCAAGGAGCACCTCAGAATCAGCGGTTGCCGATTCAACGTCGTTACCGTCGACAGCTACCAAGGCGAGGAGAATCAAGTAGTCCTTCTCTCACTCGTGCGGAGCAACGACAACAACCAGATTGGCTTCCTGGGAATTGACAATCGTGTCTGCGTTGCTCTTTCGCGCGCAAAGTGCGGCTTCTACCTCTTCGGCAACGGCATGCTGTTGTACCAGAACAAGACATGGAAGAAAGTCATCGATATCATGGCCGGTAAGAAGTTGAAGCACGAGCGGCCGCAGCTGGAGCCGATGCGTCTTGGCGAGCAGCTGCCGCTGAAGTGCCGCAACCACAACGAGACAGTTGTGACCAAGTCTGCTGATGACTTCGAGGGCCTGCATGGCGGATGCCAGCTGAAGTGCAAGGATATTCTGCCATGTGGACACAGGTGCAAGCTTAACTGCCATCCGTTCAGCCACGAGATGTTTCAGTGCGGTCAGGTCTGCGGCAAACCACTGCCGTGTGGGCATGGGGTTTGCGAGCAGCGGTGCGGTCGGCTCTGTGAGTGCAAGACATGCTCAAAGCCAAAACCAAGCATGGCGAACACCTTGGGCCAGCCAGAGCACCTGCAGTTTGATGGCCAAGAGCGTTTGTCACAGCATTCGCGTGGCACCAGCAATTCGGATAGCTGGAAGAGTTTTGCCAAGGAGGAGCATGAGCGCTACTCTCTCGCCGCGGCCGCGCCTCCTCCAAGACTCCGAGAAGTCGAAGACACAACCCAATTGCTTGACATCACAAACAACGAAGCAGTCGTCGAACACGTCAGCCGCATGACCGTCGCGGACGTCGAGGAGAGCGGCGAAGCCAAGGCGAGGGCCAAGGATTTTCAGATCGGCCTTGATGGCAGTCGCAGCAAGACTCCGTCGGAGGACAACTCAGAAGAGGCAGAAGTGTCAAGTACTGGCATGTGTGAAGAGAAGTCGTACAAGGAGGTGGTCACGTTGCCTCCAAGAGGTGCTGCGCAGGGTCAGGGCAAATTTGAGAAGGAGGATTGGTCTCAGAGGGAGAGCCTGCTCGATTGAAAGGAGAGGGTCGTCGCGTTACTCGGGTGCTTTCCGCGGTGCATGTCGCCGTCCATTGAATGGGTTGGCTCGATAGATTGCTTCACCCGCAATGCCATCAAAGCCCAGAGACCCTATGTGATCAGGCTCTTGCGCCGCGAGAACTGCCTCGGCTGCTCATTGATGAGCGTTGCAGCTCTAAAGACGTAAATTTTCACTGGCACCAACATTCGAGTAGGTAAGCACGCGCGTGTGTCCATGTTAGCCGTTGACTTCTTCAGCTTCTATTGACTCAGAGTCCTTTTATTGGCTCCTTTTGATAACGATTTGATCCGTGCCAATTACCAGCTCCATCTCAACAGCATTCCCTTGGCCAGTAAGCTCAGCAAGTCTTGCCGAGCTGTCATTTGACGTCCATTCCTTAACCACAGGCGTTTGTCATGCCAGTCTTAGCTTGACCTCCACCCGTGGGACCAGCCAAATGACAACGAGCAGCAATTTACATTCAGTATCAGGACACCTTTCGAGAGTCGAGATTGACGACCATTCATCTTGATCGTGACTGGGCAGACGGCCATATCTCGACCAAGGACCAGGCCCACCATACATACATCTCAGCCCCTCGACTCATTCTCGAGGCATATATGTGGGCTTGCACACTCCGCTCCGACAGTGCCCCGTTATGTTCCTCTTCAACGACTATGGTTGCAGGTCAGCAGGTCTCACGCTCGGTCAGGGCTGGAGCATCTGCTTACGGCGACGTAGTAGTTGCACGGTTCTGCTTCTTCTTTGCCCTCGCAGGAGTCGTCGGCGAGCGTGGTGGAGGCCATTGCTATCAGAGCTGTCCAGAGGAGGGTATGGAGGTTCATTTTTGGCTGGGTTCTGATTGGGGGGAGGGTGTGGTCGATACTGTTGTTGCGTGAAATGGAGGTCTGAGTGGAGATTTTGCTGGCTGAGATGAACGGAGGGTGAGTTTTTGTGTGGGCGTGTGGGTTGATTTAGAGCGGGGTGTAGGAGAGTTGTGGCGACCTGTCGACATGTGAGGTCTGGATCGTGTTGGTTCGATTAGATCCGAGACCGCCGATACTACCTTACCGTGTCTTCCGGGCCGACCGGGATTACATGAGACGCGTCGATAAATTGCTGAGTACCTTATGGCTCAAATGAGGTGAGACTATAGTCGTGAGGCCTCGGGTTGCTGCTAGATTGTGTGGTCAAACGAGCAAAGGCGACTCTAGAGCAGGGCCATACTGGTCGTGAGCTCGCATACTTATGTCAGGTTTACACGGTAGATTTGCGTGAAGGAGCCAAAGTGCCCCTTAGAGGACTGATGCGGTGAGTGGTAGTTCTATGATAGAGCTAGGATTGGATTCTGGCACGAGACTGTATTGTACGGCATTTTCTCTCTCTTTCTGCTTTGCCAGCAACACCTCCCATGTGCGTATGGGTGGGTTTAATTGGACACGGCAATATCTCCTCGAAAGGAAGGATCACATGTATGTGGCCTGAGGCACTTATGCAACGTCGATAACGTATTTACGATAAGATAGGCGGATGACGTACCGGCGATCATACCTGAGTGGACACAGAAGATGAACATTCGATCTACCATCCCAGCTATCCCAACTGTAAAGACATTTCGAAACAGCACTGAACTTCTCAGGCGGAGCACAATGTCCGGCGACTTCAAGCTCTCGGCCACACTAAAGGGCCACGACGAAGACGTGAGCATCCTCTCTTACCATTAGTCTTCCAAACAGCTTCACTCTAACACATTGCTTGCAGGTCCGCGCCGTCGTCTTCCCAACCCGCAACACTCTCTTCTCCGCCTCACGGGACAACACGGTCCGCGCATGGAAGTTGACCTCGCCGAAGCCGCTCACCTACGACGATACGATAGCGCTACAAGGCTCGAATTGGTTCAATGGTTTGGCATATGCGCCGCCAAACAAGTCATACCCCAACGGCGTTGTGGCAGCTGGCGGCAGAGAGACCTTTGTCTTCGTCAAGCACGTGGGTAGTCCGCCAGATGAGGATCCGCACCGCATGCTCATTGGGCATGCCGGCAACATCACCTGCTTGGCGTTCAGCGAGGATGGCAGCAAGATCATCAGTGGAGGCTGGGACAGCCAGGTGTTCGTGTGGGATGTGGAAGCAGGCAGCGTGAGCGCGCAGCTGGAGGGCCATCAGGGTCCAGTATGGGGCGTGATGGTGTACGATGCGAAGCTGGTGCTCACAGCATGCGCGGACAAGAATATCCGCATCTTCGACATCAACGGCAAGAGCTTGAAGACGATCCAGGGTCATACAGATGTGGTCCGGTGCTTCGTCAAGTTACCACAAGGTCACTGGTCTGGCGCTGCGTTTGCTTCGGCGGGCAACGACGAGGTCATCCGGTTATGGACGTTGGATGGTCAGTCGATGGGCGTGCTGGAGGGTCATACGGCATACATTTACAGTCTCGCGATATTACCTGATGGTGATATCGTGAGCTCATCGGAGGATCGATCGGTCAAGGTCTGGCGGCATGGTCAATGTATACAGACCATCACGCATCCGGCAATAAGTCTGTGGGCTGTCGCTGCCTGTCCCGAAACAGGTGACATTGTCAGCGGAGCGAGCGATAAAATCATCAGAATCTTCTCAAGAGATCCGGAGAGACAAGCTGACGCAGAGGTAAGTCCTTACATCGGTCACGACTTGGTGGATGCGATTGGCTTGTCAGCCACGCATCTCGAAATGAACCCTGCAAATGCTGACTTCATCGATAGACCCTCAAAGCCTTCGACGAACAGAACCAAATGTATGCAATCCCGGCCGAGACTGCGACTCAGGGACAGCCCTTCCAGAAGGAAAATCTGCCGGGACCAGGTGAGTGACATTCTGGATTTCCGTTGAGAAGCATTGTGCAATATAGGCGATGCGCTTAGCAAGTATTGCGACGCATCTGTTGAGGGCATTAAGCCTGCCTGTGCAGAAGCTCTGCATCGAGACACAGGACCCTTACGGAAACGCGGTGAGCATAAGCGGGTGGACGCTAACATGGCTTTCTATGACAGATGCA
Source organism: Teratosphaeria destructans (assembly GCA_010367425.1). NCBI lineage: Eukaryota > Fungi > Ascomycota > Dothideomycetes > Mycosphaerellales > Teratosphaeriaceae > Teratosphaeria > Teratosphaeria destructans. Next base: position 431,711 of record WBMN01000010.1, read on the forward strand.
TTGCAGACGCAAGTCGGACAGCGAGACGGACAGCAATTGTTCATCCGCGAGACCAACGGCGATGTCACAGCGCATTTGTGGTCAGCTTCGACCGGCCAATGGAATCTGATCGGCACCGTAGTCTCTGGCGAAGGTTCAGGGACGCAGAAGAAGACGTACAATGGCAAGGAATATGACTACGTCTTTGATATTGACATTGAGGACGGCAAGCCGCCGCTTAAACTGCCGTACAATGCAGGTCAGGATGTCTGGACTGTTGCGCGGAAGTTCTTGGAGGATCACGATTTGCCGATGACTTACCTTGAGCAAGTGGCAAATTGGCTGACTCAAAATACTCAGGGCGCAAGGATAGGACAAGACTCACAGCCACCACAGCAATCATCGGATCCGTGGGGCACAGACAAGAGGTATCGGCCGGGTGATGCGGCGCAGAGTGCTTACTCTGGCGAGAGAAAGCTGCCACAGCGGACGCCCGTGACGATACTCGAAGGCAACGCACAGAATGCGATCAACAAGATTGCTGAGTCCGCGAAGGCATTGCAGTCGAGCGGCAAATTAGATGCGACTTCACATCTCAGTGATAAAGACCTCGCTGCATTGAACACCCTCGTGGGTCAACTGAACAGCAGCCCGCAAGACCCTCATCCTACAGACAACCAGATCGCGGCTCTGCTCACCGCAGCGTCGAAGTGGCCGAGAAAGGAGCGCGTGCCTGCCATTGCTCTGCTTGCGAGATTAGCCGTGTCACCTTCCTTTATCAGTACCACGTCTTCTGGCACAGATACTATTGTCGACAAGCTGCAATCTGCAGGCCTGTTCGAGCAGCGACAAGAGACGGCGAACAATACCGTCCACGCCATCCGCCTTCTCGTCAACCTCTTCGCGTCAGACTCTGGACGCCTGATCGCAGATGGCGACTACGACAAGGCACTGAGTCTAGTGCGGCCTTTCACACAAGAGCCTGAATCACCTGCGCAATTCAAGGCCCTAGCATCCCTCTATCTCAACTACAGCGTCCTGCTCACATCATCGGCGCCAGCCGCCGAGGCAGCGAGAAGAGAAGCATGTGCGCAAGTATTGCTCATTGATCTCGCCACGTTGCTTGAGAGCGACAGCCCGCATGCTGGGGACGGCGATGCCTTGTATCGCATCCTCTGTGCGCTGGGCACGCTCCTGACCTTGGGAGGCGACTTCAGGGCCACGAACAAGGCGGGCGTAGGCGGGACGCTGCATTTGGTTAATGGGAAGCCTGGTGCACAGCAGGAGAATGTGAAGGCCGTGGTGCAGGAGATTAGGGATGAGATCCGCCGATGAGGCGAGGAGGTGGGTGATTTTGCATCCAGCGCATAGCAGCATGAGAGGTGGTAACAAAGCATAGCGTGGTATGTTTTCCAGCTAAATATAGGTTACACGACCTGGTCCAGTCGGCTCTTATAGCAGTGCGTATGCTCTTCACGAGACAGACTCTTACTACTCATAACATACGGAGATGCCTGATTACATGCGCTGCTGAAAGTCAAAGGACTAACGACGATGTCGCATGAATGCAAGCTTTAGGTTCGCACCAATCTAGATCACATCATGGCGAATCGGGCTTTCATGAACACCTTCCGACTAAATCCAGCAGTCCTGGATCATGGCTATAGAAATCATGGAAATCAAAGACTCTCCTCGGGCCTCTCGACTCCTGTCGGAGGCACGTAGGTTGGGCAGCCCCGATGCCGGTCAACCACATGTGACATCTACAGGGATGAGGGCTGTGTCGGCATGGCGGCGGGTGTTGCGTGGCGATGGGCTTCGGGCTCACCGGAGGTTTTCTTTTCGAAAGGCCGGTGGTTGTGACCAGGGGGTGTCGACTTTTGGGCGTTTGGGAGATGAGGGAGTCTGCGGTCGGCCTCGGTATGCGAGGGGGCCTTCCGCGGCGTGGCGGTGATGGGGGCCATCAGACCGACCCGCGCGGGATATCGCGAGATGCTGGCGTAGAATTGTTGGTGAGTGGGACGGGGGGCTCGTGGGTGGTGGGGATAACGGGCACGGGCGAAATTGGGGGAGTCTGTTATCGAGTCGCGAAGGTGAAAGGCGCGCGGTCGCAGTGAGGGACGTGTGCGTCCACGTAGCTCACACCGATGGTGCTGCGATTCTATTTTACGGTGAAAGCAGTTGTGAGAATGTGCCGATGCCCGGGACGGGTTTCATCAATGTTGGATTCCAGCACGGAGCGTGTGCGAGACTGCCGATTGGGCGGTGACGGTGCTTGCTGGAGGGTCATGTTGCTTGCTGAAACTTGGGTTACTTGGAGGGTGTGGAGGCGAAGCTTGCGAAGATAGTATGTCCTCGAGTTACTTGGTGGGTGAGGAGGCGAGGTTTACGAGAATGGTAGGTGGGTAGCTTTGGAGGGATGTTGTTAGTGTATATTTTCGGGGTGGTCTGGGTGCGTTGGCAGCCGAGCGTGCGAAACTATGGCATTCATTTCAGGGAGTTTCACAGCAGATAGAACATAGAAGCTCTCCTAAGCTTCTATGTGTAAAGCTTCCATGTGTCTATGTCGATCATTTGAGCTGATCCTTCTCTGAAGCTTGGCCAGAGAAGTGCTTTCTTCCGACTGTAGCTTCCATGGCTCAGTACATGCCAGTGTGTACCTCCATAGGTACTGCATCAGGGCAGTACGTCATGAACAGCACCAAAGTTCCGACGGCGGTCTTTGTTTCCTGCGTGACCAGCGTAGAGTCCCTCCCTATAATGGATCGTAACTTTTGTATCGTACAGCAGATATACCCCGTATGGAGTCGAGAGTTGCGAAGCGATGCGGGCTCGGAAACTCAATGCCCCAACGCTGTTGATCACCTGCAGTCCACACCGTGATCATTGGCGGTCTAATTGCAGTTGACGACAATGTCTTTGTCTGAAACTTGGCTCATGCTGTATCACCGCCAAAATCTCGTCGAGGAAGACCAACCGGAAGGTCTTCCACGTACCATGGACCAGTTTTCCTGCAATCGCAACTCCGGGCCTGGGACGCTGACCTTGCATCGATGCAGCCTGGTTGGCATCACGTCGGCGCTCCACCTCAATCCTACTGCCAACCCCCACAACGTTGCCTTTGTGTATGCCACGCGGGATGATTTGCGCCGTTTCCGTCAGGCCGTTTCGCACGAATCAACGGGCAGATTTGGCGCTCATACGGACCGCAGCGTGACGATCAGCCGTGGGCTTTGACTCAGAGGTCGACAGATAGGTATAGTGGGTGGTGTGTGCATCTTTTTGCGTTTATTCTGCTTTGTCAGGAATCACGGGCCCAGTAAGCAAGATGTGAAACCGCCCTTCAAGTTCGCACAGCTAGGTACATTGTTATTGTAAGCCGCCGGTGCCAATAGCAACCTGAGACGCAGGGAGCTGCGTTTATGGGCCACACCTGAACCTACTATCACTAAGGGGAAGGCACTGTCGACGACCGTGCGACCACACCTTCACCTTTCTTGATCATTCGAGACAAAGATGGGGTCCCAGCTGTTGTTCGGCGTGCAGATTGAAGGAGAGCCCCGGCATTGGAACTCAGCAATGGAAGTGTGCAGGCCGGCCACGGACTTCGCGCTGGATCCCCATAGCAATTGTTGAGCATCGCGTCGGATTCGCCTCTGCTGCTGGGTCACTGCTGATACGTCGCCGCGCATGAGTCCTTGGGCAGCACATGAATGCCACCGCCGCATGGACGCAAAGGCCTGCAGTGGAACAGCACCTGTAGAATCGTTTGGATCCACGAGCTTCGATCTACAAGCTTAATGTATCCCAGGATCTTCCTTGTGTTGATGGGTTGGGATTGAAGGATATGCCAGGTACCGAGTCTGGGAACCTTGACTGCATGCTCTCGCTGTCCTCGAGACTATGCAGCCCGACGGCATGGTCGCTTGGCCGGCCGAACAATATGGACTGCAATCTGAACATATCACTTACGCAGGACAAGAAAATGCAGCCGCAATTGTCGAAGTGGGCACGTCCTACCGCGCAGCACTGGGGTGTCCATTACAGATGAGACTGCATTTTTGCCGCGCTGCCGGGCACAATGCTAGATTCCTGATCTCGTGTCGTTATGATGCAGGTAAATGAGTGGCGTGATCCAGGAAACCAACTCCCGCTTTCCCATGTGGACTACTTGGGTCCGGGATTGTGCAAATAGCTCGCGTTGGACTTGCGCGAGTGACCGACAAAACAATAATAATTCATGCGAAAGTAGCATGAAGCTTCGAACTTCGCTCTTTGTTATCGCAGGCATGTCAATATTGCTAGTAGATAGTCGGTGCCCGGTACAATGCGCAATCCTGAAGCACTCGTGATACCTTAATTGTCTCTTTGAAAGTTCACCTACAGCATTGCCTTTCAGCGCCTTCTGCGCACCCGTGCTGTCATGATGCTCTATAGGGAAGGACAGAGCTTGACAAACACCAAGCTACCATGGTAGTCCTTTGCGCTGTATTGCTATAACATGTTCCAACAAAGCTGTGCGTTCCGGCGTCATGAGCGGCTTTGTGCACAAGCCATCATCGACACAAGTTGAGCACGCCTAGATCAATAGATACGGATGGCATCGAGAAACACACAAGCCAAAGCCTCAGCCTAACCACGACGAACACTTGGCCGCGCGCCGCCGTCAAAGATGAAGCTCCCATCTCTCGATCCGATCAGCTTCAGTCCCGTCCCATTTGGCTGGACCAGGCTTCGCACGTGGGAGAGCAGGGCTAGGCGAAAGCCCGCTGCAGCGGGTGGAGTCGGGCACTGACCCTGCAAGACCGAGCCCGCGCCTCGCTGAACTCTGTGGTGGTGGCGGCGCCGACGGAGGGTTTCCTGCAGCACTGTGGCACGCACCCACCCTTCTGACGCCTTAGCCCACAACTCTGATGACTGACAGCCTCAGGAAGCGGTTCCCTGCGCCAGGCGCTGCACCCAGCAACGCGTCACTGCTCTCATGCCAAGCCGCGTGCAGGCCTAGTACCTACTATGTACGGAGTACCTGCTGCACCTTAGTCACAAGCCATCCAGGCCTGTCGCCGAGCAGCGAGCTTACTCGAGATTGCCTCCGAGGGTTACCCTTGGTAGCTGACGCCCACCCTCAACCCGAATCGGCACCCGGCGCTCTGTGCTGGGTCTTTATATTCTCAGTCGCTGTCCCGGCCTCATGCTCCTGCCGTCCCCCGAGTATTTTGGTCAAGCGCTTGATGCTAAGGTGGTGATAGATCGATCATCGTGTACCGGCAACGTGAAGGTCTGCAAACAGCTTCATCTCACATTCCACAGCGGCCCAAGACTCTGCGAGCGTTACAACGTCTGTGAGCGTTAGACGAGCAATTCGCAGTCGGACTGCTGCACCACCGGCTCCCGATATTCGCAACCCGGACAGCAATGGCCTCGCCAATCTCCTCTCGACCAAGCTCTCTGTCGATCGACTGTCCACAAGCCGACCTGTTGAACGCCCTCTCTGCGTGAGTTATGCCTGCTTATACCATTCGCCTCATGAGAATGAATGGGTGGGACTTACACTGTGCATAGCCTTCATGTTGGCGGAAAGTACTCGGATCTCAGGATAACATGCAACTACCGGCAATGGGCTGTCCACAGAGCGATAGTCTGCTCACGGAGCGGCTTCTTCGACGGTGCTTGCAGCAATGCGTTCAGGGAAATGGAGAACAGAACTATCGATCTGAGCGAGGACGACGAGGATGCTGTTGATCAGATGATTCACTGTATGTTGCAGACATCTCCTTGACACGACCTCTACTGACGCTGAGTGTAAAGTTTTCTACTACCTTGACTACGACATTGCACCAGAGCAGCCTGTAGCCACGCTATTCCGACATCGTGCCGACGGAGACGCTCGACGAAAGCTTCCAAAGAAGCTCGATATGAGTATGATACACGATCCTCTCCTTGAAGCAATCGGTGCCTACAGGACTCAATCGCCAATCACCCCACCAGCCTCGGCGTACGAGAATCGACCTGTCGAAGTTCCAGGCAAAGGCGTTCGACCTCCTGTCACCGCAAGAGCGCACACGCCACCCCTCGACGAGAGTGGAGCTGCATATGAGCCGTACGACCATGAGGAGGCCGAAACCCCAGAGGACGAGGCACATCTACTTCTGCACGCAAGAGTATACAGCCTCGCCGAGAAGTATGACATACCTGCTCTGAAAGAATTGGCCAGACAGAAGTTCGAAACAGCTCTGGCTTGCCATTATGATTCTCCCGAGCTTCCAGAAGCCATCGAGGAGGTTTATTGCTCGACCATTGACACTGACAGAGGGCTACGGACGATCGTGATGCAACTTTTCGCAAATCACCCACAATTGGCAACGACACCAGACATCAACGCTCTCATCAACGAACTGCCTTCTCTCGCTATGGACTTGTTCAAAATCGAACGCGGCTTGCCAATGTGCTGAGTTTGCGAGCTTATTATTAGCCATCGACTGATGTCAACATGCAGGCCGAAAGGCTCCATAGCCGGAGTAAGGTGCCTGGCAATAGGCTCGAGCAGGTACTGGCATGCGAGGACCCGCGCACCGGAGATCTGCTCTCAGCGCAGAAGTAGAATTCTCTGGACATGGATCATGCCTGTTCAAATCATATGATAAGCAAAGCCCCCCAATCCGGACTGGCGCAAGACTGGAAGCGCGCATTCCTCAGGACGCGCACTGCAATAACGAATGCGCATGGAGAATAGAATTGCTCAGGCGCGAGCTCAAAGAAGCATCAACACATGTATGATCGGAACTTTATATTTCAGGTGGCGTCAGTGAAGCATAGCCAGCGAAAACAATAGAACTGAAGATTAGCGATCGGCGTCTGGGAGACACGGAGAAGATGGAATCATGATACCCATTTGCTTTGGGGCACTGTACTATTACAAAACCCTCCAGCTGTACTCTACTTTGAGGCAAGGAAATCGGATAGTGGAGAGGCAATCCAAGGTCGATCCGCCGCCATCTGGCAAGTCACCGCCACGCTCAACCTGCTCCATCGATGCCTCATCGTGCATCCTGACCAAGATCGATGTCTGGCTCATACACGACTCCTGCGTCGCGCACGCAGTTGAGCTTCGAGGTTGTACGACAAACAAGCATGCCACGTCGTTGTCCCTGAGGACCGACGTCCAGGCGCATGGGTGTGTCCACCCACTCTTCATCAAGCATTGCACGACGTTCTGCACTCCACTCCACTCCAGTCTTTGTGCGACCGGATTCATCTCCGGTACGGGCCCATGCATGCGTAGCGACCCTGGTCGGCCATTTCACACCTCCCTCGTGTAATAAATGCGAACATGTATCATGTGCGAAAGGGCGCGAGTATTCTGCATGCCGTAGTTTGTTTCGTAATAAGGGTGGGCATACAACACGTCTCTGCGCGATATTATTATTAGAGGACTCATCTTATGCTGCATGGGGAGCATCGGTCTCGTGCAATGTCGACCAATGGATGTCGGAGAGGTCATTGATTGGGCGGGCGGCTGGAGATGTGCTTGAGCCGCTTCACTGTTGTGGTTGGAGGTGCGTCAGATGAGGCCACGTGCGAGGTGGAGCGTCACGTGTGGAGTTCGCCTGCCCGGATGGGTGTGCGACAAGGTTTATCGTGTGGCTTCGGTATGCCGAGGGTGCCGTCGGGAAGAGCGAGGATGGATCGAGTGGTCTGCATGGTAGTAAGTCTTGGAGCTAGCTTCATTTTTGGAGCTCAAGATCCTTCAGCCTGGTCCTTGAGGACTCTGTCCAGCAGCCTCAATTATTGGCATGGAGGATGAGATAGGGTTCTGGGCCACCGTTATCAAAAGCTGCAAGACCGTTCGATCATCATGCTGCAGCGCAAGAGGCGGCGTGAGCGGAGGCGGCAGCACAGAAGGAAGTCCACTGGACGAGCTTGCTGAAGATCGACGACAACACCCGGATCTAAAGCCGAGACTACACTAGAGCAAAGACACCTTTGGCGCATTTCAGTCGTACGGTGTGCTCCCCACGACAGACCGCTGTTCATGTCCAACAGCCTGAAGTTTGCCATCAACCCGTTTCTCAGCCTTGTCGACTACTACAGTAGTGCCACTCAAACGGCGTCGGTCAGGCCGTACCAGGTTGCCGGGACTTCTAGAGGAGCCTTCGTACGCCACTGGCGCTACTGGTGTAAGCATCGCAAGATCAGTCGCCAGGACTACGCTCAGCCCTGCGAGATCCAGCTGCAGAGAGCAACGCTCATCTCGATCCCCGTACAGCCATACGGTACTGGCTCTCCCGCAGTTCTCGCCCACGGACAGCTTGTGCAGGGCTATTGGACGAGAACTCAAGGCTAGGCATCATGTACGGCGTGTCCCTCCGGCCTCTTCCATGGTTTCTACAAGCGTTCGCCCAACTTCCCGCTACTCCACTCGATCTCAGATGCGAGCGCCTGTTTCTCTCAATGGCTGTGATCAACGTCGGCGGCTGGCGCTGCAGCCTGAATACTGTAGCCACAAGATGTCCTGCATCGCATGGTCAATCATGCGGAGCCAGGTCAGTCATGTGCATTTGCGGAGCTTGCCTCTTCTGCCGTTGGTCGCGTCCACACGTTGCTGGTGGTGAAGTATAATTGCTAGCATGCATACGGGCGATCTAGTTGATAGGTGTACTAGCTGTTGGCACTGCCTCGCTCGTTACTATCTTCAGGCTCACTTGTGGCATCGAGCACGACAGACCTTGGGGCAGACTCCGTCATTTCACTGATGAGGACTGCGATCGAGTATACCGACGACCAAAAGACCTCCTGGACGCATACCTTTTGCAAAGCCATGAGCACAGAGTCACCTTGAAGGGCCCTAAACCGCGATGCCGATTCCGATTCTGTGACCACCATCCTAGCATTCGACCGGTGTATGAAACTCGATGAGCAATACCCAGGACGCTCGCCGGTCGCAAAGAGCTTATGCTGCTCGCAGACGCATAATCAAGGCCGACGTCTCTTGTGGCAAGTGCAAATGTACTCAGGATATTCACCGTAATCGGGACAGACGGGGACCCACTTCTTCTCGTAACAGAGACAACCGACATACTGTCCATGACGCCGGCAGTCCTTGACCTCGAATTCCTTGTCACACTCCATGCAAGCTGGTATCCCAGCATTGTGTTTCTTGACCTCCGCTGAGTGCAGGCTCAGCAAGTCATAGGCCAGGCCCGAAATGCTACGGACCTGCGACTCGATCTCTGGCCTCTGCAGCAGGGTCGAGCTGTGCTTGATGATGGTGCGGGCAGCGATGTCGCGAAGGCCTTTGTCCTCGTCAGGGGTGTTGGTGTAGACCAGACCAATGGTGGTCACGAAATCATCCGTATTCCAGGCGTAGGAGGCAGCCTCCATGAATTTGCCCAGTGCTACAGTCTGGAGTGACGGGATGCTGTACTTGGACCCGAGAGCATACATCTTCGCGTGCATCACGGTGTTGCAGTCCCCGGACGGGGTGATCTTTTGGCCTGAAACACCGATGTTGGCCTCATCGACGGTGATGAAGACAACCGGAGCTTCGTAGTCGTGACAGTACAAGAAGTCGATCATCAGCTTCACTGCTTCCGGGTCGTCGAGGCTGACGTCGTCTTCGTCGTCATCCGTCGTGGCAGCTTGCAAAGTGATGATCCCATCTTCTCCCTCCTTTGACATGGTCAGTAACGAGGACACGGATTCGTTCTCACTCACACTGCAGGTTCCCGGACTCACCTTGAAAGCTCCCGGCTTGCAAGCCTTGGCGAAGTACTCTGAGCGCGCACACACGATGGCCTTATGGACCTTGAACTCCTTGTCGCCGCACTTGATCCTCAGGTCCGAGTAGTCCCCTGACTTGAGCAGTCTGTCGGGATATCAGCATGGCCGTGCGTATGTGTCCGCGATCATGCATCGACTTACATCCGCAGAGCGTCGTCGGCAGCCACTCTGCCTTCCGACATGGTCGCTCTGAGCCGTGTTGCAAGGCGAGATTTGGCCTGTTGATCGGGGTAAGTGAAGTCGCGTTGGTTGGAGGCTGTAAGTTGTAAGAAGAGGTGTGCGCCAAGGAATCGGCACGAAGCGTCACGCGACTTCTTGCATGTGATAGTGGGGCCGGCCAGTGCCTCAGCACGCAAATCTGCGTGTCGTGGCCGACTTGCGATATACTCGAGAAGCTCCTCGAATTCTCGCCCATGGTTTCAGCTTGGCATTGGGAGAAGGACATGGGAAGGTGAATTCTGTCCGTCATTTGTGAACTTAGTGTTACAGTCTGGTTTATTGATACACAGATTGCAATCCCTTTTGCAACCCGGAGCCATTGCTTCAACGGCCACGTCGCCAACTCCCATATAATCGTACAAACCCTCATCCACCGAACGCGTCGGACTCCAAATCATTTCAATCATTTCAACTGCACAACTCCAGCGCTTCGTGCATCGTGCTCTCTTCGTGAACTCTGAATCCCAACGCTCTCTGCCCTTGCCGTCCTCCAGTCCGCGACTAACGATCCAACCTCCCCGATCCCTGCCTCACATCCAATCATCATCGCTCTCGTCATCGCTCTCGTCCGCCCACACCAACGCCGTGCCCACCACACGCTTATGCTTCGGGTCGCAACACAGCCCCTGCGCGTCATGCACCGAGTGAGTCCTCGCCATCCGGTCGAGGTCGTCCCTCGCGAAGCCCAGGCGCGCCGCATACGGCAGCTTGGTGCGGGCGAGAAACCGCTCCCGCTTCTCCTTGAGCGCCTGGCCCTGCACCTTCAGATCGCCCGTCTCGGGCTTCGCGTGGCGGAAGGTCGCGGGCCGGGGGCTGTCGTCCGGGTCCTCGTGGAGCACGTGCTTGTAGCGGGTGTAGAGCTTCGACTCGGCCGTCTCGAGGTTGCGGAAGTCGCAGTCCCACGCGATCCAGTCGAGGATCGTGGGCTTGGCGGCTTTCGCTGCGGGCTCTTCGACCTCGGCGGGGGGTGCCTGTTCTTCTTCGAGGGATGGCTCGTGGTTTGGGATCGGACGATAGGGGACCAGCTCTTTGCACTGCTCGACACACTCCGTGGTTGCTGGGGCGACCTCGTCGACGGGGGTGTTCGGCTGGCAAGGGGATGAGGGCGCGTGGTTGCCGCTGTAGCTTGTTGGGTGGAGCTGGCTGCAGTCGGTTGTGTTGCCGGCGTGAGGGAACAAGAACTCGATGATCTGGGCCTCGAGAGTGCTTTGGAGCTCGTCGACATCCATGTCGATGGTGGGGGACTTGCGTGGATTGCGCTCTGCTGTTATCGCCATGTCGGACAGCGAGACTTGTGGATGGGGATGTTGTGAAGTCGTTCCAACACGCGGCGGTGCGCACTGCAAGTGTGGATGTTAGATGGGAGGTTGCAACGCGTCGCGAGGAATCGTTTGTGCCGCTGGATGCAATGAATTTTCAAATATCGCGCTAACATGTGACGCAGCCACAGCTCAAGCCCAAAGAGGAAGTTATAAACCAAGCTGTCAGTGAAACCAATCTATTTGCTTACTCTCCGAGTCCAGAGATGCCAATGGACTGGCTGCAATACGCATGTGGTTAGCTTTGCAACACTATCTCGCAGAGGCTGTGAAAGGCCGTCAGGCAACCGAATCATCGGCGTGAGGTGGACCGTCAACTCACAGCCGTTGCGAGAGGTGGCAATCTGATGACGACGGGCCGATACCAGAAGCCAGATGACTGTAGAGACAAGGCATAAGCTCGTGCTGGGAACCTCATTGGATCACGGCCAGTCCGGCCCCGAGCAAATCTATTGCCTCTCTCATGGCCCTCGAAGTCGCGGATGGCTCGTAGTAACCCGACGCGCTCTATTCGATACGCGCATTCCGGACGAGCACGACTATTCGAGGGCTGACATGGAATATCAGCGCCATCGCTCGTCGCCTCGACGCGGTTCTGACCCAAGGGAGTGGCATAGGTGATGACTGAGAGATGGCACGCAGACAAGGAACGCGCCCAACACCAGGAACCGAGGACGTGCGAGCGCTATGTATCAAGAGTTGTTCACCTATTACTCGAGCGTCCAGGGCCATCGAGGACGCTTGTGAGAATTAGGGAGACCACCATGACCGGCAAGGACCTCGATTAGCTTGGTGCAAAGTCGAAAGATCCAATAGACTTGGTGGCACGTCGCCACGTGATGACCAAGACAAGATCCAATGGACCCGGTCGAACATCGCAACGTGGTGGACGATTATCACACCCGTGAGAAGTGGTCGGGGTCCTCGAGGATGCCAGTATCAGCGTTCCAGAACTCACGCTGTTGATTAGCTGGGCGAAAGCCAGGATATGCTGGCCGCGGAGCGCACTTTTGCCTAAAGTCACCGTCTATATAGCGAAGCCCCAAAACGCTATACCGATACACAACCTGTGTAGGTATGGAGGACTAGCACTCGCGATGCGCAATCTCCATCACACTCTCCGGCGCGAAGGACTTCGACCTTGGAAAGTCCACCCGGCCACCCTCCGCATCAGCTTCAGCCTCCGAACTCGAATGACAGGCGGCACAGCCCCGTGCCACCCACTGGGCCGTCGCCTCCTTCATCTCCCTGATCTCCTTCGACCTCATACATGTACCGAGAGACCTGTTCATCGAATCAACCACCTCTGCCCAGTCGCCAGAACCTTCCTCGAGCATTCCCACACGTGAGATGCGTTCCGCCCGCGTCCGCACACGACCCCGTCCATGTTCGAGATCGGTCAGCGAACCCAGCGGTCAAGGACTTCGCTGTATTCACCAGGATCTTGGCGACGTGATTCGGAGTTCAGATATACTTCGAGAAGCTTGGTCGTGGTATCTCGTTTTCGGTATTCGGAGACACTGGTGGAATGTTTCCTCTGCTTTCAACTGCGTTCCGAAGCTTCCAGGTTTCGAAAGGGGGCAGGATTGGCGTCATGGTCAAGTCTGTTTGGAGTCTACCGAAGGCCCAGAGGGTCTCGGCGACAGGTGTTCTGCGCATCGGAGGCTTGGTCGGAGTGGTGTTAGCCGCCAATCGGTCCGAAAGACATGACACTTGCTTGACGGCTGATTGTTGCCCAGAAGGAGGAAGGACTTCTTGTCCGCATGCAGATACTGATCGCACGCTACTCGCTCAAAGTTGCGCAGAATCGCGAATGGCCGTCAAGGCATGCTTGATTCATGGCTAGAGCAGAAGGGATCTGGGACTGGGAAAGGTGACATGTGATAGATCCTCCGCTCCGGGGCAATGAAGATGTGGTCTGCCTAGATACCCAGGATCAGCGATAGCAGAGAAACCCGCTCTCGTAGAACTCTCCCTATCAGCCGTAACGTCCCCTACGCTTGATCCCTCATCGCAGTCTCGCGCATCTATGCGAGCGACTCTCGCACCACAACCCACTGATGTCTGCATCTGCAACCTTCACCTTCTCAATCCTTCGTGCAAAATTTCTCGCCGGCGTATACCCGACAGTTGCACCTGGGAAGAAGTTTCAGTCGAGCCGAGCGAGGTGACAAGATGAGTGCGACATACTGGTGCCTTCCAGTCCCGCCGCGAACCTTCTCCGGTGGGTGGCCGTTCGATGCGTTGCCGTCACATTCGGCGGGGCACTTGTCGGGTGAGTCGTAACCCCCTTTCAGTTGCTATGGATGAGAAAGTCAGTAGGAGGGAGTGGAGAAATGGGCGCGGGGGGGATGGTCAAGCGTACGCAGCAGTGGCTGCCGTCTTTGTACTTGCATTGGTATCTTTCTGCGCTGACGAAGGAGATGCAGGTGATTAGTAATGTGAGGGTGCGAGAGAGGTGGGCCATTTCGATGGCTTGCTTGGGGCACGTCTCGGGCTGAAATCTCGAGGATGGTTGAGGGGAGGAATGGATTTCGGTGTCTCCTGCGGGGGCACGGCTGCTATTTATACGAGACGGTGGGAATGGCATTCCGAGGATGACCAGAGACGTCCTCACCAGCCAAGTGCACTAGGGCCAGTGTCCGAAGCCGTGTCTCATGTGCGGAGAGGGTAATAAGATAAGATAGGCACGGGCTGGCGGCCTTGAATTGTTTGGATACCGGTTCCCAGACGCACACCAATCCCGGCGCCGTGCTGATGGCAGGTCTCGTATCAAGACAGTCGCGGAACATACTGCGGCATGGAGGTGAGACTCGCCGAGTGCATACATCCGTGGTACATAGAGTGTTGGTGGGAATGGGATGCGCTAGCAGGCCGGACACGCCCGCGATGGGTCGGTCCAAGGCCAAGAGAACACCATCATGCACGAGTGTGTATGGCGCATGCTCGCGTCGAGATGTGATGCCGTAGCGATGGATGATGGGGCGGAAGTGATGTTACCTTATGGGATGGTGGTGGTGGTGAAGGTGGTGGTGGTGGTGGTGGTGGTGGGGAGGGAGTGAGGGAGAGACAGTTTTGCCTGAGGCGCATGGCATCTCAGTCAGCATCCAGCATGCGCAGTGGAGTGGGACATGCATGCAGCTGCACAACTCGTGCTCGAGCATTTCATGTTGCCCGAGTCTCCCGTCATCTCTTGTCGCCGTCACCGTCTTGTGCGCAGACCCATCGCGCCTGCCTTTGGATGAGAGTAGAAATAGGAAAGAGCCATCGGCGCCCCACGTCATCCGCGACCGCACCTGCCGCCTGACTCGCCATTGCTCGGGGAAGCTGCGACTCGCGAACATTTCCAGCAAGAGACGGACGCGCGGGAGAGGATGATCCGGACAATCGAGAGAGACAGCGCCAGACGGTAGACGCGCCCGCACAGGAGAGAAGACGGGCTGTGGTGGGAGGACCTCATGCCGATTGCACGGCGGGCCCAGCACGCTTGTCCAGCTGCTGCGAGCACGCGCTGGCAGGAACCACCCCCGAATGCGCCCCCGTAGCTCCATCACTCGCCCGCCCCGTCCGGCCCTGCCATCATGTCGCACAGCTATCAAGGCAGCGGGCAGTACCACCACCAGCACCACCAGCAGCAACAGCAGCCCTACCACGACCCCTACGCCCATCCCCCCAACAACCACCACCACCACCACCACCACCACCAACAACCGCAGCACCGCCCGAACGGCACATACCCCGGCCAACCGCAGTATGCGCAACCGACATACCCAGGCCAGCCGCAGTATGATCAGTATCAAGGCCACGCCGGGGGAGGTCCTGTGCAGCAAGCCGTGGCCCCCGAGTACGACGGCTACCAGACTCCCGGGAGCGCTCCCGTCGCCGCAGCTGGCTATGCCTCTCCTCGCTCGCAGTACCCGCCCCAGCAGACCTACAACCCCGCGCAATATGGCGCGCCGCAGCCGCAGCAGCCGATACAGCAGTACAATCCTCAGGCTTATGCCTCGACCACCACGACCAGTCCATATCCGCAGCAATACAATCCGGCGGCATATCCCGAGACCTCGTCGACCCTCAGCGGGCCACTGGCGGCCAACGCTTACGGCTACTCTCCCGGCGCGGCACAATACGCCCAACAGCCATATTCGCCTCAAGCCTCGTCGTATGGACAGTCGCCGAGTGCACATCAGTCACAATTCACTCCCCAGCACTCTTACCCTCAACCTCCTCCACCCCCACATGCGTATGGGAGCTATCCGAGCCGGTCGTACACGGAGTACAGTCACCCGTCGGGCAGCGCAAGCGTTCAGCCAGCCACCGCGCCGTACTCGGACCAGAGCCATGGACGCCCACGCGCGGTGAGCTCGAATGCTATATACCCACCATCCTCATCCCAACACTCCATATCACCGGCCTTGCCAGGTCTGGCGGAGGATCAATGGATGCCTTCGCCACCCCAACATCAAACATTCGACAATCCAAGGTCGCCGTCGCCACTGTACCCGTCCCAGTCACCGCTGAGCTCCCCTCCAGGTCCGACACCACCAGCTCACGCAAGCTTTGGACAACGGTCGGAATCGTTGCGACATCCACAGTCGCGGCCGTTGCCCGGTCCGCCGGAGCCGGATGTGGAGCGTGACTACTTTCAGGGAACCGAATCTCCAAGAGGATCTTCACCCGACGAAGCCGAGGCGCCGCTGTCGCAGGAGGAACTGTTCAGCCAGGTCGAGAACGCAATGATGAATGCGGGTCATGGGTATAGCCCTTCAATCTCGGTCAGCCAGGCGCCGCACGACGCAACCACCCGCGAGCAGAGCATCGGACGAAATGGGAGTGGCGTGAACGGTCACCGCAGTCCCGCCCCGCCCGTCGACCCGCACTACAGCGACGACAGTGATGCCGAGGCGAACCAAGGTCTGGCGATGTTGCGCATGGCCGATGAAGAGGATGCTAGGAGAGCAAGTCAAGGCAGTCAGGGCCTGTTCTCCGGCTATGGTTCGCAACGATTCCATTCGCAATCTGCCGGAGATGCGAGCGACAGCGACGATTACGGTGCAGTCGACATGACTTCTTTCGGAGGTGGCTTTGCTGCGCCCATGACAGGCTACGGCAATGATCCATCCCAGCTCACGATCGGGCCTCGGACCAGCATCGGCGGCGCACAAGATGGCTACTCTGGGACGACAGCGATTTCGAGCCAGCAGTCTTCCCTGCGGAGGAGTCATGCTTCACAGTCGAGTCAGCTTAGTCGGACGAGCGGTTACGACTACACCATGGACTCGATACATCCGTTCCCGTCCTTCGACTCAGCGGCACAGGTTGATATGAGCGGGACTGGTGGTTGCTTTGAGCCTAGTGCTCTGCAACGAAGGCAGAGCTATGACGAAGGTGACGAATACACCCTCATGGAAGGGCAATTACCTGAACGTTTCCCGGATGAGCCTCCGGATATCTTTTTCCATCAGTCATCAACGAATTACACGTCCACATCACGCGCTCGACCACTGCCGGCTGTTCCTGGCGCCGCGCCGCCCCCGTTGGATACTGGAGCTGTGCATGCTTTCCCGGCTGGGCCCGATGCTATCACGTACAATGCCCAAGGCCAGGTTGTGCCCCGGAGCACGTCTCTGATTAGCCACCAGACGACGCCACAGGTTCCGCAGCCTTTGAGAAGTAAGACTGATGCTGAAGAGCGGAGACTCCGTGCAGGCAATCGTTCTTCGACACAGACACCAGCAATCTACGACTCGACTCCAGCATCCTCTGTGGGCCTGCCAATGGATCTCCCCTCGTTGGGCGCAAAGCGGTTCATCCCGGCCAAGCTCGGAGCACCTGACTTTGCGAAATGCGATGAGCCTTGGTCTCTCAAGGATATCCTGAGGTGGCTGTTCTTGGTGGTAGGAACAGGCCAAGAGGGCGACCTCAAGGAAGCGCAGGTCAATGAGGCATTGGTTGCTTTGTTTACTAACAAGGTGCCAACCATGAACATCGCAGATGCGGAGGGCCTATCAGCTCACGTCATACAGAATATGTTCGCTGCTGGGACCCTGGTGCGGACCGAGGAGTGGGTGAAGCTAGTGCCAGGCCCAATGAGTGGCGTGATCTTCCAGCTTACCGGTGCGGGTTGTTATGCTCCCACTCTACACGATCACATTGTTCCCGGACGATGTTACTCACACCATTGTCAGAGGACACTGAAGAAGGTGAATCTGAGGGCTCCCGGGGGAGTGAAGGTCGAGGCAGTGAGTTGGTCCTCGTTCTACGGATTGGAGAAAGAGTACATCGAGACTAAGGACCGAAAAGAAGTCGAGCGCCAGAATGTCCTGCACGAGATCATTTCGACCGAGGAGTCATACTTGCTGCAAGACATGCATGTTCTCAGTCATCTATACAGGGATCAGTTGCAGAACGCCGAACCATCCATCATTAGCCCAAAGCGGAAGGACAAATTTATGAGAGATGCATTCGGCAAGGTCGAGGCCGTGCTCAAGGCGAACGAAGAGCACTTGCTGCCGCAGCTGAAGTACAGACAGAAAGAACAAGGTCCTTGGATCGTAGGCTTCTCGGACATCTTCAGGCAATGGATCCGGAAGGCCAAACAAGCGTACATCGATTACGCCATTGGTTTCCCAGGCGCAAACTTCCTAATTCGACAGGAGATGGAGCGCAACATCGACTTTCGGACCTTTGCACAGGGCGTCCGTCAGCATCCCTTGAGTAGAAGGTTGTCGTGGGATAACTACGTCAAAGCTCCCATTACCAGACTTCAACGATACTCTTTGTTGCTCCAGTCGGTGTACAATAGTACGATGACTGAGAGCGAAGAGAAGAATAATCTGATGCTCGCACTCAATGAAGTTCGACAGGTCACTATGGAGTGCGACGCACGGGTAGCAGATATGCAGCGCAAGGTCGACCTGTCGGATCTGAGTATGAAGTTGGTATTACGACCGGGCATGCAAGGGCTTGTGGAGCTGAATCTGGATCACTTCGGACGCGAGCTTGTTCATAGAGGCGACTTGCAGAGGATGGGAGGGAACAAGTTTACTTGGCTAGACGCTCACGCCATATTGTTTGACCACTACCTGGTCCTGGCGAAGACCGTATCGCGGGGCGACGAGAAGGGCGGCAGGCTGGAGAAGTACGATGTCTCGCGACTCCCTATACCGATGGATCTCCTGATCCTCGAATCGACCAACGATCCGGCAGTGCAAAAGAGCACATATGTCAAGGGCATCACGTCCGTCACCACCGTCTCTGGCCGGCCGACGGAGGCTACAGTCCTCGGTCGCACGCCGAGTAACACGGCCATAAGCCCAGGGCCGTCGCCCCAGCACGTCAACACTGGCTGTTCAGCCAATTCCTTGCAGACGGTCACGTCCCACGGCGAAGCGGGCAAAGACAGCGATAAGATCATGTGGCCATTCCGCCTCAAGCATCTCGGCAAGGAAACATACACGCTCTTCGCTCCCTCCGAGACCGCACGGCGCGATTGGATCTCCAAGATCGTGGAGGCCAAAACCAAACACGCGGCCTCGCTGCATAACCAACATGCTGAGCCTTTCCGCTTGCGTGTCATGGCGGACAGCGCGTTCGTCTTTGATGCCTATGCCTTACAGAGTAGGGCACCGGTTATCAAAGGCACACCTGTGGATCGCGCAATTCAGGAAGTAGAGACTAGGTACAAGGATAGAGGGAGGCCAGGACCGGTTTGTCGGGCGAGAGTCAACTGTGCGACGAGCTTCACGACGGCATTTAGCGCTGGTAGTGGCGTGAGGAGAATGCTGGCGGTTGGGACGGACTTTGGCGTGTATGTCAGTGACGTGGAGAACCCCAGAGGATGGACGAGGGTAAGTTCCCGATCTGCTTCTGCGGTCGCACCCCGACATGGCTCGGTGTGTGGTTGCTGACGTTGAGCCTGCAGGCAATTCAAATGTCCCGCGTGACGCAGATCTCCGTGCTCGAGGATTTCAACCTCTTCCTCCTCATCGCCGACAAAGCACTCATTGCCTACCACCTCGACGCGGTGGTGCCCACGGGTACGGGCCCAAATCCCGCACAAAACGACTCTGCTCGAAAAGCCCCTCAAAAGCTCTCTGGATCCAAAGACGTAGGCTTCTTCGTTGCAGGACGCATGAAGGACCGACAGCTGGTCTTCTATAAGAAGCGGGAGAACCTCGCATCTGTGTTCAAGGTCCTGGAGCCGATCTATCAGAAGTCCACGGAAAAGAAACGGGGTATCTTCAAGAGAGGCTCCACGGAGTTCTTCAGGGAGTACGATGAATTCTACATTCCAGCCGAATGTTCAGGGATGAACCTCTTCCACTCGTCCCTCGCCGTGTCAACCGCACGGGGCTTCGAGGTCTTGACGCTAGACAAGAAGCAGCCTTGGACCGTGCCGGATCTAAAGGCGAGCCACGTCCAGAACATCGCGGCGCATATCAAAGACCAGCGAGCACTCGGCATGCTCCGCTTAAGCGAGCAAGAATTCTTACTCTGCTATCAAAGCTGCGCAGTCTACGTCAATAAGCACGGCGAGATCTCTCGCTCCGTCATTCTGGATTTCGTGGGGAACGCGCAGTCCGCGGCGCTGTACGGTGCCTACCTCATCTTATTCGACAACGACTTCGTGGAGATCCGGAACGCGCAGAATGGTCGGCTGAAACAGGTCATCGCGGGTAGGGAGATCAAATGCCTGGATGACGGGGCCGCGGAGCTCGGTTCCTCGCCGACGGGCGCGAGTGGTGGACAGGCGCAGGCCGGTGCGGGTGTGAATGGGAATGGGAGTGCGGGTGTGGGCGGGGAGGCGAGGACGGTCAAATTTGTGATGCAGCATCCGGAGAGTGAGAAGACGCAGCTGGTGGTCGAGTTGGTCTTGAACGAGAATATGAGGGAGTAGGGGATGCCCACGATCAACGCCTGGGCTTCGCGGGCTTTTGGGCGGGAAAATCTGGGCGATGCGGTGCGATTTGGATATCTGTTGTCGGTTTTTTTTTTTTTTCCCTCGCAAGATACCACTGTTTTTCCTTCATATGGGGTGTCCGAGGCGTATTTGGGCGAGTTCCTGGCGACCGCTTGCGTGGTGCAGTCAGTGTGTGTGGACGAGAGCGGTGATGGGTATGTATCATCGCTGGTTCTCCGGGATACATGTAATGTGTGTGTACATTGTGAAAAGGCATGAGCAGTGCTCTCCTCTCTCTCTCTCTCTCTCTCTCTCGGCGCGCCGAAACCGAAGAAGGATCCATAGGGTCATCAGGTATCCCTCGCCTACGTGGACGAATGCAATTTTTCGTCAAACTTTTTTTTTTTTTCACAATCAATAATGCGCTCTGCAGACGGCAGAAGACCGCTCGCTCTACTCACACGTGGGTCCGTCTTGTCACGAGACGATGGCACGCGTGTATGGCCACGGTACGACGCGCCGATCTGCTCCTCTACCTCCTACGAAGAGTAACCATCCCCGCCCGTCGGTCTGTCCCTCCCCAAGATCGACCTGGAAACAACCAATCCACGGTGTCCAGTCCCCCACGGGGCCCCCCCTCCCCATGAAACTTCCCGGGACCCCCCGAACGACTCCCGCCTCTGCGGCCCGAAGCATCGAATACATATGATCTGGCCCTCCCCAAGCAAGTCATACTCTAGGAGGAGAAAGGTCAATGGCGTTCCTGCCTTGATAACCCTCTCCCCGACGAAAAAAACTCCAAGGCCTCGCACTCCCACCCCCCCCCCGCGCGCGTTGAGGGAGAGGACTTCGTTGAGGGGGAGGATTTGGTTGTTGTGAGTCTCCCTTCTTTTTCTTTTTCTTTTTTCTTTCTGGAAGGGTGTGCAGACGGGCCTGGGTGTGTTTTGAGTGTGGTGTGCTGACGTAGACTTGCTTGCAGAATGAGAAGGAGGATTGGAGTTTTGGGAATGGGGAGGCACAGTCATCTTCGAATGGTGCGTTTTGTGCCTCTAGACTGCAGTCACCGACTGCATGGAAGGAGCACCTCAAGCCCCGTTGTGGGCTCTCGGGTCCGGATTCCACTCCTCAGTCTCGATACTCTCCTTCAACGCCATCATGAGCGGCTGGATCTGCGCCATATACTCCTGCTCACCAACCCACGGCCTTGCGGTCTTGGCTTCTAGACAGAAGCTCTGCGCGACGTCGTCGAAACTCCACTCCCACCAGACGCTCTCCAGCAATGCGGGGATGTTCATGTATCGATTGTAATGATCGGTCTTCAAGATCAAGCCGACCAGCCGGTTATACCAGGTCTTGAAACTACCCTTGACACGCGCTTGATTGCGCACAAAGATGAGCCGCTTGACGTTCTGGAGTCCGCGGAGGAGGTGGACGAGGGAGGACGTGAAGTCGAACAGGTAATGCCAAAAGCTTGAGCGGTGGAGGACCACGGTCAGGGTGTCGAGTTTCAGCTGGGAGACACCGAAGGGGCAGTGACCCCAGTCCTGGAGCTTGCGGAAGTGTCGCGCGTCGGCCACGAAGGTGAAGGAACGGATCGCTTGGATCTGCTTGGGGTGCAGGATGGAGAGGCGTCCGGGGATGTTGCTGGCGATGAAGAGGCTGTGGGTGACGAAGTGGGTCCTGGTGGTAGCCAGGAGGATGCCGTCGTGATAGAGTTGCTTGCAGGTCATGAGGGGCTGAAGGTATCGGCGGATGGTGTAATTGTCGTCGAGCATGATGCCGCCGTGGATGTTGCGGTGTTTGAAGGCATCGTTGAGGATGTTGTCGTCGAAGACATCTTCTAGAATCTGTATCCTGATCTCTGCTGGTAGGCTGAGGAGGCTGACTTGTTCGTCGTGCTGGGATCGATCATGTGAGGAGGACAGGCAGGCGTCCATGTTGGGCTGGTCAGGCAAGGACTGAGGGATGGCCATGTTGTCGTCCTTTGTCCTTTTGGGGGGGGTTGAAGTTGTCCCGTTGGGTCCAATGTTCGATATCGAATATATATCTGCCCATCTCTGCCATGTGTGACCCCACTTTCCGGTTTGGGCGAGCTTTGCTGGGTGTCACAGGGGGAGTGGTCATATCCCTCGGCTATTCCTGGACATTCAGTAGCCGTGACTATTGCTGTTCCAATCGTCGTCCTGTAGGGGTTACAGGCTCCCTCAGTACGTCTCATGCCTCTTGCTCGCGCAATCCGCCATCTCGAGCTTGCGATTGACGAGTTTGGACTTGCTCCTTCATGACGTCGGTGGTTGTATGAGGCTCGATGGCAGCTTACCCAGGTACATGTAGGTACATATGTACTTTCGCAATGCTCTGGTCACTACTACTCATGACTGTCATCCTCATGCCTGCCATTCCTTCTCCCGATCTTGACAAGACATGCCATCGCTCTAGTCAATTGGACCCCGGAGTGCCTCGGATGCTGGGACATACGGCAGAATCGGACGGGAAGAATCGAAGACTTCGGTGCGATGACAGCTACGGGAATGCCTCACACTGACGGAAACACACGATCTCCCACGAGGCGAGCTCCTTGGAAAGGGATTTGCAGTTCATGCCCCAGAGCAATCTACGCAGGGGAGACCTTCAGCACAATCGTGCATTGACGGCGACACCGAGATGGAAAGATCGAGAGACTAGGGGACTACGAGACCTGGGCACGCGCTGGGATGGCCCGAAGGCGTCACTCGTTGGTGAACGAGAAGTTACTGATGGGTGAGTCGCTAGGGATGACTGCACAGCTCCAGCGTGCCCCTCGAGCATCTCGAACCCGACAGGCTTTCCGTGGCTCCTCACGAGAAACACACTGTCTCACAAGAGGGGAGGATGCGCGCCGTCCAGACAGGCGTCCAGGACTGGTTGGAGGCGGCGTCTTGGAGATGTGCTGGAACAGCTTGGCGGAGTGGTGGCGGGTTCTCGACCTGTCAGATGATGGTTGTGCTGACTCGACGTGGTGTACCATCATCTGGGTTCGGTACCGTCCACCCGCTATGCCTCCTCCGGCTCGCGAGCCGATCTCAACATGCATTGCTCTCAGCTGCAGCATTGGATATGCATGGACGGCTCCTCGTCAGCGCAGGTATGGAGCATTGAATCATGCAAGCGTGAACATGATCCGATTGCCTGGATGGCCACGTGAGCGGCGAGACCCGCGAGCTGAATGGGCGCGTGTCGCGGATGATCCCCGTTTCACTCTGTACACTACGTACAATCAACCTCCACCTCCATCGGCGCCGACAGCAAAAAACCTCTCAATCACCGCACTCGTCGCCTCGCAGCATCGGATGCTGCTCAGAACCGCTTCGGATGCCTCACGGAAACTCCCGTGCAGGAATGTCATTGGGCCGGAGCCACCAATAATAATGATAGTACGAGGAGGAGGTACAGTAGTAGCGACTGCGCCGGAGCACGGTCTTTTTGCTCTCTCGTATCCCGAATCTGTCCATTCGCCCAACGCCAAGTCCTCATCATGTGGAGTTCAACCACGGCGCTTGGAAAGCGAACTTGGACAGCTCCGTCAGCACATGCCAGTCTGGGCGACACCTCACCTTCTTGTACGCGCTAACCCGCACGCAAACCAGACTTCACGTGGCCCGATCGGACCATGATGACATGGCATGGTTTACACGTGGAGAACCTTTTACAACGACCTGGATGAGGAGACTCGGCTGTGCGCTGCATGATCCCACGAACATCTGAGCTGTCTCGCGATTAAGTGCGCCGCTTAATTCTCCAGTCTCATGAGGCCATGTGGATCCTGTGGAAGATGCAAGATCAGCTTTGTCCTCGTTCAGCACTAGCTTACTGTGGTTCCTGGAGGGACGTCGCTATTGTCAGCTTCCCCCCGAACTCACGTATTCAGCGACATGTCGGTCTGTCCGTTAGGTTCTGGCTTGCGTTGTACTTGCGATACAGCGCCCGGCCGCAGCCTGCCAACCCCGTCAAGCGCTCCAGACCGCCATGACAGGTGCATGATCGTTCGTGTCGCCAGGAGCAAAGATGTATAAAGGTATGCGCTGGCGTCTCGGGGTGATCTGATTTGCACCATCATCACGATACCCACCAGGCTCATAGCGTCAGCATCACGGTCCAAGGTCTACTCTCGTCCACGACGATAAGTAACAGGCCCCCAACGACCAACAGAAGATGCGCTCAATCGCCGCTACAGCCCTGCTCGCAGGCGCAGCCATCGCGTATCCTCAGGGATTCGACTGGGCTGCCATTGAAGATCCATCTCTTGGGCCCGTGCCTTGCGCGGACGTGCCGATTGTTGACGCCGCTGCGCAGCAGACGACGCTCACGTTCGCGTCGAGCTCCGCGGCTGCCGCCATTCTGGCAGCTGTGGAAGCATCGCCGACCGATACATCACCCGAGAACAAGAAACGCGACGACAGCGGTTGCAATCCTGCACCCGCTAGCACCGACACACCCGCCAACTTCGCCAGCAACACTGCGTACCAGAATGCAGCACTCGATGCAGTCACCCCAGCAGGATATCAGCTCGCCTACCAGAACGCCACCGGATCGTCTCAGGGTGTCTACGGATACATGGGGTACAGTGTCTTGTCGAGCTACGATGTGCAGGGGTGCTCCGCCAGTTGCGACGCCACTGTTGGCTGCCAGTCTTTCAACATCTACTACGAGCGCGACCCGTCGACCGACCCGACTGACACTTGCACCGATCCCGCATCGACGGTCGTGATCAAGTGCGTGTACTATGGCGGGCCAGTGACGCAAGCTTCGGCTACCAACTACGGTCAATACCGCGATGACTTCCAGGTCCTCATCTCTGGCTCAAACGGCTACGTGAACCACTCCATCGCGACACCTTCCGGCTACTCGGGCGCGGTCGCACTGGGAAACTCCGCCATCAATGCTCCCCAGGACTGCAACGGGGCGGATACTTACATGGGCGTCAAAATCTTCACTGACGGCCCTTTCGACGCGGGTCTCTGTGCGGCCGCTTGCTCAGCTACCTCCGACTATGACCGAGCGCATCCTCCGGCCGATGGCGTCCCGCAGACTTGTCAATTCTTCAACACTTACGTACTGTACAACGACTCGGCTGCCGTCGGCCAGTACTGCGCGATGTATAACGAGACGTGGCCCGCCAGTTTTGCTACCAACAATGGTCAGTACCGGGGGTCGGACTATTTCAGCATCGGCTACAGCTATGTATTCAGCAACTCGACTGCGAATGCGGATGAACCTGTCGGATGCTCGAATCCTAGCAGCCCTTAGAGAGGGAGATTTACGTGCGTATGCGTTGAGGCGGCAAATGCCTTTCGTTGTCTTGTTGGAAGATCCTGGAGCCGGCCTTGGAGGCACATTGAATTTGGTAGCTAGAACCTTTCGCAACGAGACACACTGTCATTTGCATACACTTTTTGATTCTTCCACCCGTGGAGCCTCTTGTTCTCTGAACCCCCGTCGCCTGCGGCCTCAGCCTGACTGCATTGCCGACCTTCGGCATCGAGTGTCGATTGTCCATGGGTCTTGTCTAGACCCGTTTGCAAGAACTCTTCGCGCATCTGGTCGGCCTGTGTACCGGGAGATGAACGCAGTCTGCACCACCCTTGCCTATGTATCGGATCACATTTCGCACGAGGAAAATCGGAAGACTGTTCTAGCTTTCGATTGTGCGCGTCGAAAGAACCAGGATCATCGCCGGACTTGCCTTAGTTCCTGCGCAAGCGTCGACGGCTGATGCCGCATCGAAAGCTCTCTTTAGACTTCCGACCCTCCACCACCGCATGCGAATTCAGCTGTCCCGAACATGTTGTTGCTGAGCAACAGGCATCTCGTGTCTGGACCGACGACTGTGCCATGACTTCACGACATCCACCAGTTCGACTGATGATGAGGCATTCTTCCTCTTCAATGTCGACCAGGCCCTTTTCGGTACCAATGCAGCCTATGCAGGCCCGTGGCGCCTCGCCAACATCCTGGTCGTTACAGGACCCGCCGTAGCGGAGTCAAGAAACCCATATTAAGAAGTCTTCGAGTGGGTGCTATATCATACGAGGGTTTCGACTTCTCTCGCCAGTCTCCTACCACTCCATCTCCGTCTTCCGCCAGATCACTATTCCTTAATTTTCGATTCGTCGCCGACCCAGCCACTCGCTTATCCAACCTCCAGCGTACCAGAAAATTCTTGAGCGATCATATTTCGGATCGTTCCATCCTCAGACTGAGACAGGCAGACGACAGACCGCGCAAGATATGTACAGCTTCATCCTTGCAGTGGCCTCTCTCGCGGTGACGGCCAATGCGCTGGACGGCATAGTCGTGCCAGACACGATTGCAGCGGACACTTCATTCAACGCGACATTTGAGAATGGCAATTCGGATCTGTATCGAGTCTATCTTGCGGCGGCTCTGGCAGGCGCGACTGGACCAACGTGTACGGCGACAGTCTCGTGGCTTCATGCTCTTATGTATCGCGTACTGATTCATGTGTTTAGGCTACCTGATGAACTCCACAGACCTCACATCGCCGGTCAATCTCTCCATCCCAGCCTCAGTGGGCCCCTCAGCCTCCTACTATTCGATCGCCGTGGCAGACATCACGACTTCACAAGGCGCAACATACTCGAATCGCTTCAACTTCACAGGCGGCACTGGGAACTACACGGACTACGAAAACCATCTGGGCGGTGCCGCTTTCTGGAATGCAGACGATCTCCCTTGCTCTAGCTACGAGTGCGCAAGACAATGCGCACAGGCGAGTTATCCGGATGATCTGACCGACACGACCGCATACGACACGATGAAGAGCTGCATCCTCAAGTGTCCAGGCGTGAGCAGGGACGCAGACGCCAACGGACCTGTCAGCAACACAGTCTCAGGCACGTCTCAGACGCTCACGGCTGCGGAAGCGATCATCACCTTGTCGAACGGTGATGCGCTTACAGCGGTCGAGACCACCGTCACGACCGGCAAGAGCAAGATCACAGAGGCCATCGTGGGATCGGTGACATTGACACTCGGTGGTGCCGCTGCGACTGTCAGCAATGAGGTCTTGAGCTTTGCAAGCAGCGGTCTTGTGGAGGGCAGCACATCCACCGTGGCTTTTACCACGGCCGCCATGACGACCTTTGTGACGGCGAGCGCAGCGTCTGCTGCCTCGTCTTCGACGAGCTCAGCGGCCGCCCCAGGCGGCTCGGAAATGGCTTTTGCTGGCCTCGCTGGCCTCGCTGGACTTGCAGCCTTCCTGCTGTGAGATAAGGCGAAGTCTGCTGTGTGTGCTGTCGATCGGGCGAGGGCGTTGAGGTTTTTTTTTTGGCGGGTGGTTCGAAAAGCAGAAAGCGATATAGTGTGTAATTACGGGAGACGAGATATGGTTGACGACGGCCGTGAGACCTGTCTATACATGTACTATTGAATAGATGTAATGTTGGTATGCAAATCCAGCTGAAGAAGCCTGAATGCTTCAGGACGTCGGCTGATCAGCAGTCAGTGGAAGGAGCGCTCGCCTCCTTCTCGATGCACCCTCCCGGATACGCTGAGCCTCAATACCTACATACACATAGAATTGCAAGAGGTACCACTAAGAACATGATGCAGCAGCCGTCATCTTGCTAACGACACCACCAACTTCTTCCCGTCCGTCTTCCCAGACTTCAACCGCTCCAATCCTCTCTCGACTTGACCGAGTCCGCCCTCGATGACCTCCACCGCAGGCAATCGAAGCTCGTCCCTCGCCACGAGTGCGTTCAGCTCCTGAGAATACACCCGCGACCCCTCATCAAGCACGAAGCGCTTCATCTCGATGTTCGGCACGGTCACGTTGTCCGGGATCGCCTGATCCGACGCCATCATTGCCAGCGGCGCGAGGATCGCCGGGTCCGTCGCCGACAGACATTGCAATGCGAACGGGACGGTGCTTGCGCCGACGAGGTCGATGGCGCGGGTGATGCGGTCCTCGGCGATGGCGCGGACTTCCGCCACGATCTCCGCGTCGGTCTTGCCGTCCCTCGTCACGACGTGCGAGGCGCCCAGGCCCCGCAGCAACGCCTTGGTTCGTTGGGAGCCGACGACGATGACTGGCAGGCCGGCCTTGGCGGCGAGCTGGGTTGCGAATTGGCCGGTCACGGCGCCGCCGCCCCAGATCAAGATCGGTGGCCGTTGCTGGGCTCTTCGAGAGGGTGTCATCGGGACATCCATCCATTTCCACAAGGTCATGGCCGCCGTCAGAGCACCGACGCCCAGGCAAGAGGCCGACTCGAAGCTCATGTTGCTGGGGATGGCGGTCACAGTGTGCTCCGGCAGGACGACGTATTCTTGGAAACACCCGGCGCGGACGTCCTTGTAGTATGTGCCTGGTGCGTTGGGTCAGCACCACTCACGCGGCAACGCAGTCTTTGGGGAGACTTGCTGGTCCAAACTCTGTCCCCGATCTTGCAGCACTTCACATCATCACCGATTGCGACCACGACACCGGCAGATTCGCGACCCGTCACCCAAGGGAACGCCGGTAAGCAGAAATTGTAGTCAACGGACTTCCAATCGATTGGGTTGAGAGCGACAGCGTGGTTACGGACCATGACTTCTCTGGGATGCTGTATCCAAGGCGTCGGGAAGTCGTTGATAAGGGCATATTTTCTCTTCGCTGCGACCGTGAGGGCTTGCTGTGTCGATGGTATGGACGGCGAGTTGAGCTCGGACTGGGGTGTTGATAGGATCTCGTCTGACTCGATGCTGACGAGGCTCTTAGCTGGGATGCCAATGATTGTTGGCGGCGGAGCCTTGTTGGACTTCAGTGTCGATCGTCGCTTCTTTCTTGACGATCGCATCCGTTGAAGCACATTGGCAAACCATTTGTCCTCCACTTGTGTCTGTCCGACCGTCGACATTGGGTTGATCGGGTCTCAGAGGGAAGATGTTGCGGCAAGCGGAAGGAATCCTATAAGTGCCTATCCGGCTTGCGATACGCCTTGATTGTACCCCCTATTATTGCTGATGTCGTCCAGAAGATGCGTCACTGCTGAGCTGGGTAGTGACGGTAGATGTAATAATCACGCAATATAACAACATCGAGCTTGCCCGAAAGCACTGAACGGACGGCCACAGCCCAGAGACCGGGCGATCGCAGTGTCAGATCTGTCTCCGAGATATTCAGCCGGCCAGGCGATGTGCCGGTGTCGACCACCTCCGGCCAAGAGTCGCAGAGTGCGCGGCCCGTGCGCCTCCTATCATACTGCCGATAGGCATACTGACCACATGTCGTCACTCTCGGCGTGCTCCCGATGGAAGTGGCAACGCCCCGCCAGATGGCCTGCAATATGGCGATGAGGAAAGTCTGTAGCATAGATCCGACGGATGCCTCGAAGGGAATTCAGCGGCAGTGCCATGCATCGCCGCATAGTGCATCAAACATTCACGTGGCGGCTCATTAATACGCCCCGAACTACGGCGCGAGATTATTTTTCGCCATAGAGATACAATCTTCTTGCCCGACCGGACTCCAGTCATTGTTTTGATGTGGCTCTCCGGCCATGGGAACAGCAGGGTAGCATACACAGATTGACCGCGGGCACATATTCACTTCAAGCACTTGTGCTCTCGCTCTGCTGTGCAGAAAGGTGCCTACCTGCACTGTAGCGTCTGGACTAAAGCTCCGGAGGGATATTGAGGCACCGCAGAACGCATCCGCTCGCCCTCCGCGTCCGCAACTAGCTATGGGCCTTCTTTGACCACGCGCAGTTGCTGAGGCCAGACATTGAGGGTGCAGGAATTCAAGGATGGGACTTCAGTCCGGATCGCGGCGCTAAGAGCATTGCTGGTAAGATCGGAGCTCGGTTGCCGAAGGAGGGATTGTGCGTGGCGGAAGCGGCAGGATGCGATATGGTGCGTTGCTGATTTCTCTCGATGTTTCCCATTTGCGTCAATGCGTTCAAAGCCCTCTTTCCATGATGGAGCCTGCAAGACCTCGGAAGCATGGCCGATGGTTGAGGGGACCAGCGTTGAGATGCTCACTAGCCGGTGACCATAGCGTTGTAATTCCAAATCTTGGTAGACTATGTCCGATATACAGATTACCGTAGCCGGCGAAAGACAGGATGATAGTGACTATGACCGATCGGGAGGGAGTTGGAGAAGAAGAAGCACAAGGTAGTAAACCCTCACCCTCTCACCATGAAGTATAGGTGTCCAGGCACCTCTGACCTTTGGTAGGCACCAGATGCCACCGTACCCGGCGCAGCTTGCAGCAGGCTGATACACGTTCCGTGGATTTCCTCTCCCGAAAGTTTAACGTCATGCAGTGACTTGACCACGCACTCGACGTCCTCTCCTCCGGCGACTCGTTCCTGGAAGCTCCTATAAAGCACCTCGACATGCTTGGCCCGAATCTTCTCAGCCCGGATAGTCTCGGAGACCCTCTCCGGGATCCAGCGCAACAGAGGAATGAAATGTCGACACGTCTCGGTCGAGGATCGCACAGCTGAGATCGCATTGATGCTCCAAAGGAAGTTGGTCATGAACTTATTGTCAACCTCGCCAAATCGTGAGTTGACGACGATCGTCCGCTGATTGCCCAGGCGACATTGGTAAATGTCCGATTGTACCTCTCTGCTCCACTCAGAGTAGACAGTCGCATCGTTTTTGCCAAATCGACCACTCAGTCTTCTGAGATCCCCGAAGAATGGTACGGCGTGAGTGACCTCGGGAATGCCATCGATGCGTGCGAAATTGATCGCCACAGCTTCTCGCTGCGCTTCGAGGTCAGTAGACTTAGGACTGACCTTTCGAGAGATCTTACCGCTACGTATATGGCGATATGCCATGGCCGACGAGTACATGGACGTCGTCTACAAGTAAGCCGAGTCGACGGATCGGTGGTGCGGCACGGACAGGCTTTGGGAGTCGTCGTTGGGCCCCGCAGGCCGCGATCTGGGACACGGAGCGCGGCATCGCTTACGACCCGAGTGAGGGCAAGATCGAGAGGATCGAGCACCACGGCAGATACTTCAGCGTCTCGGACAGGCCACAAGTCCATCCCTCGCCGCAGCGGACGCCCGTGATCTTCCAGGCCGGCGCTTCGAAGACCGGGACGGCCAAGCACGCCGAAGCCATTTTCCTTGACACTGCCACGCTTTCGCAAGCGAAGCAGGTCATTGCTCATGCCAGGCAGGTCGCTCGGGAGGGTGGACGCGATCCGAGGAGTCTGAAGTTCTTCCCGTGTATAGTGCCTTTCACCGGGGGTACCGAGCAAGAAGCCAAGGATATGCAGATCCGATTGCGGGACTAGGTCAATTCAGCGAATACACAAGGATCGATATGGCAGCATTCCCGCTCGACGAGCCCATTGACCTTCGTGCCCATGCCCAAGCTGCGGCGATTCAGTCAGTTTTCAGGGGTTTGTCAGCATCGGAAGCTGATCAGGGTGCTTGGACACCAAGGAGGTTGGGCATGAAGATGGCATTGGGAGGCTTGCATCCGGCACCCTCGGTCGCGCCGAGCAGGTCGCAGATGTGTTTGCAGAGTGGCGTAGCGAGCTGCGAGCGGATCGTGATGGCTTCAACGTCAGCAGCGTAACGAACCCTGGTAGCTGGCGGGATGTGGTAGAGCTGCCTTGTGCCTGAGCTGCAGCGCAGAGGCAGATACTGGAGTGAGTCTCCGAACAGCCAGTCATTCATCAAGTCTGCTGACCATCAAATGCCTCCAGATGGTTATGACATACCTGGTGGGACCTTCCGAGAGAACCTGTCGGGATCAAAGCACCTTCCCGATGACCACTATGGTAGTGCATTCACGTGGCCGAGTGAGGGACTGTGACAGAAGGAGCGAGCAGCAGAATCGGGAGCGACCAAGACGGACATTGAGACTCTGGAGGCAAACCCACATGGGCTGTTTTGCGGCAGCTGACCCAAGTCTGGCAGTGCATAGGTCGGTCACAGCGGTGGAAGTGAGATGAATCGATTGCCACAACATCTTCCGTGATGCTTTCTGATGCAGGTCGTCCTGGCTCGTGGGTATCACGCCAGAGATGCACATTTGCCTCCCCAATGCCAGCCATAAGCCATGAACATGGTATAGATATCGGGTACGAAGCCTTGAGCAGCGAGACCTTATAACCGAGACAGTCAGCTTTGTTTGAAGATGCGCTGGTGCCAGTGAAGTCCAAGCGCCCAATGGTAGAGCCTAGGGTTGAATGTCAGTGAAGCTCTTAATATGGTAGCTCCGGGTACTTGCCTGGCATCGACGGTCTTCCCCTTCTCCTTCGCGAGTGCTGCCGATTGTTGGTACCACACACAAGCGCTGTTATTGTCGACTTACCATGAAGTGTATCATAGAGTTCGGTCAATGGGACGATACGACGCTCGATGAATTCTCCGTCATCGAGGTGTTGCTCCGGTGGCTCGTCGCCTTCCTTCAACTCGACCTCAATGGTGACCATCTGCGGACGATCAGCGGACGGAAGATCATCGGCAAAGCCATACCACAGACCTGCATATTGGCCGTGGTCAGACCCGGATCGGAGACGATGGTCGGCGAGCAATCAAGTACCTGCATCTCCGCGTTGGTCATTCCGGGCTGGTTCGACAACGACGGCGAGCAATGACAGACCTTGCCCTCGTAGCCAGTCTCCTCCTTCAACTCGCGCACGGCGGCTTGCTCCGGCGTCTCCCCCGCGTCGATGAGACCGGCCGGGAACTCCACGCAGGTCGCCTCGACCGGAGGCCGGTACTGGAGGATGATGAGCGTCGACGGGGGCCTCGAGGGATGACGGAGGATGGGGGCGATGGCCACGGCGTCGACCCCGGATTCCTTCCTCGTCTTGCGTGCTGCTGCCTCCCATACGCGGTCCTTGCCCGTCTGGTCCGTCCACTCGATCTTTCGCAGCTCGGTCCATTTGGCCTCGTCTGCGGTCAATGGCGAGATGCGATTGATCTTCGGTGCTTGCGCTCCTGCCATCTTGGTCGCCGGAAAGAATCGCAAACAAGACCTCTGAAGACGCGGCTGGCTCCAGATGTGTCGTGCAAGCATATGTCAGGCGAGGATGGTATTTGCAGGTGCACGGCGGTTCTGGAAGTACGACATTCTCAAAGAAACTAGTGCACGTGATGACGTAACTACGAATATTCATGCCATATACTGTATCACGGAATCGACTGGTTGACGGGGTGGTCAACATCACCAATTCGAATAATCGGCTAATCACGAATATCCATGGACGTGGCGTCAAGCAGTCGCGTGGCATCAAACATCATGTCACCAATCCGTCAATCAATCGACCGTCTGACTAACAAGACCACCATCGAACGATCATCTGCTCACATAGCACCTCGTGATCCGATCAAGAGAGAAGAGTCGTGGCCTCGTCAATGGACCTTGACCGATGGTTCGGTCTCCGCTCGTGACTGTGCTTTGCAAATCGACATAGAAAGCGCGTCCACTACCAAGAACTTTCCTCAGAGGTCTTTCCTGACCATAACCACAGGACCTTCGTATCTATGGTGCGCCCGCACGACGTAATAGATGGAGAAGAAGATGATCACCGCTCCATAGATCAGCACACACCAATTCATAGACTCTGCCGTTGGATGTGGGGCACCCGGGAAGAATTGGAACAGCTAAGAAGCGAGAGTCAGTGTATGTGCCGGTTCGGTCGTGCGATAGAGACCTTACCCAAGCCAAGACCAGGAACGCCAGGGCAATCATGTTGATGGTGTTGCCGGCCTTTCCTAAATTAAAGCGAGATGGCGGGAACGGCTGCTTGGCCAGACGCTTCCAGAGAATGCCTGTCCACCATGAGCATATTCACTTCACGATATGCGATGAGCACTTACAGCTGATGCAGATGATATAGCTGCTGAGCAAACCCGATATCACGAGCGTCAAGAAGACGGCGTAGGCGGTAGAACTTCCGATGACGATGCAAGTCAGGATGATCGTGATACAGGCGGAGACAAACATGGCGTTGACAGGACTGCACTCAAATCATTAGATTCATGCTCGCTGGGCAAAATCCAAAGACGACTCACATGTCCCATCCAGGTCTGACGCGAGACAACCACCTCGAGAATGGTAGACCGCCATCACGAGCGAAAGACCTGTATAGAAGCGTTAGCTCTAAAGATCGGTCTGCCTACTGGAGACCACACAGCGTACCAGAGCTGCCGCGAGCTAGTTGTGACGTTATTCACAGCACATGCTGTGAGGAGTAGAAACATGACCAGAGTCAAGACGATCGTGGCGGCTTTTGATCCAGTAGCATTCTGTACCATGTATACATATGGTTGGCCGGTTGGTGAATTGATTGCGTCGTTATAGTCGCCCAGGCAGAACACCAATGTGACTGGTCCAATCTATCAGCGACCCGGACATACCCGACCGAGCGAGCACTTACTGATCATGACGAAGCCGAGGACGTAGTTCATGCCGGCGGTGGCAATCATGGATCGCGGCAACACCCACGATGCTTCCCGCAACTCTTCCGAAAGGTGCACACTCGAGTCTGCCCCGATGATATCTCCAACAGCTGCGTTGATGCCCACAAGACAGGCGAGACCGGTATTGCCCCAGCCGTTATCCTCAAAAGTCGTCAGGACGGACGTGTCACTCCTCGGGGCCATGATCCAGAGCACCACGACAAACGCGAAGAAGCCGAAGACGTGTAGGAACATGATGATTCCTTCGATCAAAGGAAGCTTTCGAAATGCGATGGTGTTTGCGAAGATCGCCACCAAGAGGACGCCCCAGGTCAGGAGTGCCGTGTGCCACGTATGTGAAACGTATGTCTCGTCCGCGATGACGATGATAGCCTGGAGTTGCTGTGCGGCAGCCTACAATCTGCTCGTCAGCATACTATGGCATCACATATCTTGTGGGTACGTACATAGGATGCGGCGGCTAAGGAGGTTTGCCAGCCCAGTACGCACAGAAAGCCTACGCAGTACGACAGGAACCGCTGCATCGATCTTGGCGCAACTGAACCGTCTCGTTAGCGACAAAGACAAGCACGTCGCTGCGTGATCCTCACATTCACTACACCAATGATACTGCCCTCCGGCAGTAGGAGCCATGCTGGCCATCTCAGCCATCGAGACCGTGACGAAGAACATGCCAAAGCACGCCACCAGGAAGATCCAAACCGTCCCGGCCGTCCCGCCATTCGGCAAAGAGAGCACCCCGTCTCTGCGCTGTCGTCAGATGACCGCTGATGGTCTCGCGAGACACAGGCAGGGGAGAGATCGATACTCACTGCCAGCAAGTCAGCGCTGGAGCGAATGCTAATGGGTGGGATCGACATCATACCACGAGGGCAAATTCCCACGAGCAGCCCAAGATCACGGCGTAGCCCCAGATGCTGAAGAACTGAAACTCGCGCCGTAGCTCTTGCTTCTTGCCCATCCTCACCATCGCACGCATGTCACACTCAGTGCCCAACTTCTCATCGGTCTCGCCATCCGTCACATCGGGTGGCCACATTGTGGGCGAGCCTGACTCAGCGGCATAGAACGGGGTGGCCTTCAGATCTTGCATCGCGCTGGTCCCCCTCCAGGTCGCGTGAACCAGACCAACTGCGGGCATAGAAGCTGGCTCGAGGGAGTGATCGATGCGGGTTCCAAAGCTCCTGAGGTGATGATCACGGAGAGGTAGGTGGATTATGTCAGAGGAGAGAGATCCGCCACACGCCACCCACCACTGCGAGCTCGCACGGGACGATCAATCCCCCCTTCGCGCGAAACCTCCGAACGACAGCTACGGTCGCAGGTTCGTGGACGACTCGTCGAGGTGTACGGCGGACCTCCCACGCGCATCCGAGGTCGTCGTCGAGAGGGCGCCGTGAGAGAGGTGGAAGGCCTTGCAGCGTGGACGGCCAAAGAGGAGAGAGATCTGCATCACGTTTGCTAGCTAGCCTCGAAATCGCATCGGGCCCGAAATGCGCGGATGTAAGTGAATTCGAAATACCTTATCATTACATGCGATCAATTTGTCGTGCATAGAAGTGTACATGTACTCCCTCCATGCACCCACGACGGCTGATGGAGTAGTAGTAGGGAACAGCGATGGGACATGTCATGCCAGGTCCATAATCGCGACGATAAGGAGTGCCGATCCGCCGTCCCGCCGCCCCGCCGCCCCGGCCCGCGTGAGGTGCCACCTCAGATCTGGATTTAATAATAAGAGGTATTCGCAATCTACGTGAAGGAGACAACCTCATCTGATGCAACACAGGAAAACGATGCAAGACAAGCTGGCCAGGATGATCCCGAGACGTCTACCGGACGTGGATTGTGCAGCATAACCAGGATGGCTTCATGATTATTATTAGAGAGCATTCAGTACTGGATACAGAGACTAGACACCTCATATCCGGAGTCTGTCTCGCGAATGGAAAAACCTCTTGCGGTGTAGTAGTAGTAGAGAGGTAGACGGGGCGATAGTATCAAAGCCTCATCGGCTCCCAAAACTATGCACACTAAGCAATATCACGAAGCCACCCTCGGCTCCATCCCATCTGTCGATTGATGATATAACGATCTCCTTCATTCATCATAAGCGCCTCCACACGCCAACCTCACCAGCGCCCCAAAATTCGGCGTCCCGAAACCCGTCACGGCGTCCCAGCCCGCCTGGGCCGGGAAGCCCGCGGTATTGCACCCATAGCTCGAGCCGCTCGTGATGTCCGTCAGGCCCCGGTAGCCGGTCTTGTACAGCCAGGGGTTCAGGAAGCCCAGCGGGCTCTTGCCCGCCGCGATCAGCGCGTCGTTGACCAGGGCCACGACGGCGGCGAAGGTCGGCGACGACGCCGAGGTGCCGCCCACGGTCGCGATCGTGCCGTCCCACACCAGGGCGTCCTCGTTGCCCTGGGCGGCGACGTCCGGGTAGGCCCGGCCGGACTTGTTGTACAGGCCGTCGTAGGTGCCGTTCAGGCTCGCGATGTAGGCGTCCACGACCGCGGCTTGGTACGACGGCTGCCCGAAGTAGTTGCTGAAGCCCGCGCCCGACGCGAAGCGGCTCACGGCCGTCTCCGGGTTGAAGTTGGCCGTGGCCCCCACGGAGGTCACCCAGGGGCACCCGGTGGGGAAGCTGGGCAGGAACTCGTAGGTGGAGGAGTTGTCGTTGGTGTAGCATGAGTCGTCAGCGCCCACGCCAGCATCGCCCGAAGACACCAAGAATGTGATCCCACGGGCACCGAGCTGGGCGAACTGCGAGCACGCCCGTGCGGCGTAGGACTCGGGGACGGTCTGTTCATCGTCGCCGTACGATGATGAGATGACTTGCGGAAGGTCGTCCTGAGCCAGAGCGTAGTTCAGCCAGGTCAGGTAGGGCTCGTTCGTGTCCGTGGGTGTGTTGATGTCGGCGACGAACGGAGGCGAGCCACCCGTGGAGAAGGCGGTCAGCGGGGTCGGGTAGCCGATACTGAGCATCTGCTGCGCATCCAGATTGGCCTCGACGTTCGTCTCATCTTCGAGCTCGGCGGCCGTGTATGGACCTTGGTCGTTCGGGGCATCGGCGATGGTGACAATGTCGAAGTCGTAGGCAGCCTCGGCGGCTTCCGGACGGTACAGCTGGAGGAACTTGTACACGTCGGCGCGATAGTTGGTTTCGTTGAGATAGTTGTTCAATCCCATCTTGTTCGTGCCGTTGGCCTGGGCGGTATAATTGAGTGTGCCATACAGCGTTCGGAGGCACGTCGGCGTGGTGAAGGACACATTGCAGACCGCCGCCACTTGCTCTGCGTGGGTGCCAGACTATCACAGACATGGTGATTAGCCGGCAGCCTGGGGCGAGCACCGCCGAGCTCACGGATGTCGGAGACGACAACTTACCACCTCCTGTCCGCCATACAGCTGCTTGCCAGTCGATTCCCACCACGACATGGGATGCTTGGGCCCGAGCTCAAAGTACTTGACTGCTTCCTTCTTCGGCTTGAAGAAGCTCGTCGTGGGTTGGACGACATCGACGTGCTCGTGCAAATGAGCCGGCAGGGACCATTCGATCGCCCGGTCGATCTCGGACCCGTCATGGTGCCTGTAGGTGGAGTACGAGGTTTGCAAAAGCTGCTCCGCCTTCTCGATCGGCACGACGATGGACACCCAGTCCTTGGAGGGCGAGAACCCAGCGTTGCTGATTTCATGCTCGGAGAGCCATTCGCGGACCAGGTCAACGGTGTCATCGGCCGGAGCGACCTGGATGTGGGATCACATGTCAGTCACGCCGACGAGCTGCACGAGACCTGCCCAATCGAGTCTCAGGTCTCCTGCCATGCCGCCATAACGGTACACCCCCCCCCCCCCTCCTCACGATCCATGACCCCTCCGACCCCTAAAGCTTGAGAATCCAACATACCAGCTCCCGCACTTCCGCAGCCGTCAAATGCTGTCCATAGCGCGCATGATCCGGATCCGAGATCTCGAGCAGATGCCTCTCCACGGAGCCCTCCCGCCTCTGCCTCAGCCCAATCTGCAGATTGATCGACTTGGACTTGGACGCCGGGCCCGTCGCCCGCCAGCCCCGCGGGACCCAATGACGCTCCTTGACGGCGTACGGCGACGCGGACGCCGCGGGGGCCGCTCCGAGCAGGGCCAGCAGAAGAGCGGGCAGACGAAGGTGAGAAGGCATACTGCTGCTCGAGACGAGAGGTGGCGGGCACGCGAGGCAGAGGACAAGTCCAACGGCTTTGGCTCGACCTCCACGCGACGACGGCCTCTTGTACCTGCAGGTCGCACTGCAAGGGCGGCCATCGCTTCTCCCCGTGCCATGCTGCCTTCGCGTAACCCCACGATGCTGTTGTATCCCGCCCTACCAATGAGGGAGGAGCAGTTGTTTGCTGCATGCTAGGACCGGATCCAGCGTTGTATTGCATTATCACCGTTCCCACCTTAGGCCCAAGACAGAAGGTGATGGTGCGGTGTGCGACGGGGATGCGATGTCGCGTAGTCGTCGTTGTGGATGGAGACATGGGATCATCCGACTCCACTCCAGGGGAGCGTGATGCATCGTCATCACCATACCGAGAAAGGATCTCCGACCCACCGTCTCGGTGGACCACCCGAGTCAGGATGCTGATCGGCGGACGAATCCTGATTCCTGATTCCTGTTGCACCTCCACAGGATGGCGTAGTCGTGGCAAGGGGTTGGTGCGACGGGAATGTGATATCAAGACGCAACCTCCCGAAGGGGGAGGGCCCCCCCCCGCATCCAGCACATCCACTTCAATCGAGTTAGCCGCCTCCACCCTTATCGTCGCCACATGTATGGGGGGATGGAGTGGGAGTGGATGCATCATTGGCCGTGATGAACCAAGGGAGATAGATCGTCATTGCCTACCTATTGATTGAGGATGATAGATGAACCAAGGGAGATAGATCGTCATTCCCT
The DNA here is from genome assembly GCA_010367425.1 of Teratosphaeria destructans. Classification (NCBI taxonomy): domain Eukaryota; kingdom Fungi; phylum Ascomycota; class Dothideomycetes; order Mycosphaerellales; family Teratosphaeriaceae; genus Teratosphaeria; species Teratosphaeria destructans. The sequence goes on from WBMN01000010.1 coordinate 471,290, forward strand.
ACCTATTGATTGAGGATGATAGATGACCCAAGGGATATAGATCGTCATTACCTACCTGTTGATTGATGATGATAGATGAACCAAGGGAGATAGATCGTCATTACCTACCTGTTGATTGAGGATGATAGATGACCCAAGGGATATAGATCGTCATTACCTACCTGTTGATTGATGATGATAGATGAACCAAGGGAGATAGATCGTCATTCCCTACCTATTGATTAATGATGATAGAGGAGCGCCGATAGTCTATAGATGAATGATAGATGAGCGCCGCCGATAGTCCAGAGATGAATGAGGAGAGAGGGAGGACGAGTCACGAGCGTGGAGTTATGCAGGGTGCATAATGCCATATCCTCGTACAGTACTAGTAGTAGGTCCTGGATCGACAGCGTACCTGAGTCCCAACGAAACCCGAGCGAAACATCATCATCACCGTGCCCATTCTGGAGGAGTTGGCTCGTCGATGACACACAATAACGCCCATCAGGATCCCATCCCCGTCCCGTCCGGCACCTCATCAGTACGCGTACGCGAGGAAGTTCCCTTCCTCCGTGTGTCGAGGGCTCTTGTTGAGCCGGACGAGCATCATCTTGAGGAAGAGGGCACACGCCGCGCCCAGGACCGAGAAGCCCGCACACGAGCCCAGCGGGATGTCGTACCGGGGCGCGTTCGATTTGGGCCACAGATACTGGAGACACACACACGGATCCGGTCAGCATAGCGCCCACAACGCCTCGGCTCAAAAGCGCCAAAGGGGGGGGGGGGAGGAGGGGAGGAGAATCTCACGGGCGTCCAGACGAAGCCCACGTTCGCCATGGTGTTCACGAGCGCCATCGCCGACGCCTTCTTCTCCTTCGTGTGGCCGACGGTCGACGAGAGCCAGCTGTAGATCAGCGCGTTGCAGGAATACGTGCCGGTGGAGAAGACCACCATGGCGAAGTAGCGGGCGCCGGTGTTGAGGGTGCCCGCGGCCAGGGCGAAGCCGAAGGCGGCGAACAGCTTGGCGGCGATCATGTGGTAGGTCTTCTCGTTGTACCGACACGACTGCCAGGACCAGTAGATGGCGAACAGCGCCGCGACGAGGTACGGCGGACAGGTGAGCACCAGCGTGATGGTGCGGGAGAAGCCCAGGGTCGTGACTGGGGAGGGACACGGGTCAGACAGGTGCGCCACGGCATGAACAACACAAGCGCGCCGACTCACCGACGGTGGGGAAGAAGTTCTTGAAGCTGGTGGCGGCCACGTGGGCGTGATCCATGAAGCAGAACACCCACACCTTGGGATCCTTCATGACCTCCAACAGCCCCTTCCAGCTCGTCTGCGGCGGGGCGTGGTCGACCGTGTCGCGCACGATCCGCGCGTTGGCCAGCAGGCGCTCCTCCGGGCTCAGCCACCGGGTGGTCAGGGGGTCGTCGGGCAGGACGAAGGCCGACAGGATGGCGACGACGAAGGTGATGCACCCGATCAGGATGAAGTACCAGCGCCACCCGGGCAGGCCGAGGGAGCCGCCCATGCCGTCGAAGACGCCGGCCGCGATGAGCCCCGCGAAGGCGTTGGCGAGGACGTTGCCCGAGTACATGATGCTGATGCGCGTGGCCATCTCCTTGCGGTTGTAGAAGACGGAGAGGATGTAGAGGGCGCCGGGGGTCCAGGGGGCCTCGGTGACGCCGAGGAAGAAGCGGGCGAGCACCAGGCCCTTGTAGTCGTGCGTGAGCGCGGCCGAGCCGCTGACGACGGCCCACAGGGCCATGAAGCCCGACAGCCACCACGACGGCCGCACGCGCGTGATGATCATGTTCGAGGGCACCTGGCCGAGGACTGGGTCCCCGCCACGCGAGTCAGCACCAGGGGCGTGTGTCCATCACCCGCGGGAGGATCGAGGGGCACTTACTGTACCCGACGAACAGCATCGAGACGCACGTCTCGTACTGCCGGCCCTTCAGGTGGAGGTCGTCCTCGAGGCCGTCGAGGCGGGCCAGCGCGATGGCGTTGCGGTCCAGGTAGTTCAGGAAGTACATGATCCAGAGGATGGGCATGAGGTACATGTCCAGCTTGCGGACCAAGGCGATCTCCTTGGGATCGACCTTGTCGTGGGCGCCGGCATAGTCGATGGCGGGCTGGTCGTCCTTCTCCAGATCCGCGTGCTCGGTGGTGGTGGTGAGGACGTGCGGCTTGTCATCGTGGCGAGCGGGCGCGGGATGGTGGGTGTGGAATTCGAGGGTGGAGGGGTGGATCTTCTCCGTCGTCGTCGTCGCCGCCGCCGTCGTCTCGGAGCTGGCGATCTTCTCCGTCATGGCGGAGGGTGATTAGTATCGGTTGCTGTTGGAGGGGGAGGGACGACTGGGGGGGGGGGACGGCGGGCGGCGAAATGGGCATATAGTAGTCATTTAGGATGGATCGGCCTCTCATGCAGTATATAGTATTTATGCTGCGGTCTTGACATGTTGCATTGTCGGTCTGCGGGACACATGGTTCAGAAGGCAGGGCCGTCTGCGCAGGCCAACCCAGCCGCGGCAGCATATGCCCAGACTGTGCCCAGGCAGGCAAGCCTGGATGAAGAGAGATCTCTATCTCCTGGGGGGGACGTGAAGAACCGCCATGGCATTGGTGAGCGGCTCTCTCCATCGTCTATGACATTGTTGTACATTATGGCCAGGAGACATAGTCGATCCTCGACGACGCTGGCTCGAACGCTGGCCCCTATCACTCCTTTATTCTCAATGAGAAGCGTCGGGAACACACCGGTCGAACAAGACGGCGGCGGTGCCTTCGAGAACCTCTCCGCGCGGCTGGACGGTGCATCCCCGATCCTGGGTCGCGGGACTGGACTGGACTGTATGGATACTTTACATCCATCCAGCACTGGGCCCCCCCTCCCCCTCCGAACTCTACATTTCTCGATAATGATAATCATAATAATAATAATAATAACCAGACCCAAAGGCGTAATAAAGGTAATCATCAAGTACGGCCTCAATCGTCGACACTATATATGCCCTTACTATTCACGACCTATATACCTACCTATCTACCTACTCCATACCTCCTATATACCCCAATCCCGTCCGTCTCCGCCGACTCGCATCGTCAATAGTATCCGTTATATCACCACCGGTATTATTCGAAATACGGCACGTGATCACCGGACAGACGGCGCATGCATCCGCGGACGCCCGCCGGACCCGGGAGGAGGAAGAAGCTTAGAATAAGGTTCATTTATAACGTGGATGACAGGACGTCTCCGGAGCCCCAAGGAAAATCATGCTGCCTGTAACCCGAAGACGCCTTCGCGGTTTTGATTAATGCTGGCTAGGGAGATGACAGTGCACAAGGTACTCGGTAGAATCATAGTATACTCATAATGAATAGACGGGAATCAGGTCGGTGATAAAGGTAACCCCCCTTTTGATGAATGACAAGAGGTCAGGTGTGACGGGGGATCCATAAAGGCGCAATCTGATGGAATCGACGGGGGACATACTACAGTACCACATGTCAGGCTGGGTAGATCCGCGTCGGCCAGTCGTCGAGGAGGCATTACGCATCACGAGGACATAGTCATCCAGCATGTTTGGCCCCAACTCCTGGACCTCATGATGGCTTACTCCGCGCGGGTGATCAGGAGCATCTATCCTCCTGGAAAGCATCATCAGAGTTTGCAGTAGGACAGCTTTTCCATGAATCAAAAGATAAAATGGTGGCTCTGATGAACCCCACGTGCAGACGGGAGAGGACTTGGAGTGCGCGGGCATCTCGCACATGGTGCGGGGTGGCCCTGTTGCACATACTGTACACTAGGGAATGTTGGTTGATGATGACTGGGCTGGGCCGCAGGGTTCCCATCCCGCTTCATCCAAGCACGCGAGCTCCCGAGCACCGCCGACACCGTGCGCCCGCCACCCAAAAAAAGGACCCCTCGCTATGCATGAAGAACCTCCCAGAGCACACGAGCAAATAAGCTCCGTTCCCATACCTACGTGATCATCATACCAACAACCCCAACTCACCCCTTCCTCACCACACTCCGGCTCCCCGCCGGCGGCTTCCTCTCCCCAAAATTGTGCAACCGCTCCCCGACGAGATACACCTCGTCCCTCACACGCGCCCGCCAACCCTCCACCATCTTCCCCACCCCGCGCGTGCCCACGCCCACCAGGACGAGCCCCGCCGCCAGCGGATACGAGAACCGGTACGCCGCGACCTCGACCGCCTCCGTCAGAGCCCACGTGCGGTCCTCCACGCCCAAGATCCCGAGCTGCCAGACGGCGACGCGGATCGCGACGCTCGCGCAGAGCGGGGGCAGGAGGAGCATCGTGAGGGAGAGGAGGACCGAGGGGAGGATGAGGTAACGGGTCGCGAGTCGGATGTCCGGGTTGAGGTAGCCGTGCGCGGTGATGCGGCGGAAGGCTTCGGCGGCCTTGGAGGTCGGGGCGGTGAGGATGAAGCGGGTCGTGAGGCGGAGATAGAGCAGGCCGAGGCAGTAGTCTTGCAGGATGTGGATGGTGTGGTGTGCGAGGGCGGGGAGGGGGCTGGCGGGGGTGTGGTCGGCGGCCGGCGGGATCAAGTGCGTCGTCGTGGCGTTGATAGCCGGAGAGGTCGGCGTGGCGGTGGCCGCGGCGGCGGATGTGACGTTCGACGCGGTCTCGACGGAGACGAGGTAGGTGTGGAGCGGGACCACGAGGTAGAATTGGATGGCGAGTGCGAAGACCGTCGGGAGGACGAGGCCGATGAAGCCGTAGACGTAGAGACACTTCAGTGTTCGAATGGTAGCACTCTTGATCCGCGCGACCCACGCTCTGAGGTCAATGTGTGGAGTCTTCTCGTGCATCGCCTTTGCGACGTTGCGCCCTTGTAGGAAGGCGAAGAGCAGACCGCCAAGGATGTATGCGCCGACCGAGTACGCGTAGATGTCGTTGACTCTGGTCCCCGTCGGCATGAATGAAGCGAAGAGCCGTCGACCAAAGCACAGCGGCAGGAGCGTGGCGCATAGGCCAGTGAAAGCCGAGAAGATCCACAGGCACACCATGAAGAGGGTGATCCGGAGTCGGAAGTTGGGCGGTACGTAGACCTTGGCGAAATGGTCGTTCTTGTTGCCGTCCTTATCCGCGATGTAGACATCACCATCGTCGTCGGCATAATGGAGGAATGCTTCGCCTGCTTTGGGTGGGCGATATTGGTCGTTGCACGGCGTGAGAACATATTTGCCGTCTCGTTCGAAACCAACGTCTGGCTGCTCTCCATCTCCGACGAGCACTGTGGGCACTCGCTTCTCCTCGACCTTACCGGACTCGCCATCCGGCGCCCGCATCAGCAGCAAGCCAGACCAGCTCTTCCTCACAGAATGGCCTTCTTCGTCCTTCCTCCGATCATCAAACAAGAAGTGCGATAACCTCAGCACCCTCGCACACCGCCGGAGCCACCATGCATACATGGCGTTCACCGCGTCGCTCGGCTTGAATAGCCTGATGACCAGTGGAGTCACAGCATTGTACAGCAGCAGATCCAGCGGGAACTCCAGTATCGGCTCCGTGCTGACCCAATGGATCGGGAAGATGCCATTGAAGACCTTGCCGATCGACCAGATGACCCCACCCAAGCACAGAATCACCAGGGCACCATACACCAACGCGCTGAAAGCAATTTTGCGCAGCTGAGTGGCGACGTTGCGTTCCAGCACATCTCGCACGGGATGGAAGGTCGGGTCGTCCGGATCGCGGATGAACCACAACACGCCTCTGCGGAGGATCTTCCGACACATGCCCACGAAGAGCGCAAAGTGGAACATGTAACACGTGCCAATGAACCAGTGCATGAAGCAGAAGAGGTACGGTCTCCCGGCGGCAAACGCCCATCTGCTGGCCACACTGGAGCCCTGGAACAGTGGCAGGAATGCCAGATCGAGCAGCAGACCGCAATACAGCGGGAATGCTAGCATCTCGATACTGATGATGAGGATGACCTTCAGCACTCCACCGGCTTGTCGCAGCGTGTCTCGCACCATCTTCTCGGTTTTGCGGCCGGACTCTGAGCGCGTGATGGGCTGATCGATGGCCACGTATATGGCGGCGATGGCTGCTAGGGACAGGTACCCAGCGGAGACGGCCAAGAAGCGGTCAGTGCTGGACCAGTAGATCAAGGATGGGTCGATCACAGGTCTCGGCATGCTGAGAGTGAAGGAACCGCCGGTCGTGCGGAAGACGCCCAAGGAGGACAAGAGGGGTTGGAGATATCGTTGATAGTCTGAGACTCCCGACCAGAGTGTCAAGAAGGCGGATGGCACATGAGCGAGACTGCTCCAAATCTGTTGCCACGTCGATCCTGGCGACCCGCCGGAGATGCCGTCGACTAGACTAGTGATGCCATGTCCGAGCCAATTGAGAGTAGCATCACACTCATCTTGCAAGAGGCGTAGACTTGCGTGGGCATGTGTACTGGCGCTCAAGAATGCCATATTCCAGGCCAGACTCTCGCCTTCGACGGTGGGATTCGCATCGTTGACGAACAGCATTGCCAATCTCTGCCCTGCCTTCGTAGCTGTACCAAATGCAAAGTCGGCCAGCCAGTACGAGCTCCGCAAGTCTGCCAACAGTGCGACATATGGTTTGGCAGCTGCCAGTGCAAGATTCGCAGCACAAGCCGCAGCAAACACGACCCAGCTGCCCAGGAACAGCGAAGTATCGATGACAAAATCGGCCACGAAGCTAGCAATTTGCAATGGCAGCTTGACGAGGAAGAACATTGGCCCACCGAGGAAGCTGAGCACCAGTTTGCCCCAGATGTATGGCAGACCAACCGCTCCAAAGACAGTGCCAGTCACCAGCACAGTGCAGAAGGTGCTGGTCTGGAACAGCCCGATGAGCGGCCCCTGGAACCCGACCAACTCGAAGATCCCTTCCAGATCTTCTGCATCTTCAACAGCTTCGGCGTCGAGACCTGCCGCCTGTGCAGCTGCGACCACCTCTGGGTCATGGACATGCTCGTCTGCGGGTGCGTGGTCGTGCTGCGCGTTTGGTTGTTGGGTCTCTGTCGCAGCAGCGTCCACGGCGCCGGTGCCTCCATTCACGAAGGGTGCGACTAGTGTGTCTGCTCTTGGCGCATCGTTTCCCGCGATCCGCTCTTCATTCGCAGCAGGTACTGGCGCAGGTGCGTTGTCGGGCACAATATCGCCCCAGAACCAATCAACGATGCGCTGCAAACGTGATGCAGGTTCGTCGACGGCGCGCTGAATCTGTCCTTCGGAGTGGCCGTCGTTGGGTGCGGTCTCTCCATCCGGTTCCAAACCTGGCGGTCGCAGGTTTTCAGGCTCTCCTGCCTCGTCGAATCCAAATTCTTCTCTGAAGGCGCTGACGACACGATTGCTGAGCGTGTCATTGACCTGTTCGGTGCGCGACTCGGGGCGGTCTGGAGGGGACGGGTTAATGCTCTGCCTTGTTCCAGGCTCATTGGACTCCGCAGAGCCATCTGATTCTCCTGTCGCGTCTTCGGCCTTGATCTCTTCCTCCAGCTTCTTCATCGCCTCATCTACCTCCTTCCGCTTCTGCTTGTCAGCCTCGGTGATTTCCTGGGGCGGCGGCACAGGTTTGACCTTTCCTTTGCCACTGCGCTTGATGTTGATTTTGGCATCAGGCCCTGCATTCGCAATGGGCACCTCGTCATTTGCATCTTTCTCCGGGCCATTCAGGGGCTTTGATGGGCCCTGCGCGTGGTTTGCGGTGCTTGATGCTATCTCTTGCCAGCTTTCGGTAGATGAGGCGGGCGCACTTGTGAGACTGCCACTGTCACTGTCAGATGAGCTGGTGGCCTGTGCGCGGACAGCGTCAGCCGAGTTAAAGATGCCCTCAGCTTCCTCCAAGAGCCTTTGGATCTGAGTGGCTCGCGAGGAGTAGTCGCGGTCTGGCATCGGCGGCCTTCTGACAGACTCAGGTTCGCCCACACGTAGCTGCTCGGACTGCTCGGAACTTGCATCTTGCGGGAGCCAGCCGTTCTGGGCTCGTCGCCGGCGACGCCCGGACTTCTCAATCTCTGTCAACAAGAGATCCTCCCATCGCTGGCGATGCACAAGCTCCAGAGATGCAAGCTTTGTTGCCAATCTCTGTGTGAGCTCATCAAGAACGCCACCGTCTCCTCGGCCCGCTGCTCGAATTTGTTGCAGAACCTCGCCGGCTGAGCGCAAAAATCTCTCGCCGGCTTCACTATCGGTATCGCGCAGGTGTTCGGTCGCATGGTCGATCATCTCCAACACCCCATCCAGGCCGACGAATTCCGGGCGGCCGAGACTGGTCCCAGCCTGGAGTTCTATGAGTCGCTCCCGCGCTTGCTCGAGTATTTCTTGTTGTCGCTGCAACCTGTCGTTCTCCGCCTGCACCCGCTCTGCCACTTCCCTGAGCTGATTTTGTGCGTTGGCCAATCCGTCGAGGTTGACCAAAGGTTGCTGTTGAACGACCCATTCTCGGATCAAAAACACCAGAATGAATCCGGTGATGACAACGCAAGTGATCAGCTGCCCCTCGAAGACATCCAGGATCATTCGATTGGCCAGACTCGAGGATGTGAGCTGCGACAGATATGTCCAGCCGGAAAGCAGTGACTCGTCAGGTTGGCCCCACGACATGTCCATGGTAGCTGCGGACGTATTGCCGGGTGCGCTCAGCAGATGGTCCATGCCCAGATTCTTGAGCACCACGTCCTTGGCATATTTATACAAGAGTGGACCTGTGGTATTCATGTGACGGGTGGCGGTGTGGTTCGACACCCAGGCCGTTGGGAGCTGGAATTGCTTGCCGTGGATCATGAAATCCGTCTCGTTGATCCCGGTCAGCTGTGACTTGAGACTGATGGTTTTCAAATGCGACATGAAGGCCTCGCGCGCCCATCCCGCGTCTGCCACCCAGAACATCCACCGCCACGCCCACCTCACCAGCCAAGGCAGAACGAGCAGCCACACGCTGGCCACCAGTGTTCCCCGGATCGCTCGTCCCAGCACCATGATCACATGTACGAAGGCCCTCTGCACAAAGACTCCCCAAGGCAGCTGATCCGGCATCTGCGCATCGTACAGCTTGGTGAAGCGGAACGGCGTCTTGCACAACTCGCAGTGCTTCTTGTGGCTGTGGCTGAGCCATTCCATGAGGCAGTCCTGGTGGACGTACTTCATGCTCCCACTGCACTTGCAGGGATAAAAGAGCGGCTCGTCGTCGGTGCCTTCTGATCGACAGATCCGACATATGTCTTGCTTGTCACTGGCGCCGGCCACGGAGGATGTCGTGTTGCGACGCGATATGGTCGTCATCTCGGGATCTGGTGGATGGGAGTCCAAAGGTCCCTTGAGGGCTGCGCCGTGCTCTGGCGCCTCGTCCGTCATCTTCTCGCTCATGTCTCCTTCCCCCGATCGTCCCCAGGCGCTCCGGCCGGCGGTACTCGATTATCTGCTCATGAGAAGTGATTGGTTGCGGCTGATTCGTGGGGGTGAATGTCCGTCGATATTCGGCGTTGTGAGGAGGGCGATGCGCGTTGTCGTCGAGTCAGGTGCCGAGAGAGGGGAGATGTAGAGTCAAGATGCAAGTGGGAGAGGAGAAGTGAGTGGTTCATCGCATCGAGTCGTGGATTGTTTGTGAATGTGGCAGCCACGCCACAGCACTACACGAGGGGTGTGGCGCGTGCGCTGACATAATCATGCACGCTAAGATATGCGATTGCGAACCTCGAATCTCGAACATTCCATCATGTCTTGACATCCAGCTCGTTCCTGATCATGGCCCTCAGTCTTCAAGCTGGCGAGACGTCGAACGTCAAGAACCGTGATCCCATTAATGGATCGATCAGTGGAATGAATGAGTGAGTGAATCAATCAATCAATCAATCAATCGATGAATCAATCCATCTTTCTATCTATCCATCAATCTATGAATCGATCCATCAATCAATCCATCAATCTATCAATCGATCTCTCAATCAATCTATCAATCAATCTATCCATCAATCAATCAGTCAATCAATCGATCAATCAATCAATCAATCAATCAATCAATCAATCAATCAATCAATCAATCAATCGATCAATCAATCAATCATCCAATCAATCAATCAATCGATAATCGATCAATCTGTCAATCGACCAACGAACCGAGGACCCTTCACCCTGTCAATGCATGAAGAGGTGTTGGTTGTTCAGCAGTCGACGTTCAGGTACATCTACTGTCCATGTACAGGTCTCCATCACTCGACCGACAGGTACACGTAACCACCACTCGACCGGACTGGACCGGCAGGGTTGCTATGGCCGATCCATCATACCTCGTCCACGCCACGGCCACGACGAACAGCTCACTGGCCATGCTCGTTGTATTACGATATCTCGTGGATCGTTCCCGTCCGTCCCGCCACGCGTCTCAGGAGCTCTCCTCCTTGCCGTCTCCATGCTGCATGTGCATGCATGATGATGACCTCCCAGTACATGTGTGGACAGACCCGTCGGTCCGATCAATCCATGTACATGTAATTGCACCTTCTTTGTGCAAGACGGCGGGGATGACATGGGGATTGTTGGGCACATCCTTCGCACCTGAAATCATCAATAAGTAATTAACGTCGGAGATGGAGAGACAAGGAATAAGGTACATATACACAACGCTGCAGCACCTCACGTGATTGGTTGACATGTGGTGGACAGGGTCACAGCCACTATCAAGCTTCCCCGGGAAGCGCGGCTCCTCGAAGCCTTTGTGCAGGTCCAAGAATGATGGCGTGCGCGTCCCCCCCCCCTCATACTGTACCCTCGCACTCTCCATCCATCCTCTCCACACTCCACGACTGTTAAAAGGTAGAATCACATAACCCTCAACATCCACTTCAGCGCCAAGACGATCCAGTCGAATCCGAACCCACCACACACCTGGTCACACGCTCACCATGTTCGGCCGCACCGTCGGCATCTTATGCGCGGCCTGCGCCGGCGCGGCCGCCCTCATCGTCCCACCAGGCGTCGCCAGCAACCACGACCTCCCTGACCTCCGCGTCACCATCCTCGACCCGAAGAGGTCCACCCTCACTGTCCCATGCGGCGGCTGTGCCTTTCCGATGGGCGAGCCCGGGGACGCCGCGGCCGAGCAGGCGGAGGAGGACGTGGTGTGGATCCAGGGCGGTGCCAACAGCCTGCTCATGGACTTTGAGGTGTCCGAGGACGGCAAGGCGCTCCACTTGAACGGCGAGCCCATCTACCCGGTCTTTTCGCAGACGGGCGAGTCCATCTTCGACCAGAAGACCATCCACGTCAAGCAGGTGCCCTCTACCGTCGGACTCGTCGACATCAAGAATGGCAACACCCGCTCGGCCGACTTGGAGGTCACCGCGTATGGTCTTCGGCAGGAAGGGGCCGAGACGCTCTCGCCCAACGGCGATAAGGTGGTGCCGTTGACACTTCAAATCATGGGTCTGAACAACGAGTTCATGCACGTCGACGATGTGGTCGTCACCTTGCTCCAGACGAGCGACGACGAGTTCCTGATCCTGGAGACGGGTGTGAAGGTCACGTCGGTGGACGACCTCCCACCATCGCACTTCCTCAACGATGGCCCACCACGGCCACACCACGACACGTCCGAGGACGAGGACGACCACTCGCCACCGCGTCCGCACGGTCCTCCCCACCACTTCCAGCAAGGCAACCACAAAGAGTGCAACCTGTTGCCCGCTCCTCTCTGCAGGCTCAAGAAGCTCATGGAGGAGAAGATCGACCTGGCCATGGGTGTCCCGCCTCATGGCCCGCGACCGCACGGGGGTCGCAGAGGTGGCTGCCGGGGTCACATGGGTGGTGGCAGAGGCAAGGACGGCAAGCTCCTTCCAGGTCATATGAAGGGTGGTCGGCCGCCGTTCCTCGAGGACGCGGAGCACGCAGAGTTCAAACACCCCGAGATTCAGGCGGACATGGAGGGCAAGGAGCCTGGGCGCCCACACCACGGACGTCCGCATCACGGTCGTCCTCACGGCGAGCAGCACCACCACCACCACGGCTTCTTCCCGGGCCAACACTTTGCGCACGCTTTCCTCAAGGGCCTTGTCGCCATCCTCATCCCGGTCGTGGCTGGCATCACCGTCGGCATGACGGTCAGCTTGGTGGGACTCGTCGTGGGCCGCATCATCGGCTTCGTCTGGATTCACGTGGCCCGTGGCGGCCGCCGCGGCTCCGCCAGCGTCACTCTCCGTGATGCGCCCGTCATGGAGGAGGATGAGAAGAAGGCGCTGTTGGTCGAGATGGACGCGGAGGAGGCATTGCCGGTGTACGAGGATGCGCCGGCTTACGTCGAGGCGGTAGAGAAGACTGGTCAGTAGATTCCTCACGTACGACTCTCTTCAATATATCGATGCCGGCGAAAAGGGCCGGCCGTGACGCGTCAACGAAGGGTGGGAGGGAGGGCTGGGCAGGGGTCATGGGCGGCGTTGAGCTACGGCTTGGATGCTCGGGCGTCTCATATGTACAAGTAGAGTGTCAGATGCATCACCTCCATGCATTGTCCCTTCATGGGCGTATGTGCTTCTCTCTGATCTCATGTCAGAGGTGATGTGTTTGGGGATGGAGACATTCATGTTGTTATTATCCTCGTCCCTGCATCGTCATCGGCGCGCCGGCTCGCAGCTCCGAAACATGCCCTGTGCCCGCCGCATACATGTACGAAGCTGAAGAGCCGCAACAATGAGACCTGCTCCTCGTGCCAACCAAGAGCCACCATCATACATTGGATGTGCCTACAGAGCGTGATGGGTTCAGAAGAGTCGCAAACTATCCATGTAACATGAACGATTGACATTGCTGCGATGCGTCGGGAGCATCAGACCGTGACATGACCACGAACAACCATCTCCTCCACCTCCACCACCACCACCACCACCACCACCATCTCCACCTCCACCTCCAACACCAACCATGTTCCTCAGCAGCCTCGTCCAGAAAGCGCAACACCTCATCGACCCCGCCGTCCTGCCTGGTCCCCTCGGCGCCGCCTCCGCCTCGGGCCGCCCGTCCAAGGCGCAGCTCTTCCGCCACCAATTCCGCCTCCCGGACACCCAAAACCCGCTGTACGAGATCACCGCCGAGCTGACCCTCCCCCCCTCGAAGGCGAAACCCCCGCGGAACATCCCGAACAAGACGCAGGGCCAGCGCGGCACGTGGGACAAGAGCAATTGGGACGCGAGCGAGCGGGGCACCCACTACGTCGGGCAGTTGCACCTGAGCGAGCAGTTCCTGTGCTTCTCCACCGTCAACACGTCGTTCGTGGCGGCGGCCTCGACCTCGGCGTCGTCGGCGTTCACCGGGCGCACCCACGGCACCGGCCCGGCGGGGAATGGCTTCACGCTGCCGCTGTGCGCGGTGCGGCGGGTGGAGCGACTGCACACCCAGAGCTACATGTTCGCCCTGTCCATCTCCACCTGGAACGGCTTCGACCCGGGCACCGACGCCAAGCCGGGCGCCCCCGCCCCGCCGAAGCTCACGGTGCAGCTGGAGGGCAGTCGGCAGCAGTGCGAGCGCTTCTGCGACGGCCTGAAGAAGGGCCTCAGGCAGGGCATCAAGGGGGTCGAGAGCATGCGCGCGGTGGCGAGCGACTGCTATTCCGAGTACTTTCTGTACGATGACTTCGACGTGGAGGAGCCGAGCGCGACCAAGGCCGATGGCACGGAGAGGGTCCCCCCGGACACCGGGCTGGGCAGCCTGTTCAGGTACCCGGGCAACGCGCGGAAGCTGCGGGATCGGAGCAAGATGCGGCTGTGGCATGAGTATCTGCGGGAGAACGGGCGCAACACCACGCTCGTGCGCCAGCCCGACTTCCATCGCCTGATCCGCGTGGGCCTGCCGAATCTGCTGCGCGGCGAGATCTGGGAGCTGACGAGCGGCAGCCTCTACTTGCGCCTGCAGAGGCCGACGCTGTACCACGACACGCTGGCCAAGCACGAGGGCGCCGGCAGTCTGGCCATCGACGAGATCGAGAAGGACCTCAATCGCTCGTTGCCGGAGTATGCCGGGTTCCAGTCGGACGAGGGCATTGGGAGGTTGCGCCGGGTGCTCACGGCGTACAGTTGGATCAACGAGGAGGTCGGGTATTGCCAGGCGATGAACATCGTCGTGGCCGCGTTGCTCATGTACGTATCGCTCCCGTTGTGGGGAATGGTGGACGAGACGAATGCTGAATGTGTTGTAGCTACCTCTCTGAGAACCAAGCTTTCTACCTCCTGTCCGTCCTCTGCGATCGCTTGTTGCCGGGCTACTATTCGCAGACCATGTACGGCACGCTGCTGGATCAGAAGGTGTTTGAGAGCCTGGTGGAGAAGACGATGCCGATCATCTGGGAGCATCTGACGACGCACGACGTGCAGCTGTCGGTTGTCTCGTTACCGTGGTTCCTCAGTCTGTACATCAACTCGATGCCCCTCATCTTCGCCTTCAGAGTCCTGGACGTCTTCTTCCTCGAGGGCCCGAAAGTGCTGTTCCAGGTCGGTCTCGCTATCTTGCGAATCAACGGGGAGGAGCTGCTCGACGCCACCGACGACGGCACTTTCATCTCCGTTCTCAAGAGCTATTTCGCACGCCTGGGCGAGTCCGCGCACCCGAAGAGCGAGAACCCGAAGCACCGGGCCATCACCAATTTCCAGGCCCTCATGGTCGTCGCCTTCAAAGAATTCGACGGCATCACGCAGCACACCATCTCCGAACAACGCAGCAAGCACAAAGCGGCGGTCATGGAGAACATTGAGAATTTCGCCAAGAGGACTTCGATCCGCAATCTGGGTCCGGAGAGCAAGAAGCTCTCGGCGAATGATTTGGGATTCCTGTATGATCGGTTCTACGCGGTTCTGTACGAGCGGCAGCAACGGGCGCAGATTCTACAGCAGGAGGCTGACAGACGCGCGAAGCTGGCCAAGGTCAGGGCGTCGGAGGTCGTGGCCGGTATCCCGGTCAGTAATCCGGAAATGGGTCGCGTGGCCTTGGGCGCCGCGAGCACGAGCGCGATGGACTATGATGCGTTCCGGGAGTTTCTGGCGGGGATCGCGCGGTGGGCGGTGACGGACAGTCCGTCCAGCCCTTCGAGAGACGATCACAACACCACCGCGAAAGATCAGAGCGGTGGCGGCGGCGGCGGCGGTGGCGGCGGCGGCTACTTCGCCAGCATGCGGGCTCAGCGGCCCGTCAACCTCAGGCCCTGGGGCTCTGGGCCGGAACCCGCGGACCACGATTTCCTGCGGCGCCTATTCACGAAGTGGGACCGTGAGGGGACGGGGGAGCTGAGCCTGCAGAATGTGGTGGATGGGCTGGCGCCGGTCAAGGGCGGGCGGGACCTGATGGGGGTCATCGAGTGGTTCTTTGGACTTTTCGTGGAGGGGGACGGGGAGGGGAAGGTGAGCCGGGAGGGGATCTTGAGGATCAGTGAGGCGTTGTTGTTTTTGACGAGGAGGGGGGTGGAAGGTGCGGGGGAGGGCGAGGAGGGTTTGTTCTTGGGGGCGGTATCGGCGTTCATCAGGAGGTGCTTTGAGTACGCTGATCCGGATCTCGGGGAAGGGAGCCTGGATCTGTTGACGCTGGAGGTTGAAGGCGAGCAGCGTCTTCCTCCTTCTTCCTCTTCTCCGACCACGCCGACCGCCAAACCGGATCCCTCCCCCCGGTCGAACAAGCCTCCCGAGCAGCACCCCTCCAGCCCCGCCAGACACGCCGCCGCCGCCGCCAACGCCGCCCTCGACCCCAGCTCCCCCGTGCACATCACGCTCCCGACCTTCCGCATGCTGGTGCTCGCCGACGAGACCCTCGAGGCCTTCTTCGACTCGGGCCTCGCCAACTCCTTCCACCTCGCCGACGCGCCCCTGCCGTCGTCGACCGTCACGTCGCCGGCGCAGCTCGCGGGGAAGGGCGGCGGGAAGGGCTTGAGGGGGATGCTGGATCACCTCGTCAGTGATGGGATGAGGGTGGCGCGGGAGGTCGGGCGGCGCATGGAGGAGGCACAGGGGGAGGTCGTGGAGGAGGAGGGCGAGGAGGAGGGCGGGGAGGATCTGTTGGCGGGGGATGAGGTGACGGCTGGTGGTGGTGGTCGGAAGAGTGGGGAGGGGGATGGGAGGGGGAGGGAGGGGAGTGTGGTGCGGGTGGATGTGGGGGAGGGGGGGAGTACGATGTTTGAGCGGTAGCGGGGTCGTGGTCCATGGGGCGTTGATGAGGGATGAGTGGCGTTCTTCTCGGGTTTTTATCTGGTCCTCCGATGAGGGGGGGAGGGGACATGGGAGTCGTAGCGGCTGCGATTCGTTGCTGATGTCTGACGATGCATCGGGTGGCTTCCCTTTCTTTTTTTCCTTTTTTTTTTATTTGTGGCTCTTTCCGGGCATGACACTCACGAGCTGTGCCACACTCCTCCCTGGGACCGCCGCCCTAGTGTGTGGATGCAGCATCTTTGGTCCCCCTCGTCGGCCGGTAGCGTGGCGAAGAGTAGAGCAGAGAAGGGGAAAGTGTGGAAGAGCTGACTAGCTAGCTGTGCGGCAGATATATGTATGTATGACTGACTGACTGATTCATGTCGAAGACGGTCGTTTTCACTGAAACACTTGTACCTTCTCGACGAAATTCTCTGCTTTCACTGCCACGTCTTGGTTCTCTTTGCCCCCCCTTTCGCCTGGAAGAAATCGAGATTCGCGTGAGGTGAAGGGTAAGACTCCATTTACATGTATCTACCGGAGGAACATATCATGAGAAAATCTACCACCTACACCCACACCCCCACGAGTCCCAAGTCTGTGAACGCATTCCCTGCCCCTATAAGTGAAAAGAACAGCATAACGACCGTAGGCTTGTCGTCCCTCGCTTTTCCATCGCCTGACCTAAGGACACCCGGTACACAGGCATTTCGCCGCCTGGCATACGCCGTCGACTAGCATGGGGACTCCCTGTTTTGTTCGCTTTGGGCATTAGAGGGTGTGCTTTTCTGTGGGGGTGCGTGGAGGGGAGGGGGCAGTACAGAGACCTGGACTTGGCAGGGTGTGTTGTCTAGTTTGCCGTTGCATTGGACGTCGGCGGAGACGGGGGTTGTGAAGGTGAGGGCTGTGAGGAGGAGGGTGGCTCTGCTCTGCTTTTGTTTTGGTTTTGGTTTTGGTTTGGCAGGAGGGGGGGATGGGACACCGCGACGCGTGCTTGCTTTATGCTGCTGAGACTTGAGGGCCCATGCCACCTTTCCCACATGAGGTCTCGTCTCCCTTCGGGGTCAATTTCGCGGCTGGTCGAGAGACATTGGTTTATTGAAAGTATATCGGTGATGGTGCCGGATTTGTCTTTGCATCTTTCGCTAGATCTTGTGCTCCGGGGCCCGTCGATGGAGCTTACTTGCGGGTTTTCATGTTTTACGCCAGGAGAGGTGTTGGGGGGGTCTTGTTTTCCGGGATGTGTATGGTGTTGTAGAAGGGGGAGCTTTTGTCGGACGGTGAAAATGTGTCCTTGACGTCTGTTGTGCATGGCACGGGGAGCAGGACGATAGTGTCTCAGGAGGTGTGGTGAGGGTAGACGGGAATGGTGATGTTGATCGGACTGAATGCCGACGATTGAAGACTGTCCTTGATGCAAAGGGTTGATGAGGTTCGTCGGTACAAGCTCGACCGCGTGAATGTGTCGCTGGAATGTTGTTGGGTGACGGGTTACGGGTACAGTGGTTGTTGATTCATCGCTGGGATGTTGCCGGGCGACGGGTTACGGGTACAGTGTCGTAGATTGTTGATCTAAGATTTTCTGCGGCGATTCTAAACATATTCCATACCTTCGGCTGTTGTTATCGGTGTTGCATCAATGTTATCGTATGTTGATTTTCATTTCACGCTGCTGTAGTTTCAAGAGCGAATCGGGAGATGTTCCAGCACGGTCGAGATTAGTCCCTCAGCCCACATTCCTTTTGGCTTCGCTTTCCATGGTATCGCTGCTAATACACTGGATTCTCGTCCACAAGGACATGGCGTCCCGGCATTGTGGCATGGCAGGATCACATTGAGCACAGCCCAGCGCGATCACAGTCGTCCACCCTTTCAAGCCGTACTGGACTGCATTTAGGTGCTGGATGTATGACATAGCCTGTATGCGGAGAAAGCCGTCGTCTGACTGCCCGTCTGACACCTGCAGGCGGGCGGACTGGATGTCGGCCATGTTCGCCTCGATCCGCTTTCACCCTGCTATGATCATGCGATTTAATTACTGACTCGAGAGCCTCGTTGTAGACAGTTGATAAGATCGAAAGATCGCGTGCTATGCCAAAGGCGGGTGCCGCAGGGTATCGCCACATCGCTCAGCTTCGGCTTAGCTCTTGCCCTGCTGCTTCAGCAGAAGAGGTCTGTTGAGCCTATTTTTAAGAAACCAGTCTCGTAGACTTTGGACCCGTCGATCGGTCAAACGCTTGGTACAGCCGATCAGTCGATAGTCGAGCGTCGAGCTGAAAAAATTGATCGAATGAACAGATGGTACGGCATCCAGGTTCATCGCTGTGACGGAATCCCGTCCGTCTAGCAATTGACTTGACTGCAATTGATCAACCTCATCAATGTGTACGTCTGGCTTCGTCGAGAGACAAAATCATTGATATGTCCGAAGCCCATGGCCCTGCGGAGGCAGGAATCTTTCGTGTCCGTATAGGACATCATATGCACACAGCCTTTTCCCACAAAACATTCACACCACCATAATGACTTCACAACGCCACAAATCCTTCCCCATGCCATCCCATCCTGCCCAATCCCCTAGAAGCCCGGCGGATTCAGCCTCTGGCTGACCCTCGTCCACTTGGGCAACTTATGCACACCCTTCCGATAATTCCTCTCCTTGCGATCAAACATGGTATATTTATCCCGCGGCAGCATCTCCGCCTCCGCCGGCATCTCCGCCTTCCACCGCTCTATCAATTTGATCGTGCCCTCACCTCTCGCGACATCACCCGTGCGCACGGCGTCTGCCGAGTTTTTGGAGGGGAGCAGCTCGCATTGGGGCGGACCGCGGCCGTGGCGGAGTTCGGATTGCGAGGAGGAGGAGGATCGGGAGAGGAGGCGCTGGCCTTCGGCTGTTTGGGAGAGTTCTTCTGCAGTTGCGTTGCCAATCTGTTTCGGCGGATCGGGGGTGGGGACGGGTTGTGATTGTATGTTACGTTTTAAAGCGGTGTCGAGGATGGCGACGATGTTATCGACGCGGCGCATGCGGCGGCGGTGCCGGAGTTTTTGGGGCGCGGAGAGTCGCCAGGGGATTTTCCTGGGGTGGGGGTCAGAGGGGGCGGGCAGGGAACGGGGGTGGGTGTGATCACCATAAGAGACCGCCGGAGAGAGGCGCGGAGGCTCTGAAAGCGCCGAACATGGTGGGAGTGGGAGGTGAGGATGGAGGTGGGTGGGGTGGCAGAGGTGTTGGTGGTGATGGATGCGGAGGCTCGGGGGTGATGCCTGAGGTTTCCGCGATATGTATCTTGACTGGCCGGTAGTGTACTTTACCATACGATATCATACAACGTAGATCATGTCCGAGTATTGGAACCGATGAAATACAAGTAAATTACAAGCCTCTCCGTCCCATGAGAGCTGCTCAAAATGTCCTATTACTTCTCCATCATCGGCACCCGCGACAACCCCCTCTTCGAGCACTCCTTCGGCACTTCCAAGCTCGGCGGCGACGGCATCGCCCATTTCAAAGATGAAGCCCGATATATGAACCAATTCATCGTCCACGCCGCTCTCGACCTCGTCGAAGACGCCCAATGGACAACCAAAGACCTGTAACCCTTCCCTTCCGACCACCTCCAGAACCCCCCCAATCCCCCCCCCCCCTTTTCCACCCAACTAATTATGTACCATCAGCTACCTCAAGAAAATCGACACCTTCCAAAACAACTCCATCCACTGCTTCCTCACCGGCGGCAACGTCAAATTCATGCTCCTCATGAACCCTGATCCCAGTGTCACACATTATTCGCAATATCCGGAGTCTTCTGCTTCTTCGAGGCCGAGTACTGCCGCGACCGCGAGGCAGAGCACTACGCTTCTCGCGGCGAATCCTTCCAGCCCGCAGACGGAGGAGGCCGTCAGGGGTTTCATGCTGGAGGTTTATGAGGCCTGGGTCAAGTGTGTGATGAATCCATTTTATGCGCCGAATATGCTTGTTACGAGTCCGGTTTTTCGGGCAAAGGTGGGAGCGGCGGGGAGGAAGTATCTCTAGGTGTGGAAATAGAGCTTGGTTGCAGTCACTTCACGATCGGGAAGCATTCATATCTGGTGCTATGAGTTGCGGAAGACCTGCCTTGGTGTCCTCGACTTGGCTATTTATCAATGCTGGCTACGAAGAATGGACCACAGCTTGCCGGTACGTAAGCATTCGCCTATCGCCGGCGAGGAAGGCTCGGTTGATCTTCTCTGGCGTGGCAACTCGTCTTCGCTTCCCGTCCTCTAGAGCGCCAATAAGAGCTTGTTTGACCACACGACCATCCGCTGGACCGCTCCTGCTGACAAAGGTCCGGTAAGCCTCATCTACTGGGCCCTTCCCATCTGCCCATATCCGCCGGAGCATGCAGGATACTGAGCTGGAAGATGTCACGCCGCCTTACATCTCATGGGAAATCCATTCGAGACCGCCATCACAGCCGGCGCATAGTCAGCCTTGAGACCAACTGTCACCAAGCAAACAGCAGACGCCATGAACCGATCGACAACGTCCATCTGACACCACTATCAACAATGCCTACCTAGGCGATGGGATCAATGCTTGAAGCAATTCCATGAACTACGGCTGTAACTGACGGTCCTCGCCCAATCTACATACTCTTCAGCAGCATAAGCCACCGACACTATACACATGACATCTCTACACTCGGCCCCGAATATAGCCACCTCGGACGTATCAATTGGTATTGGTTCATGCCTGCCGTCCACGTACCCCGCCAAAGGAACGTGGCGCTGGCACTTGTCCCATTCCAGATGCTTTGCGAGCCGACTTCCGTCACATCTACCACCACATGGCGCATGCCAAGCTGAGGCTTCAAGCTTGTCAGATGCGCCTTCTTCTCTTCAAAAGCATCAAGCTGGGTCCGTCAGCAGCATCGCGCAACACTACTCCCTGCCAAGGATATCGCGAATCGACCTAGCATCGCACAAGACATCACCAAAGCTTCAGCTGCTTAGCTGAAAGCTTGTTCTCGAATTTACCCGGTCGCGATCAAAACGAGCCTCCGCGTAATCCCCGCGGAAACCTCCACATCTCTCCGCAAAGATCCCAGCAAGAACCACCGCATACCATCTTCCGCACCCACCCCGACCCACATACCTGCAGATATCTAAGCAAGATGGGCTCCGCCGCCTGGGCCATCCCCGTCGGCGTCCTCGCCGGCCTGTGCGGGCTGATGTTCGTCTTCATCTGGTGGTGGTTCCCACGTCACTACCGCAAGGGCGTGCGGGCGGATATGGTCCGCGTGGACGAAGAAAGGCGGCGACGGCAATTGGCCGAGGCGGAGATGGGGGATATCGAGGGTGGAGCGGCGCCGTCGTATCAGGAGACGGTGCCGCAGAAGCCGACCTTTGTGTATACGCCGCAGGCTTACACGAGTTATTGAGAGTGTTTGGGCTAATTGGAGGTGGGGGTGCTGGGGGTCGAGGTAGTGGATGTAGTGAGGGTAATGGATGATTTGATGCTGAACGCCTTCGTGCGAGCTATGTTGCCGCCATCCAGCTTCTGAGCGACTGCTCGACGCATCTGACTGCTTGCCTGCTATTCTGCGACTTGCAATCGATCGTTCGAGCGGCCGTGATTCGCCAGTTCGATTAGGGACTGAACGGGTTCAGCCACCTCAGCTACCCACCTCTGCTATCAATCAACAAACAAAGTGGATACCTCTCCATAGTGCGAGCTCCGTCACTCAGACTGATGAACGTACAGACCAGGCGTCCACCTGCATCTAACTCAACATTGACAAGTCCTCTCCCTCCTCTCTCTGCACTCAAGGCAACTGCGTATTGACTCTCAACCCCTCTCCATCTCCCGACTCCCGAATCTGCGTCTCCAACTCCAGCAACTCCCCCAGCGCAGCGAAAAACTTCTCACCTTCTTCTTCCCGCGGCGGCAGAAGCGGTCTCCGAGGAGCAAGGCTATATCCATGCAACTTATGCAGCACGTACTCTATCCACCCAATCAGCGACCCAAATAAATCTCCATCCCCTGAAAGAAGAAGAAAACTCACTCATCCCCCTCACACCGGCAGGCACAGCTGCGCCATCCGCTCGCGAGACAACCTCCTGGATGCGTTGTGACTCCCGCATCTCTCCCTCCGACGGATCCGATGCGGTCAGGAGATTCCAGAGCTTGATGCCCGCCAGCGGCGCGAAGTTGGGGATCCCGCTCACGGTGCCGTGCCCGCCGTTCCGGACCCAGGGCGTGAGGTCCGCGATCAGGCCGTCGAGGAACAAGAACTCCCGGTCCCGCGCGGCGTGGAGGGCCGGGTGGGAGGTGAGGTGCTGGAGTTTGAGGAGGTTGGTGGAGCAGGTGAGTTTGACGCCGTGGAGGTTGGGCGCGGCTGGGATGATGCGGGTGAGGGTTGGGAGGGCGATGTCGAGGTTGGCGGCGTTGGAGGGGAAGTTGTAGAGGAAGATGGGGATCTGGGGGGCGGGGGGTTAGTGGGTGGGGGGCTTAGAAGGGAGGGGGGGGCGCGACGCACGGGTGAGGCGGCGCAGATGTCGATGTAGTATTGTGCGATCTGCTGGTCGTCTGCTTCGAGGCTGCGGGCGTAGTAGGCGGGGGGGATGACTAGGCCGGCGTCGCTGTGCTTGATCTTCAGTTCGAGGAGCGAAGGTGGCGGGGGGGTTTGCAAGTGGCTTACGCGCCTGCGTTGTGGGCGTCGTGGGCTAGTTTGATGGTCTCGCGGGTGCTGGAGCTGCCTACGCCCGCGACGATGGGGAGGGTCGTGAGGTCGGCGGCGTCCAGGGTTTGGCGTGTGAAGCGGATTAGGTGGGTTCGTTCATCGTGGGTCTAGGGGAGGGGGTTAGTGCCCGTGAGGTTGGGGGGTGTGGTGGAGGTGTGGGACCAGGTGGACGGCTTCGCCGAGGGAGCCTGCGCAGACGGGGACTGAGATGGAGGTGAGCTGGGAGATTCGAGGGTGACGGACTCGGACGGCGTACCTATGCCCTTTGTTGCAAGGTCTCACTTCTTAGTCGAGGTTTATTGATTCAAGCATCGAAGTTGAACAGCTTACTTAGGAGATGCTTCTTGAAGCTCACGAGATCGAGGTCTTGATTGTCATCGAAGAAAGTGGGCAAGGGGCCATAGAGCCCAGGTTTGAGCACACGACGATCAGCAGACATACCTGCTGCTTGCGGCCACGAGTCTCGACGACGCACAATCTAGCGAGTATTTGCTCGTAGCGCCCATCACGCGAAGCGAGTTGTAGAAGCGGCCATCCCAGCCCTTCGGCCAAGCACTCCTCGCCATGCGGCCAGCTTATCACGCATGCATATCTTATCGCCTCCCAACCTGGCCTCACACGTCGCAATCAAGGCTAGGGCACACGCAGTCGTGGACAATCATTCATCAATAATGGATCGCTGCATGGTGCGCGGTGCGGTTCCAATGATTGGGACCATCAATGCGATAATAGTCGTCGGGCTGTGCCACCCGCTCTGACAGTCTTGACCACATTTGCTTCCCTTGCTGCACCCTCCTCTGATTGTCACCATAGGTGTGTATCGTCGCGGAACATGGCGTCCGACGAGAAGACGTTCGCGGACGTCGATGTGTCGAAAGACGGCCAGGACGATGTCGCGGAAGGCGTCATTGCGACGCATCAGGAGTTGAAACGGCCATTGAAGCCTCGACACATGTAAGTCGACGTTTCCTGAGTCCCTAGTCCGAGAAACTGATGGAGAGTCCTAGACAAATGATCGCAATAGGAGGAGTGATCGGGACCGGTCTGTTCCTGGGCACAGCGAGCAATCTTGAAAACTCCGGGCCGGCAGGGCTGTTGCTGAGTTACTGCATCATGGCATCTCTCCTCTACTCGGTCATGGTCAGTCAACCACTACTCTGCATACCGCGAGCAGCCCTCACACCAATCGCAGGTCGCTCTGGGAGAAATGATCACGGAATATCCATTGCCAGGCGGGCAATTCGCACTCGCCAACCGCTTCGTCTCTCCCGAGCTTGGCTTCGCCATGGGCTGGCTCTATTGGTTCAACAATATTGTCGTCTTGCCAGCTGAGATCAGTGCGGCGGCCGTCCTTGTGTCGTACTGGACACCTGCGAGTGATCCAGGTTCCGCCTGCACGACCGGCATATGCAGTAATGCCATGTGGGTCGGATTGATGCTCATAGTGGTCCTGGCGATCAATTTTGCCGGGACTAGAGTGTTTGGTGAATGCGAGTTCTGGGTGAGCACCAAAGCCAGAATGTAGAATATCAACAGCATCTGTGGCTGACATTGGTCACAGTTCTGCTCAATCAAGGTCATCACCGTCATCGGCCTGATCATCACAGGCGTCATCATCACTGCTGGTGGTGGCCCTGACGGCCGCGCCATTGGATTCCGGTATTGGAATGAGACTGGCGGTTTCGTGCAATACTCTGGGATCGCCGGCGCGAAGGGTCGATTCCTGGGCTTCTTCTCCGTGCTCATATCCGCGGCCTTCGCTTTCATCGGCACCGAGATCACGGCCATTGCTGCGGCAGAGGCGGACAACCCGAGAAAGACTGTTCCGAGAGCCATCAAATCTGTCTGGATCAGACTCGTGCTGTTCTACGTCCTCTCCGCGTTCATCATCGGCCTGCTGGTGTCTCCGTCCGACCCGTCTCTGAATCTGGAATCAACTGCTGCAAAGTCACCGTTCGTGATCGCCATCAAGAATGCAGGAATCAGCGTCCTGCCGTCGATCGTCAATGCAGCATTGTTGACTAGTGCCTGGTCTGCTGGGTGTGCTGACCTCTTCGTGTCATCTCGTGCTTTGTACGGCCTGACGCAGAGAGGCCATGCACCACAAATATTCGCCAAGCTACGGAGGGATGGCCTGCCCTGGGTCGCCGTGTCATTTAGCGCCGTCTTCTCCTTGCTGTCTTTCATGGCTGCAAGCAGTGGATCGGCAGGGACGGTCTTCGGATACTTCTCGTCCATGACGTCTCTATGTGGTATGATCAGCTGGGCATGCATTCTCTGGACGAGCATCAGGTGGCACAAAGCACTGAAGGTCAGAGGCATTGATCGCAAGACTCTTGCATATCGAGCACCATTCCAGCCATATCTCAGCTACTATGGTCTCTGCCTGGCCCTGGTGGTTATTGTTTTGGGTGGATTCACTTCCTTCATCCACGAATTCGATGCCTCGGATTTTGTCACAACTTACATCCCGATCCCCTTCTTTGTGGTGTTGTTGATTGGGTATAAGGTGTGCAAGAAAGGCACGGGTCTGAGGAAATATGCTGAGATCGACTGGTCTGGGTCGTCGGTTGTGATGATCGAGGGCCCGAAGAAGAGCTTTTGGAAGAAGCTCGCCGATAACGTGTAGACTCCAGTGAGATCTGATATTGAGTAGTCCTGATCAGTAAAATGCAGTTGGAGTCGCAGTACAACGATGATAAACCTTCAAATCCAAGTTATGGACATGTTGAAGTTCGATGCATGTCAGTCGGTTTCTGTATCAATTTTCAGTCGAACATGATTTGCGTGGAGTTCGTGGAGAGACATGGTTAATCACCATGAGCTGGCGTATCATACGTATCTACGGTACCTTATGCAGCAGCCCTTCGGCCAAAGGGCGGGCAACCCTCCACTATCTTGCCTGGCGATGCTTCAGGCAGCGCCGTGTGGAATCTTGTCCTGCAATCTGCTCATGGTACATGCATCCGATAGCTTGGATATCTTCACGTCTGGTTTTCAATCGTTAATGGCGATGATGCCGACGGTTGAATCTTTGCCGCTGGTGTACGAGAACGTATGGCCCTGTCCTCCAGCATCCCCAGACTCGGCCATCGGTCATCTTGAGCGCCCAACGGCGACTTTCGAATATGGTGGCCTCAAAGTGACACCTATTTTGCGTGGTGGTGATGATGGCTTTGGCGCCGAAATCGACGGTGTAGATTGGAGTAGGCCAGTTAGCGATGCGGTTATGGAACGAGTGAGTAGGAAATGTGGTGGGCGGATCGCCGAGCGGACTCCCACCGGTGTGTTCAAGGTTCGTACTCACGTGTGCTGCAGCTGGTCGAGCTCCAGGACCGATATGCGGTCTTGGTCTTCCGTCGCACCGGTCTCGACAATGCGAGACATATTGCGTTTAGCCAGCAGCTTGGTCGCCAGCTGGAGGTGAATCCTTTCTACTTCGGCGTCGAGCAGGATCGGGTGAGAGAGCCGTTCCTCTGGGATGTGGGTAACATCCAGCTGGACGGCTCTCTCGTCCAGCCGGATAGTCGGAGATGGCATCACAGCCGGGGCAATGCACTCTGGCACACAGACTCTTCCTATCATCAACAACGAGCCAAGTACTCGCTTCTCCTCTCGCATGGCCATCCGAGGCGAGGTGGCTTCTATACACACTTTGCAGATACGCGCCGAGCATACGCAGACCTGCCGGAGGAGAAGAAGTTGGAGCTGGAAGATGTCGTGATTGAGCATGATCTGTGGCACTCGCGCAGACTAGGCAGTCCCGCAGTGTACCAAGAGCCGACGATGGCGGAACGGGCGAAGAAGCCCCCAGCATACCACAGGCTGGTCCAGACGGGTCCCAACGGGCAGAAGACCCTGTATCTGGCGGCTCACGCCAAGCGCGTGGTCGGTCTGGGTCAGGCCCACCGGACCGATGGGGGCCCGTCGGCGATCGAGGAGTCTCAGGAGCTGATATGGGCGCTGATCGAACACTGCACCCAGCCCAAGTATGTCTTCTCCATGGAGTGGCTCGACGGCGGGGACATGGTGTGGTGGGACAACAGGCAGAGCATGCACCGGGCCAACCCGTACACTCCCGAGATGACGGCCAGAGATGTGCGGAGGAGCACTGTCTTGGATGATGGACCTGATGCCTTTGGTGTCGGCGTAGTCACATGTAGCGGAAGGGGATTAAGGAGTTGACTGGGAGGCGGTCGATTAATCAATTCAATTAATCAAGCTGAAGAGCCAGGGGTCCATGTCAGCACCCCTTGATTACGTATAGGCTCGTCAATAACCAGCGCCATACATGTTCACATGTTCGGTAACACCAACGCTCAACGTCGTTCTTGGTCGTGATGGTATCGTAGACATCGCCAACCCCTCGCCATCACCCGAATTGCCCTCATTGACAGTGATACCATTCAAGACGCCAAGAGACCTCAATATCTCAGCCATCCATACCTCCTAATGGCATCCGATCTCTCCTCCCAGACTATTGCCTTCATCGGTGAGTAAGCGAAATATGGAGGCTAATAAACTGAATATTATATCTTGATCATCCCGCCCACTCCATCTGTGACCATCACAACCACACCGTCACGTGCTGACCATCTCGGCAGGTGGCGGCAACATGGCCGCAGCCATCATCTCGGGACTCGTTGCGAAAGGGGTGTCGAGGGACAAGATCATCGTCTCCGAACCCTGGGACGTCAACCGCAACAAGATGGCCAATCTCGGCGTGCAGACGACCGACAACAACGTCAAGGCCGCCACTGGCGCCAACATCCTCATCCTGGCTGTGAAGCCGCAGGTTGCCAAGACCGTCTGCACCGAGCTCGCGTCTTCTTCAGCCTTCGCAGCGGTCCAGCTTCCACTTTTGGTGTCGATCGCCGCGGGCATCACGAGTGCGAGTCTCAAGGCATGGACCACAACCCAACAGGGCCGGAGTCCGGCCATCGTCCGGGTGATGCCAAACACGCCAGCTCTGGTCGGAGAAGGGGCCAGTGGGATCTATGCCAGTGAGGGTGTATCGGAGGACCAGAAGAAGCAAGTCACGACCCTTCTTTCGACCGTAAGCAGTGCCACAGAGTGGGTGGCAAAGGAGGAGCTGATCGACGTCGTGACCGGTCTGTCGGGCTCTGGTCCAGCGTACTTCTTCGCCATGGTCGAGCATCTGGTCGCCGCGGCGGTCAAACTAGGGCTGGACGAGGCTCAAGCAACAAGACTGGCCAAGCAAACCTGCCTCGGCGCCGGCAAGATGATGGTCGAGGCCACGGATCCGCCGAGTCAATTGCGGAAGAACGTCACGAGTCCGAATGGCACTACCCAGGCTGCCCTGGAGAGTCTTGAAGCTTCGGACTTCGCAGGCATCGTGGGAAAAGCTGTCAAAGCAGCGACTGACCGTGGTGAGGAGCTGGGCCGCACTCTGGGAAACCAGTGATTCGTGAGAGACGAGCTCGCTCGACGGATGCGCCGTGAGAGACGGACAGGTGCCCCTTGGCTCGATCATTGTGGCAACGGCTGGCCCCGGCGTGGATGACATAGCTTCATGCATGCCTCGGCGGGTCTCCTGATTCCTGTAAGATCCATAATGGATCATGCGTAGTCAAGTAGCCAGCCCCGAACTGAACAGAAATGGAACGGGAACAGCACATCCTTGTGCATTCTCACTGTGTCCAGCCACGCCTGTTTGGCCAAGAGTATGCCAATACGCATCAATGCGGATACGCAGCCAACCAAAATCCGATCACGGCGTTCGGGCCTGTCCTCCGTGGCCCGCAAGGATTCCAGCTCTCAGGGCATGTGAGAACTCGTGAAATTGAATTGACCAATGATCCACGTGGAAGATGAACAAAAACGTCCCTAGCAAGCGAGGATATCTCAAACAAGCTTTGAGAATGGCTTTGGTCTCGTGCTCTCGTCGCACTTGGACGCTCGCGACGATCGAGTCGAGCTGAAAGCCGCGAGACGACCGATCCAAGTGGTAAGCATAGGACAATGATTAGGCAGCGAAGCTCTATGTACTGCCTCCACAACGAGCATCCGTCATCCTGAGGCAGGCGAGGCAATCGATGATGGCATATGTGAACCACTGCCTCGCCTTATCCTCTCTGAGTATATGTACTGCCAGCCATCCCCATAATCTTCGGAAACCGTCCATCAGAACAACCACGTGAGCTGGCATCGAGGTACTCGATCACAATCCGCGGATACAACCATTCACTCTATGTACCAACATCTAATGGCTCGAGACCATGGCTTCGAAGTGTCGCGATGCAGAGGAAGCTGCTGCCGCGAGGCACCCGTCGAGAAGTGAACCCATCACCAAAACTCGCCTCCAAGCAAACAGAAGCTATAGCTCGCCATCGATCTACGCTATGGACAAGGTAGTCCTAGATTCCTCTACACTTGCAGCTAGGAACTCGGGGGGCTCCAAGAAATGCCTGAATTGGCCGTCTGAGGGCGGTCGTGCCAGCACACATGTCGTCTCCAGGGAGGATCGCCGCGACAGTAAGTTTGCGCCCACTCAGCAAGATGGTCAGAGCGTCATATGTATGATCGTCACGCCACTCACAACGGTATAGCCAAATCAGACCCGGGCGCCACAAGCAGGACCCACTCGTCATCGTCCATGGTCGTTCACGCCGATGATCATGATGGTCAGCCCGCCCTACCCCATGACGATCGACAGTACCAGTATGGAGAGCGCGAGCTACTGCGTGATGTAGGGAGCCAGTTCATCGAGCAGCGCCAATATCGACAGTAGCAGTGCAAGATTGCTTGACATCCAGCATTATTTCGAGAACGGAGGGCTTCAATCTCAGGCTAGAGTGCACGTCAAATACTTCTTAGCAGTGGGAAAACCTTGAATCAATACTATCGCTAGTTTGTCAAGGCATTGAGAGTCTCCTTGGACATACAAGGACCCCAGCGCGCACACGCGAACGCTCCGTCCAACAGACGCCTTCATAAGTGTCAAGCTGGCCCGGACCTGTCAAGAAAAATTTCCCAATGCTCTGGAACATGCAAGCTAAGATGCCATCTCCCAGATGAAAGACCAGCGTCGGACGACTGTCAATGCCTATGTCTTTCAAGTGGCTTCTCAGAACTGTCTCACACCCTCGTTGTCCCAACCACACCACACTATGGATCCGAGCCGATTCATACAGGCGAGCCACTGGCCACACCCACCTCCTTGGTGGTCTGAACCGTCAGAACTGAGATATATCTCCCGCATCAAAGCCCAGCACCAAAGAAGTCTCACTACCGCAATCCGCTTAACGTCGCACTCTTGTCTCACCCACATCCATTGTCTACGCCTGAGACACGCCCACATCCCTCTCTGCCTCCGGCCCTCGCACTGTGCCACCCCAAGAATCCAAGAATCCAAGACAGTCTCACCACACCCACAACGTCCATACAAAAGATCCCCATCATGCTCTATAAGCAAGCCAGACAGCACCACTTCAACAAACATCCAGCACAGCGAACATCCACATTCAGAAGCAGCAAATCCCCAATCACTTTCCATGTCAACAAGCTGGTTCCGTGACGCCTCGGAAATTCATAACGCACGCCTGCATCGTCGCGACTCAGAAGCATTGCATACCGCCCCTTGGCCCCCCCTCGATCCACCGACCGGCACCCCGAAGAACGGGAGAAGGAGCAAAGTCGTTGTTGGACTTCCAATCGAAGCGTCCAAAGGGAGTGCGCGATTGTCTTCGCCGCCGGCTACCGAGACTGAAGGACAGAGTGGTAGGTCAGTGGCTGTCCATCGACGGGGGCAATTGTGATGTACAGGATATCTGACAAAGACAGCAGACGACCTTTTCCACGCAACCTCGCCAACGCCCGCAATGAAGAGCAGGAACCCAACACCCGAGGGTTTGAGATCTTCCCCTTCTTCTTCTTCTCTCTCTTCTTTAACAACCAGTGACGAAGAGCGGCAATCTGCACGCCATCCTCCGCCCTCACGAACGCAGAGCCCATCCGCCAACGAATTCGACCCCGACGACGCCCAAACCTTGCCAACCCTGCAATCCCCAACACCACCCGCCGACCCCCGCCCGAAATCCCACCACCGCAACAACGCCTCTATCCCCGCAGGCCAAAACATAACCATGACCTTCAATTTCTCCAACCACGCCCCAAACACCAGCGCCGCCTTCTCCCCTACCCACAGCGACCCCCCCATCCTCACCCACCGCACCACCCCCTCCCCGTCTCCACCCCCAGCAGGCCACAACATCCACATCTTCTCCCGTCCCCACCCCCACCCCACCACAGCAGACGAACTGACCCACCTCCGCGCCTCCCGCGCCAGAATCACATCCCAGCTCGAACGCGCGACGAACCTCAACCGCGAGATGCGATTACGCTGCGCCGTCCCCGCGTCCACGACCCCGAAGCCGGAAGACAGGGAGAAGCATCGCTGTCTGGTAGTCGCGAGCGTGGTGCTGATGCTGGTGCTGCTGTGCAGTGTGTTTTGGCTGGTGGAGCGCATGGCGAGTCCGGCGGCGCTGTACGCGAGGAGGCGCGGGTGTGCGTGGTTTGGGTTAGAGGGGGATTGTTAAGGTGATTTCGCTTCTTGTGGGAAGGATCTGGGGAACGCGATATGTATGTTTTTGGGGGGGGGTTTCGGAAGGGAGGTAAAGTCATTTCGGGGGAGGAGAGGATACCTGCTGTGTTTTTGCGATGGGTAGGTATTCAGGATGGTTGGGTCGAGGTGGACAGTGACGCGAACGAATTGCTGACACCAGGAGCTATCTCTATCAGCTGTCTCTTGTACTATTACTGGGAAAGGACTATTGAGAAACACACGGACCTGAATTGAACAGCAGTACTGTAGCCGTCTCTCCATCACCACATCTGGAACCCTGGAACTGGAAGCCGATGCTGCTCTATATAGCACTTCGAGATCACTGTTTCCGAGCTCAGCTACCCTAGTGGCAATATAGCATCCAAAGCAGCTTTCATAGGGGAAGGCATTACACATAGCGGTAGTAGATAACAGTGCCTATAAGCATTCTGATTCCTAGCGTCAATTCAACAATTATGTCGAGTACTTCTGAAGCAACGCTTACTTACCTAAGTAATAAGCGCAACTCTATATAACGACATTCCGTCCCGACATTGATCTTCTCCTTAGTACTACACTTATAGCACTCAACAATCTCGGACATCTATCAACAAGCCGACAAGCGTAGAGGAGAATTCCCGTCGTCAGGTCTGCACTATCGACGGAACCGTCAAGGTCGTCTGGTTCCATCTATCTATAGCCTCGAAGTGGGGATCTAGTAATCCACTAGATCGAGGCCTCACAATCAACCCGGATCGACTCGAACGGAAGGATTGGACGTACATCGATTTTTTCTTATCATCGCTCACACTATTCTCTAGCTCGTGTCCAGGCAGTCAAGATAGATCGGCTTACATATGTACTGCCGCTCTTGCAACCGACCCGCTATCCCTTCGATCGTTACACTTTGACCCCCACCTGGCCAAAATCTCACGTCCCGTCCGTATCCTACGAGAGATGCTTTGGCGAAGCTACCCAGGCTGTTGGTGCCTAGCGACACATGACAGCCCTTGTCGTGATCCACTACGGTAGAGGACCCAAGCCCCCGGACGTACTACGAGTCTACGACGCTGTCGACGAGTTCCCGGCGCAGATGAAGACAGAAACTCACACTAACAGTTCCAGCTTGCTGAACGTCGGTACTGATCAAAGCGAGCGGGCAGGTTGTCCATTCATCTAACAACGAGAATGCATGTGATCGAGTTCACAAAGTTCAGTATAGTCGTCATCTGCTGACAAGCTACAAACTCACGATGCGAACAGCGCAGCATTTCCCATCCGGACGGACTCGCAATCATGTGAGATGGACACCAACTACGGACGCCGTAACGATGATCCCAAGGCCGACCATTGGACGCGTGCTTTCCAACCCCCTCACTTCGACCCACGACGGGCTTCCGAGCGCCCTACCAATCGTCCCAATGTCCCAAAGACATCGACCGCGACGGCCAGCGGATCCTCGCCTATAAAAGCACCTGGCTGGACCCCAAAGGATCCCGTCCTCCCTTCAACCACCTGCAATCCACCATCCAAGCACCGCAACAAACGACCCTCTCCAGTCCGCCCACCCAAAATGAAGCTCACCTTCACCACCCTCCTCGTCACGATGAGCGGCATCCTCGCCTCAGCCGCGCCTGCTCCGAACCAAGGTAATCACCGCCCCCTTCCTCTCTCCCTCCGCCACGGAAGCAGAAAGAAAATATCAAGCCATCAATCGACACTAACAACCAGCCTCTCCAGCCGCCGTCGCCAGCGCCGACGAGATGGTCGTCGAGCCGCGCGCCGAGCCCGGCACGGCCCTGCAGATGGAGAAGAGGGTGCCCAAAGACAAGAACGCCCCGGGGTCCGGCACCAGCCTCGTCAACATCTTCTACTGCATGTTCGGCCGCAGGGACAAGTGCCAATGGCAATGAGGGGATCCGGGAGAAGCGGGCAGGTGAAGTTTCGGAAGGGGATGGAGGGTCCGCCGTCGAAGTGAGGTGCTCTGTTGGGAACGGAATGCTTCGAGTGGACTCCGGTAGATTTTTTTGGGGGGGAAAGTTGATCAGGTAGCTGCTCTCAGTGATTTCAATCAAGCAATCAAGCAATCAATCAATCAATCAATCAATCAATCAATCAATCAATCAATCAATCAATCAACCGGCTGACTTGATGTCAACGATTGAATGCTTGACGGCTGCTTATTCAAACTGTTTGCTGCTGATCTTAGCGACTGATGTTACATGTATGCTAATAGCGTGCCGGGCTCAAAGTCACAATCAAGTAGTCAGCTAGTTGAAGGGTTGGTTGACTAATGACTGTGATACTGTTTCTCTCGACAACGCACGCTGTCAGCTTTGTCCATTCAGGACCAACCCAGTTCTCCTCAAGATGGAGCAAATCAGCATCCCATACACCATACTCGATGAACTCCTCGAGGCGGTGCGCTCTAGCGAGATCGAGAGTGTCCAACGCAAACTAGCCGTCGCTAAAGCGCAAAAGCGCCCTCCGTATTGAATCCAGCTGCTGACCGATGCCATCACGTCCAAGCGACCTCACATGCTGGAAATCCTACTGGATCATGGGATCCCCGTCGGAGGTCGTGCGGTGGTAGCGGCGGCTCCGAGAGTCACTCTTGAAGCTTCTGCGCCGTGGCTAGGACATCAACGAGCCACTAGGCACGTTCGAACCTCCAGTCTTAAGGGAAGTTGTTGATTGCTACGCTTCTTCTGGGTATAGCTGACTCTTCGTAGCAGGATATTGACCGATGTCGCAATGGCGAGGTGGCTGGTTGAGCTTGGCGCGGACCCAAGTGCTAGTTGCGATGATATTAACGAGACGCCGCTATCGTGTGCTATTACGTACGCG
Organism: Teratosphaeria destructans; assembly: GCA_010367425.1. Classification (NCBI taxonomy): domain Eukaryota; kingdom Fungi; phylum Ascomycota; class Dothideomycetes; order Mycosphaerellales; family Teratosphaeriaceae; genus Teratosphaeria; species Teratosphaeria destructans. Next base: position 505,586 of record WBMN01000010.1, read on the forward strand.
GGTATGTCGGTCGTTGCAGGGCTCCTAGAGACAGAGCCGGATATGAAGAAGGGTTATCTAATGCATGCGGCAGTACGTCGACAGCCTCCTAGTATCGAACTAATTTAAAGTCTCGCTAAGAAAGATGCACCCTACGACGATATACTATGGGAAGATCCTAAGTCACTCCGCTTCCGCGGCCATCTGCTAAGAGGCACACCGCTACATAAAGCCTACGCTGATAGGAATGTGGAAGTGGCCCGCGTGCTATTAGACCTTAGTGCGAAGGCAGATAGGCCAGTACGAATATGGACAACGAATCTGTCCCTAAAGCCGCGGCAAATTGCAACAAGCAGTGGGTGTCGGGACTGGAGATGCTGTTTGAGTCGAGATGTCGAGATTGGTTTGAATGAAGCAAAGGCACCTATTATGAAGCGAAGTATCTCACGAATGCGAATCAAATTCCCTGGAATCACTCCAAGTACTCTTGTGACCCATGCGACGATACACGATGGCTGAGCGTGCTTTGCTCATCATCGCGCCAAAAGCCGGCCGCGTCCTGGATGAGGATGAGGACAGGTGATTGGCCAGTCTTGAACCTTTTTCCAGATGGTCGAATACGTGCTTGAGGTACGGTAGCCGGCGTGGATGTTGAGCAAGCCTACTTCCGGCATCCAACCCAAGTCGGAAGACTCAAGACAGAAGAGGCAGCGCGAAGGTCCCGTCGCAGACTGAACGTACTTCGTCCGCTCTCCTGCACTCAAGCTGTGAACCGGTGGATTAGTACTACGGTTGGCGACCATGTGGGAATCCCCACTGCTATACGTTTTGTTTTGCTTTGCATCCTGCTTAGGATATGATATCTGTCCGTTTTGAATCGAACCGAGAGATGAAGTGGCGTGTTCAGTATCAATAGAGCCTGGCACGGGTTGAATCTTGGGGGTTTTTTTCCATTCACAAGAAGGTCGACAGATCTATCCATACATTGCCTATAGAGCGTCCACTATCTCTTCCCGCCAGAAGCCTTGAGATCTTGCCGAGGCTGGGCGGGCTTAGAGTACAGCCAGATTGCCACGAAGACGACCCAGCCGACGATGGTGACCCAGATGCCAGAGATCCATGGGTAGGCACCCGAGATGACGAACGATCTCGGCCACTCGTCGTGCGCGAAATGTCGGACGGTGACAGTCCTCTTCTCCTCGATGTTGGTGAGGAAGGGTCGACGGTACTCGACGTAGAAGTTGAAGATGCCGTGCTGATCGGGGATTTTGAATTCCGTACCGAAGATGGTCGCTTCGGATGTCTGTCCGATTGGCGACAGGTCAAGCCGGTGGAAAGGCGACAGCATGCTGAATTCCAGCTGTACGGCATCGCCCTCTGGCGGAGTGAAGGGAGTCCAGCGGTCGCCGTCCCACTCAGACAGCTCGATGGAGTACTTGACGTCATTCTTGATTCTGTAAATTTGCTCGTAGGCCTGGCCGAGCTCCATGGCGGTGGTGTTCTTGATGTGGCCTTTCCCGGTGCCCTCCTGTACCAGGGCATGCTTGACGGCTCCGGCCTTGAGGACACCTAGCTCTTTGAAGGCCCACTGGGAGAGCTTCTGGGCGAAAGCCCTATTTGAAGCCTTGGATGCCTGCTTGCCAGGTCCGGAGAAGGAGACGGTGGCATCGAACCACTTGTCCTCCAAAGCCTCGGCACTGCCCAGAACGGTGAAGCGGGCGCTGTTGCGGGCTTGGAAGGCCGTGACGATGCTGATCTGCGAGCCTGAGGCGAAGACGTCCTCTAGTCCTTCCGCATCATCCTTCGGGTTGTATGTGTACGCTGTGCTGGAGGCCTTGATGACGGACGCGAGGAGCGGACTTCCATTGCCCAGCACTTGTCCCACGGCTCTTGGGAAGGCCACGAGTCCGTCGACGGCGAAGTAGTTCTTCTGGCCCTTCTTGCCTGGTGGAGAGGGCAGGAGGAGGACGTCATGCGCCTCACTCGCGCTTTTCTGGTCGTAGTTGAAATGATCGACGACCAAGCTGTTCCTCTCCGGCGGAATGCTGATGTCCAACTCCAGCAACAAGCTGCTGACGGCGGTGGGCACCGCCTCCGCGCCGGACAGGGCCAACAAGATGTTCGAGCCCTGATTCACGAAGTCGACCAGGACATTCGGGGCGAGGTTGGGGCCGAGACCCTTTGCCTTGGTGGGAAGGAGAAGGAGGTGGGAATACGCCGGGACGCCGTGTTGGAAGAGCGAGAGGGAGGAGTCTTTGATCGGGACGTAGGTGATGTGGAAGCCGCGGTCTGTGGGCGAAGGTCAATGACATTGTCCGATGATGCACGATCTGACATGGCCGTCTTACTCTGCAGATCTAACCAAAACTGGCTGTATTTGGTCTTGTCGGCTTCGTCGTCGACGACCACCAGCAACTTGGTCCCCTGGGCGGACAAGGCCGAGACGAGGCTCAACAGGCCGAGGAAGAGGCCGAGGATGCGTACATGCATCGTGATGTATCTGGCGATGTCCTGCAGCACACTGGAATACTCATGACCAGAGCTTTGGGGAAGCTTGAAGGGCCAAGTTGCCAATGGCACCGGGGGCCGGGACGCGTCGGGTCCGACCGAGGTGCGGAATTGCTCCGCTGGCCGAGCTGTCGCGCTTGGCCTTGGGGCATTGGAGGAGTGGAATGTGAAGACGACGACGACGGCGAGGACGACGACGACGACATCCACATGTACAACCACCTTCACGACTGAACAATCTCAAACCAACACCAAGTCACGGGACAGAAGCCGACACCATGGCACCCGTGTCCTTCTTCGAGAAGCCCGGGCAGTACATCTCATGGGCGATGCGGCGGAAGCCGGCCATCTTCTGGAGTCTGGTCGTGGGCGGCATGGGCCCCGTCGTGGCGGTATGCAGTCCACGAGATCGAGTGCTGGCGATGGATGGAGATGCTGACGCTGCCTCCGCCTCGACAGCTGACGGCCCCGCCCGTCCGGAGAATGTTTGGCGATGGCCCGAGACCGCAAATCCCTCTGACATACCCGAGTAAGTCTGCACGGCAGGAGGAGGGCGAAGACCTCAGCGGTCGAATAGCAGCGGGGAGTGCCCGTGGGAGGGGGATACATGGACGTGCTGACACCCTCCGCAGTCCCCAAAGGCCCCCGGCAACGACCGACGGGGTACGAGGACTGAACGCGGCAGGAGCGAGGACTGGACGGCGCAGGTGCATACTGGCCCGATGCGGCAACAGCGGAATGGCGTTGGGGGGGAGGTCAAGTGAGATGGGACGTCGGCCATGTCGGCCTGACGCGCATCCCGCTTCTCTCGGCGGGTGTACATATCGATGCAATGCCACCGCCCATATTTCGACCAGCCCGCCGTCGACTGGCACCCACATCAGCACGGCGCACTCCGCGGAGGGACATGGCGACGCGTAGGCAGGCGGGTCACAGGCGAGGATACATCATCGTCGGGACTCGCAGCGCCAGCGCACAGTCTGAAGACGTCCAGCCTCTGCGATGGCTCGTCCCATGAAAGGTAGGACCCTGCGCCGATTCATCATCGGCCAGGCCAACGCATGCGATATTCTAAGGTATCCTCAACCTCGTCCAGTACGTAAGCATCACACTCGGCGGGCCACTACGGTGTGTAACATGACCCAGCATGACATGCCGGTATCCGCTTTACCATCTTTGACCACTAGGGTCATCCTGACCATCAAGGTACCGCAGGTATACAAACTATACCCCGAGCCTCACGGAGCATTACTCGAGCACTGCCACCACATGCACCCCTCGCCCCGCCACCAGCACGCGACGATCGGCGACGACCCTCACCACCACCCAAACCAGCACCCACCCAAAAATGTCAATATCGGCGATCAACCTCCCCGCCGAAATCTGGCTGGAAATCATCCCCCACATCCCTTACACCCCGACCCAGCTCACCCACCTCCGCCTGACCAACCGCACCCTCAACAACCTGCTCCGCACCCACGAACACAGCCTCGTCGCTGCCATCAGACACACCCAACTCTGCTCCCCAACCCTCAACCTCCACCTCTTCCCCTCCCTGATCCCCAAGACCTACGCGGACCTCCACACCCTCCACCGCCGCAGCGACACGCTCGCCTCCCTCCACGAGAAATGGCTGCACATCGTCAGCTCCTCGGAAGAATTCCACTGGCTCGACGGTCGCTGGACCAGCATCCACAAAGCGGGCCTCCTCCTCCTCTACCGCCTCCAGGACACGCCCTCGCAGGCCTGCAAGCTCCGCCTCCTCGCCTCCCTCCCCAGCACGAGCCTCGCCTGCCTCCTGTTCAAACTCATCTCCTCGGTCAAGATCCTGCGCGTCTTCGGCCCGGACCCGATCCACCTGCGCCACGCGCTCGGCGACGCCCCGACGCGCGCCGACATCGAACTCGCGTGCGAGGAACTCCTGCTCCAGCACGGCCCGGAGTTCTTCGTCCGCCTGCTCGAGCACGACGACGCGGCCGGGGCGCTGCTGCGGAAGGAGTTTGAGGGCATGGAGGAGCGGCAGGTGGCGGGCGAGGGCGTGACGCTGATTGCGGGGTTGCGGCGCGCGTTGGCGGACGTCAGTGGGTGTGGGGTGCGCGAGGTCGTGTGTCGGATGTGGGCGATCTTGAGCTGTACGGGGTTCGATGGGGTGGATGAGGCGGGGTTGGGGATGATTGTGAGGGGGGAGGTGGTAAGGTGTGGGATGCGGCGGGTGGGGTTTTGATCAGGGGGTGGGTGGCCAAGGTTTTGACGAGTGGGTGGGGAGGGGTTGATGGGATGGGCTTCAAGGCTTGAGAGGGAGCAGCGTGAGAGGTGGTTTGGATGGGAAGTTGGAGGTTCTCGTAGATAGTGACACGGGACGTTCTCATGACTGGCGAATGTTGATTATATCGACAGAGATGTGTAGTGCCATCTATGGCATTCGGCTCTCGGCATACATGTCAATATCAGTTCCTGACATGCTACGTACATGTACATGTACATGTAATAGGAATCCCGTTCCAGACGTCATCCCGTCTTATTACCAACCACCTACACCTATGTCCATGTCCATGTCTATGTCCGATCCAAGTCTTGGCATTCGCTCATCCCGTCGATCCGCTCAGCCCCGCTCTTGGCATCATCCACCTGCACCTTCTGCTGTGCCGTCTCCATCATCATCATCATCATAAGGTTATCATCATCACACCTCCCATTCATCAATTGTCCATCAAACTTTCAACAATCGGTCAGCTCGACCACACAGTAGTACATTATCGTAGGATCTTGGCTCGGCTTCTAGCGGCCTAGTATGTCAAAATCAGGTCCAAGGTGGGTCCGTCACTGACCAGGATCGGGGGGGCCGCGAAGAAAAATCCTCTGTACAGTCACAAACACACCACATCTGGTTGACGGGCGGCTGACGGGTCCCGTCGCGGTTGATACCTGAGGTAATACATAATGATAAGGCCCTGCTCCACTCTTTCCTCACTCACCCTTCCCATCTACCTAACCCCATTATCATCATCAGCCGCAGTCTTTCCCACTCTCTCCTCCTCCATTTACATGTTACACTTTCCCCCAAACCACCACCACCACCACCACCACCACCAAAAACTCCCACCATGAAGGAACCCACCGACGCCACCACCAACCCTCCCTCCTACCCCCCGGACTCCTCCGTCGGCACCACCCTCGACAACGCCGACCAACTGCAGCGCCACCTCGCCAACCGCCAGATCCAGATGATCGCCATCGGCGGCGCCATCGGCACCGCCCTCTTCGTCAGCATCGGCACCGGCCTCTACAAGGGCGGCGCCGCCAGCTTGCTCATCGCCTACACGATCCAATCCGCCGTCCTGGCCATGGTGAACAACTGTCTGGCCGAGATGAGCACCGCGTATCCTGTCTCCGGGGGCTTCATCCGCTTGGCGGGCCATTGGGTCGATGATGCGTTGGGGTTCATGGTTGGGTGGAATTTCTTGTGAGTCATGTTTCTCTTTGCGATTGCGGATGGATGGGGTGGTTGAGGATGCTGACGTTTGGGCTGGTCTGCAGTTTTTACGAGGCGCTGCTGATCCCGTTTGAGATCTCGGCGTTCACGCTCGTGTGCTCGTTCTGGAGCGACGAGTTGACCAAGCCGGGGCCGATTGCCGGGGTCATCGTGGGCGTCATCTTGTGCTATGCGGTGATCAATGTGCTTGCCGTGGGGGCGTACGGGGAGGCTGTGAGATCCTGTCCTGTGCATTGTGGGAGCGGGAGATCTGCTAATGTGGATGATTGAGTAGGAATTCTGGCTGTCCGGCGGCAAGGTCATCTTGATCTTCATGCTCTTCTTCTTCACCTTCATCACCATGGTCGGCGGGAACCCTCAGCACCAGGCGTACGGCTTCACGCATTGGAAACGCGGCGGCGCGTTCCGGGAGTATCTCGCGACTGGCGATTTGGGCCGATTCGAAGGCTTTCTTGGCGCGTTGACGTCCGCCCTGTTCACTGTCGTCGGGCCGGAGTATATCTCCATCGTCGCTGCCGAAGCCATGCGTCCTAGAGTGTACATCAAGGCGGCTTTTAAGATGGTGTACTCGCGGTTCGTGGTCTTCTTCGTGGTCGGGTCCTTGGCCGTGGGCATCATTTGCGGCTCGAGAGATCCGCAGTTGGTGGATGTCGTGACTGGCGGGAGCAATGGGTCGGCTGCCGCGTCGCCTTATGTGATTGGGGCGACGAATCTGGGGATCTCTGTGTTTCCGAGTGTCGTCAATGCGTACGGACGATCATCATCTCGAACAGGATCCGGAAGGTTTGCTGACTGGGTGGCAGACTGCTATTGACGTCCATCTTCTCCGCTGGCAACACGTACACCTACTGCGCTACTCGCAATCTGTACAGTCTGGCCCTTGAAGGACGGGCTCCGAAATTCCTCCGCAAATGCACGAGAAAAGGCGTGCCGATCTACTGCTTCCTCGTGGTCATGATCTTCCCCCTCCTGTCATTCACAGCCGTGTCGAGCGGATCCTCTGTGGCCATCACATGGTTCGCGGATCTGGTCACCGGCGGCGGTACGTCCATCCTCCAAAGAAACCTCCATGAGATCCTCACTGACGCCGAACAGGCCTCATCAACTACATCGTCATCAGCATAACCTACCTCCAATTCTACTACGCCACCAAACGCCAGAACATCGACCGCAAATCCCTCCCTTACACCGGCTACCTCCAACCCTTCTGCGGCTACTTCGCCCTCGTCTGGATGGTCATCGTCTCCTGCTACTACGGCTACACCGCCTACCTCCCCTGGAACGTCTCCACCTTCTTCTCCGACTACACGATGCAGATCTTCATCCCGCCGCTGTTCCTGATCTGGAAGCTGGTCAAGCGCACCAAGTGGCTGAGGCCCTCGGAGATCGACCTGGTGTGGGAGAAGCCGATCATCGACGCGTACGAGGAGACGTTTCTGGAGCCGCCCGTCGGGTTCTGGCGGGAGATGGGGCAGTTGGTGGGGATTGGGAGGGGGAAGGGGAGGGCGAGTAGGAGGAGGAGTGTGGTGGAGCAGGAGGGCAGTTTCGGGGAGGGATGGCGAGCGGAAGATGGACTGAGGTTGGGATGAGGGGGCTTGATGTCCGCAGGTGCCGTATCCACCGTAGTCCTCATCTGTCCCGCGAGCATTATCATGCTGAAAATCTTCGTCGAACGCGTGGTCGACGCGCCATGGTTCGGGAAATCCTCTCGATCTCGCAGAGATGTCCTCGTCGGCCTGCGATCAGAGGGCTGGGAAGTTTCTAGCAAGGCGGACGCACCGCTGTCCCCAGACGTCATTGCATCGATGGCCCCCCCCGAAAAACGAGCAAGACCTCGTCTGCAGACCATCCTTGCACCAGAAAGGACGAGTAGGACGCGAACAGATCAGACATCCTAGATGCTCCTCGAGGTTCACGCAGGCCAGAAGTCTACCAGGACCGACGTCGCAATCGCAGTGGCGAACATTGTATCTGGGGCGAGATTTCCCCGGCGAGGTCAGTCAGTGCAAGGGGAGATGTCAGCTACCGGGTCCGTTCACGGCTTGAGGAGTGCAGCAGAGCGGACGGGGTGGGTTTGGCTTTTGATCAGCCGGTAGTACCGTAGTCGGGTACCGTAGTCGGGTACCGTAGTCGGAGGGATCTGGTGTCGTGTTCGCTATCGGGCATGGTCAGACCATTATTGCTATCAGAGCATCATAGTAGTAGTAGTAATAGTAGGGCGAGAGATCGCCATGGAGGCAGAGCTGGCTCGTCGTCGTCGCGGTGTCGGAGTCATGCCAGTGTACTAGTGAGACGGCTCAGCGGGCGGAAGTTTACATACATACAGCCCTGACGGGATCCCGACAGGTACGAACACGAACACAACGACTATGTACTGTATGTATGTATGCCGTTTGCAGGATTGGACGAGCTGTGAGGAAATTGGGGTATTAAAGCTCTCGTCGGCAGACATCCATCCCCATTACTCCTCCCTCGGTTTGTTCTTGCGAGATGTCGTGAGGTCGAGATCCATGGGAGTTGCTAGATTCCCGCCAGGTTGACGACGAGGGCAGGATCTCCCACTCATCCCTGCAGGCGGGCTTGACCGTGGTACGTCGCGCCTATAGTCGTCTGTGTGTCGAGTCATTGAGCTAGTATGTACTGTATGGAGTGATCCTACCGGCGGAAAGGTAGCTGGTATCTCGATTGCATATCATGCTGCTGTGGGTCGCGGTCTGAAGATGTGTTGCCATCGGGCATGGAGATACGCTTACAGTGAGTAGCTCGGTGCTGCGCATTTGGACCTCTCTTATCAGGATGCCGACAAGGTCAAGGCAAGCCATAGAGCTCTGAGCATCGCCGTGTCTCTCTCAGCACCATGGGGACCGGACAGGACCCCTGCGCCGGTGGATGGTGGGCGGCGGGCGACGGGGAACTGAGCCAATGCGGTAGCGAACATTGCCGGCTGCGACTGGTCCTGACGGCCTTCTTTCCCGCCCTGGCGATTCACAATGGCGCCGAGGTCTTTTGCATGCTGTTGGTCACATTTCAGAGGTACTGCGGCGCATGTTTCTGGTCGGTGTCGGTCGCAATCCATGGTCAGAGGAGTCCCGAAATCTCCAGCAAGGTCAAAATCCCGAGCCAAGCAAAACGGACCGAGATCGACCTGATGGCAATCTGCATTGTGTCATTTCCGGAAGACAGCGGCATAGGCTGCAATGCACAAGAGAAGATCAGAACGCCCAGCTGAAGTGCAATGCATGAAAATCTGGGATTGAAAGCCGGTATGCAGGGCTATCAGGACCGTGAAGCGAGCCTCGCTTGGTACACAGCTCAAAGAACTTCAAGTCAGTCTGAGCGAATGACACGTCTATGCTCGAGTGTTATGGACATGTAGAGAAGATGAGATCGGGGCGAGCATTCTGGACGCTGCGACGGTGCAGCTTGTCACAGAGCCGGACCGTATGACGTTGAGCTGGCGAACATCTCCGACATCAGACTTATGTTTCGGTGGCCTGCCAAGGCGGAGGGCCGTGTCGTCCATGCCGGTGTCCAGCACATGAAGCAATGCAGAAGAAAATCCCTACATATCGCCAGGGCAATGGCGTATTTGGTTCGAATAAGTCGGGACTGCATCATGCTGCTCCCTGCTCGGATTCAATGCCAGAGATCGGTGGAGTTGAATTCATGTGTCCAAAGACAGATATCAGGGCATGCAGTATATCAGGGTGAGCCTTGTGCACTCAAAGTCCGGTGAAGTCTACGAATCCCATCCGATGGCGGTTGAATGTTTTGCGGAACGTTTATATAGGAGACTATGGTTCCGATGGAGCAGGATAGAAGATATGGGAAGTGGTACTTGCCACACCACTGTCGTCTATAGCCAGCAGCGACTGCCACCAGGATGTGCATTGAGTGCTACATCCTGGACAGAGTACACACTTTGGATTGCATAAAATCGCTTTCAGCATGGCAACACTCAGGCAACAAGGCGTAGAGGACAGTGTGAGGCGTGCAAACCCTGTGACTGTAACTCGATGTAGCGTACCTCTCTCCGATAGCGGAACGATGTGTCGTGTAGTAGGACGAGTGGCATCTACGATCAGTGATTATCGTTCACCCAGCTGCGCCGTTCAGCAAATGTCTGATCCAAGGAATCAGGCCGTGGCCGCCGGGTACTTGCCGTTCTCCAGACCGCGCCATGCAGGGCCTAGTATCTGTAGCCGGAAGCAGTAGTCGGGTCAAGGAGCTGGAGGATCATTGACCAATGGGTCTTCCGATTGCTATTTGAACCTCCCGTGCGATGCCGAAGTCTGAGGGTATCGAGAAACTTTGCTAAAGGTATAGGGGTGTCTGACGATCAGCAAACTTGTCGAAGGGTGAGCGGAGATTGCGCAAGATTGACGGTGTGACCAGATCGACGTGGGCTGGTTGATGACGAGGTGCCCGAGATGTGATTGACAATACAATGGAAGAAGATGGATGAAAGTGCGAAAGGTAACTAAGGTAGGAGGTATGTATGCTCGTCGGATTCGGCCAAATGAATCGCCGGAGGTGGGACTGCGGGGCATCCCATCCACATGCAGGCTTCGAGTGCCTTCCATGTCTGGCAATGAAGATGTATATCATGACGAGACAAAAACAATAATAACGTCAAATTGGACAAACAAGTGTTATATCACGCGCCAGACATTATGCCGATTAATTACAGCAAGTGGGACGCCCTGGAGCTGTCCGATGACAGTGATATCGAAGTCCACCCCAACGTCGACAAACGCTCCTTCATCCGCGCCAAACAATCCCAGATCCACCAGGAGCGCGTGGCCCGCAAGCAGCGCATCACGACGTTGAAGTATGAGAAATTTGTCAACGATGGCCTCCTGCTCCGCATCGACGCATTACTCAAAGAACTGGAGAAGCATCGCAGCGAGGTCGAGGGCAAGAAGGAGGCCTCAGAAGTGGACGAGGTCATTTTTGACGCCCTGGGTGAAGTGGTCGGTGATGGCAGTCTGGGCGATGACAACCCACCCAACCCACCGGAAGGTGTCCACACACAGGAACAGGAGCAGCCGAGCTACAGCAAGATGATGGGCGCGTTGGTCGACCAAGTCAAGTCGGAGGTGGACAAGAAGAAGTCGGCAGAAGGGGCTGCGAGGTATGACATGTACATCAAGGAAGTCGGGGCTCATCATACAAAGGTGCAAGGGCTGCAGAAGGATTTGTTGGCCGAATTGAATAAGCTGGAGAAGGAGGAAGGTAGCAAAATCACTAGCGAAAGCATACGGACTGGCTTTGATTCGAGCCATGTGTCGAAGTCCAAGTCAGGTCCTTCCGCTGCTCCTGTAAAGAAATCTGCACAACCGGAGTTGCTGAACCCCGGCCGGCCATCACCTGCGGATGACGGCGCGACACCCGGCTCTGAAGCGGACGTCGAAGACGGCTCGGTCAACATCGCTCCCGGTGAAGATGATGATGATATGGAGGCTTCAGATCTTGCCAAGCAGTTTGGTAAGATCCCATTCGGTGACTACCAACGTAGTCTCAACTTCATCGGCCAGCATCCCGAAGTCATGGCAGAAAAGGAAACAGATGGTCTGCTCGTCGAAGCCTTCAATGCCCAGCAGAATGCCAAGACCAAGCAGGAGCAGGAGTATGCTCGTCAATGCGTCCATCAAGCACTTCTGCTGCAGTACTGCCGCCAGCTGGGCAAAGACGGCGTTGGCCTCTTTTTCAAGCGTATTCAAACGCCCAACCACCAGGCCAGGAAGCTATTTCTGGACGACGTCAACTCGACTTACGATCGCATCCGATCGAGAACTGCTGAGCTGAACAAGCAGAAGGCTGAGGAGGAGATGAGCGGCGGTGTCGAACAGATTCAGCTCCACGCTGTAGATCCGAACACACAGATCAATATCGTGACGCCGCCTCCTCTTGACAAATGCACGACCGACGATGAAAGGGCGTCACGACAGGTCTTCGAAACGTTCCCGCCTGGTCTGCAACGAGCTTTGGAGTCTGGGAAGCTAGACCGGGTGAATGAAGTTCTTGGCAAGATGTCCGTCGACGAAGCAGAGCAGGTTGTCGAGCAGCTGGGCCAGGGAGGCATGTTGAGCCTGGAGGAAGGTGTGATTGATACTACGACTGAGGAGGGAAAGAAGCAAATGGAAGAGATTGAGAGGAGTGGACGTATGCCTGGTCAAGCACCCACCGGTGCTGCAGTGGCGCCCGAGGAGGAGAAGATTGTTGAGGTGGAGCAGATGGAGTAAGTAGCCTCAAAAGATCTTCTGAGCAGTGTTTCAGAGTATGAGGTCCAGCTTGCACATTCTAGTGATATCGATCGTAATTCTCCTATCCGGCGGACCGACGAGAGTAATTACTTGGGCTGGCGAATGACAATGCGCTCCTGCACTTCCCCTGCCGAGCGTATCGCTTGGGTTGTTATCAATCATTCTCAGCTCTCAATGCTACCTTATTCTGTAGTGGTATTGCATCCACCCTTTTGCATTGTGCGATCCGGTCAAAAGCGGAGAAAATCGGATCACGTTGCAGTCTCCGAAGCTTTTCTCCAACTTCAGCCGCCCAGCTCCATTCATCACCACACATTTCAACATGGCATCGACAAGTAATGCCGGAACGGAAGGCACTACAAGCCATGGGATCCCAACTCCCAAACAGACAGTGCAAAGACGTGCACGGAGTCGCAAGGCGGTATCGAAGACTACTCATTCCCCGTCTTGAAGTCATTGCTAATTACAGCCAGTGTGAACCATGCCGTGAGCGGAAACGAAAATGCGACGGCGATATGCCATGCGGCGCATGTGCACGATATGAATACGATTGCCATTATGTCTCCGTGCGAGACCTACGAAAGCAGGTCACCGCAGCAGCGCCAATGCCTCCTCGACCCATCATCCAAAGTCCGCTCCCACAATTCCATCGATCGCCGTCTTCCGCCGCACCTCCTATTGCTCCGGCCACAGTCACTGCAGATGCCCAATTGCAGCCCGCTGACGCGAATTCCGGTGCTGCATTTGTGCGGAAGCTGGCTATGGGCATAGATCCTGCCAATGCGCCGCGGCTCCATCTTTTCGCTTGGAACCTTTACCTGGGGTCTAGGACGGTGGCCGGGTACGCGCCTCGAGCGCGGTCGCTGACCGATATCCTTTCGAGGGCGAATATGGAGAGCTTGGTGGCGACATATATCGCTAAAGTTGATCCTTGCTACGGCTTCATAGACAGAGAGGTGTTGTTCCAACGTCTACAGCAAAGATGGTTGTTGCCTCAGGTAGAGGACTCCTACGATGCTGTATTGTGTGGTGTGGCCGCGCTTGGGTACCTCTTCACCCATAGACAGGCGGTTGAAGCAGAGCTTGACCTGATAGAAAGTGCCAAGCGTATACTGGACCAAGCTGCTGATTCTCAGCCCGGTATCATTATTGCGACTGGCTGGCTGCTCCGCGTAGCGTACATGCGGATTACTGCATCGCCGCACAAAACTTGGATCAACAGTTGTCAGATGCTTCATATCATTGAGGCATGCCATCACGTCTCGTCGCGAGTTGAGCTTTGGATGCTGACGGGCAACAGGCTGCTGGGTTACATCGAGATCCCACGGTATCCGGCAATCATGACATTGACCCGAATCTGCAGAGGAGAATCCTTTGTGTAGGTGAGATATTACCCAGCAAGAGTTCAGCACATGCCAGCCACGACTCATGTTCTCTTGATGATAGCTCGGCATCTCAACGTGTGGACCTCGTTCGATGTCGGCCACACGAGGGTCGTACTACCGAACATCGATTCCACGCTCCCTCCACCGTCTACACCCGATGACTATTCCCTGGAACTATTCACTCTACTACCCTTGTCAGAAAGATTAGATCCCGATCGACCCCTCGACGTCAGTGAGCTTCAAGCTGCAATGGTAGAAACTCTATCCTACAGACACACCGCTCCACCTTCCGTCTTATCCCAGACAAATTTAATGCTCTGTATATGCCGCCGCCTCCGCCTCCTTGACTACAACATCTCCGGCGAGCTGCTGGAGAAAGTCCTCACTCAGACCTCCAAAGCCCTCAAAGCCGCGCAGACCAACATCGACACTGGAAGCCCATGGCACCACGATGCCAACGTGCCATTCCAGATCGTCTGCATCCTGCTCGCCATCGACAATCCGCTCAGCATAGCTCAACTCGGCGACGCCGTCAGAGTCCTCAACAACGTCGTCCACCTCTACGACACCGATGCCACGCGGGAAGCGCTGAGCACCGCATCCCTCCTGATCATGCTGCACCAGAGGCGCAAGGAAGCAGACGCGAAGAGCTTGACGAACATCTTGCGAACGTACGCGCCGTCCATGCAGCTGCCGCAGTCTCAGCCGCCGTCACGACCAGATCATGTCAGTGGGAGCGCGTTCGGTGATTCGGCTTGGCTGGATAGCTTGGTCAATGACATGCCGAATCTGCAGGGGTTCGACATGAATACCTTGTTTGACAGCAATGGACAGTGGGATGTGCCGGTTGAGTGGCTCGGGTGGATTAATAACGGGTAGATGTTTTGAGGGCTCTGGCGGCCACGGCTAGTGCTTATCTCTGTTGCGCCTGGATGGAATCAGACGTCGCCCTGGCATTTGCGGCGACAAGCAGGTATGCAGGTCTGGATTCATTTACTGCATCGTCCGGCGGACATTCGGCGGCCATTATGGATGACAGTGTCTGACCTGTCATTGTCGCTTGTCGAAATGGTCGCCGACGACAATAGCGAGCTCAGCTCGGGCAACGAGTTATCCAGCAGCCTTTTGCAGGCTGGGGCGCACGGCTTGCGAAGTCAAGGGATCGATGCGATGTGCCATCGTCTCGGTGAATGAGCGAAGCGTATTAGCCGAAGCTTTAGACCCTTGTGCAATGGATTCCAGCTGGATTGGCCTTGCTTGACTATTCTTGCTGTCTATACGGTGCAGACTATGAGCATTATCATGGAAATGTTATGTCACCAAGGAGGTTTTGGCAGAGCGGACCGCCGGGTCAGCGCCTACTGCAATGTAACGGATATGCGGGCCCAGGGAGCAGTTGGTGAAAGAGCACATGTTCAGAGCAGATCGACTCTCTCGAGTACACAAGCAGGCATGACATGGTTCCTAGCGGTAAACAAGCCGCTGAACGCCTTTGAGGTCCACTGCAAAGTCATGACTTCCTAGCCAATTCTCCGCATCGCGTCATTTGCAAGCTTTCGAGCTACATCCGACCTCTGCAGCATTATACAACACTCCCGTGGTCGACGCATGCAGAGCAACGCTTTGGCTCATTCCTTTGGCTGCATTTGGCTGGGTAGGGGCGATATATTCCGAGCACGATCGACTACATCATGGGTAGTACGGGCCACCGACAGAAGAGTCTCATTCTCAATGCATTTATCGAATCCTGTAAGCCCGCCGGGGGGTCCGATAGTGATGGGTTGATCTGTGTCTAACAATTCGACAGGTAGCGGCCACCAGTCGCCAGGTCTTTGGAGGCATCCGGAGGACCGATCATCCGAGTTCAACAATGTCGAGCACTGGGTCAACCTCGCAAAGCTACTGGAGTCCGCAAAATTCCATGGCATCTTTATAGCAGATGTGCTCGGTATTGCTCTGAGACCCCCTCTCATGTTCATCGCCACGCTGACGTGAAGCTGCCAGGCGGGTACGATGTTTATCAAGGACCGCGCAACCTTGACCCTGCCATACGATCCGCGGCGCAATGGCCAGTAAATGAGCCGTTGGCCCAGGTCTCTGCGATGGCCGCGGCAACGAAATCTATTGGGTTCGGCGTGACTGTGGCGACTACGTATGAGCAGCCGTATCATTTGGCACGAAGGCTGTCGACCGTGGACCACCTTTCCAAAGGTCGATTCGGTTGGAATATTGTCACGGGCTATCTGGACTCTGCTGCTCGGAATCTGATCAATGCTGAACAGCGTAAGCCGTACCTTCAGGACTATGCTCGTCCCAGTCGCTGACTCTCCGAAGCACAACATGACAATCGCTATGAAGTCGCCGAGGAGTATATGCAAGTCATGTACAAGCTGTTCCAGTCGTCCTGGCGAGACGACGCAGTAGTCCTCGATGGAAAGCGAGGCATGTACAGCGATCCGGATCGCATCCGCGAGATCAACCATGTCGGCAAGCACTACAGCGTCCCGGGCCCTCACATCTGTCAACCTTCGCCCCAGCGGACACCTCTGCTACTACAAGCAGGCACTTCCAAATCAGGCAAGCTCTTCGCAGCACAGCATGCCGAAGCCGTCTTCGTAGCAGGCCATAGTCCCTCCGTTGTCGCAGCCAACATCGCAGATATCCGGTCCATCGCAGCGAAGCAGTTCGGGCGGAACCCCAACAACATCAAATTCCTAGCCATGTTCTGCCCCATCATCGGCCGCACGGAGGCCGAAGCCAAAGCGAAATACGACGATTACATCCAATACGGCTCCTTCGAGGGCGCCCTCGCGCTCTTCGGAGGCTGGACCGGCATCGATCTGGAACCCTACTCCGACGACCAAGAACTCCGGCATGTAGAAAGCAACGCCATCCGTTCCGCGGTGGAAGCCTGGTCGAAAGCCATCCCAGGCGTCTCAAAATGGACCAAGCACACCGTCGCGCGGCACCTCATGATCGGCGGTCTGGGCGCCACTGTCGTCGGAACGCCGGAGCAGGTCGCGGACGAGATGCAGCGGTGGGTGGACGAAGCGGACGTCGATGTCTTCAACATGCCGTACGCCGTCTTCCCGTCGTCATTCGAGGATATCGTGGAGTTACTGGTGCCGGAGTTGAGGGCTAGGGGCATGTTCTGGGAGGATTATGCGGTGCCGGGCGGGACTTATAGGGAGAACTTTTACGGGAGGAAGGGGCAGAAGCAGCCGTTGGAGGAGCATGTTGCGAGTTCTTATCGGTGGAGGGCGGGGGTCGGAAAGGAGGAGTTTGTGGTGGGGAGGAGGAGAGGGGAGACGGCGCGGACGGATGTTGGGGCGGGGACTGCGTTTGGAGAGTGGTTGAATCGGAGGAATGGGGTTCAGAAGTGCTCGGGATGATCCCCAGCTGTCTGTTGAGTTGCTCACGTGTTGTCCTCTCCGATCAAGAAACGAAGAAAGGCTGACCAAGCTGCTGAAACCTCCTTCCTGCTCTCTCCTTCAAGCACAACCTTTCCACCTACGTTCGGCCTCCTGCCATAACTTCCATCCCAGCTCTTCACAGAGCCTCGCACCTTCAACTGACCTAACAAATCGCATCCCCCGCCCCCGTCGTAGGCGGCGAGCACCCACGGCCCTCCACACCGCACGCGGCGTGCGGGCTGCACGCCTTGGGGTACACGCCCTCGCCGGCGTCGGCACCGTTGGCGACGCACCATCCAAAGGGGTTGATCTGTCCGTTGTTGCCGCAGGTGGAGCCTTTGCAGCAGTTCTGCAGGGGATGTCAGAACTGCATAATATGGGAGGATGGGTGGAACAGGGGCGGAGCGGACTTACCCACCAGGCTAGGGTGCCGGGGGACATGGACAGGAGGGGGATGAGGATGGTGGTTGTGAGACGCATGATCGCGGATGACGGTTTTGGGATGGGCTTTTTGCGTTGGTCTCGCTCGATCGTGTGGATTGGCTATGGGGATAGAGATGGAGGTTCCTTGGCTGCTCGGTTGGTCTTCTTAGAGCAGAGGTTCGTCGCTTGCTTGAGCGGCCAGACACGCTAGGTTTCATAGGTCTCACGAGACCTTGCTTCTTAAGACACATTACGAGTGTGCCAAGTCAGCATACCAACTCCGTATTTGACGATGGGGTGAAGAGTGCTATAATGGTCCATGCGGTCAGCGGAATGTCTTGGAATCAAAGCGCGCTAAGCCCTTGCGGCTGGGACTTGGTTGTGTGAAGATGCTGAGACCAAGATCGTATGTCGTCCGAGAGGGTTTTCTTTCTTTTATGTTCCGACAACCACTCGTATGCTGCATGACTCGGTTTGCCGCACGGTGTGTTAATTTCCTGTTGACTGCTAGTACCACCAGCTTCCACCGACAGCCGTAATAAGTGAATAGAGGACTCATACTTCCATTCAGACCATGGCATGGCCAGCTATCAACCGCAGAACACGAGATAGAGGCGCAGGATACCATGACATAGTCCCGGGGCTGAGTCTGAAATGACCCACTTGTGGACGGATTGAGCTGCCGCATGCTCCGGCTGACATCCTCGAGGTGAGTAAGCTGGTAGACCGCCTTTACATAGCAGCCCGCTCGCCTGCCTACGCAACTGCCTTCTATTCTACTATTAGTCCAGACAATGCCCGCGTGGGCGGCGGCACCTAAAGGAAAAACATCTCGGCTGATGGAGTCCTTTTTCGATATTCACGACTCCCATATCAACTTACTACCGTCATGTTCTTGCCTAGTCTTGTGTCCAGTAGTTGCTCAACACCATCCGCATTAACTGGGTCAGTAGGCATCATACAAAGGGCGGCGTTGAGGTCCATCTTCACACCAAGCTGGTCCCTATCCAAAGAGCTTGCTTTGTTCTCCGAGCAATCTGAGGATGCCGCATACCATCGTTGTGCACATGATCAGGCAAGTGAGTAAGAAGGTTGATAGCCCCATCAGACTTGCCACTCTCTGGCCGCGCCTGTACGTTGAGCCCTGACCAGCTAGCGGAGCTTCCACGACGGCATCGGCCGGAATCTGCTCAGCACGTGGCAGAGATCCAACATGGCGTTTCGCATCTCGAGCCGGAGATGAGCTCCTGGTCAGGGATGTGACGGGGCTTCTGATGCCATTTCCATTAAGCTCTTGCCAAGACATGAGAGGCAACGGAGCAGTTCTTCCGGCTAAAGTTCATCGATTGGACAAGATTATCCCCCGTTCAAGATCCAGCTTCAAGCTGCCGATCACGTCCCCTCGGTGGTATAGGCCTTCTTATAGGGTGCAGGTTGCGTGAAGGAAGTCCACAAGAAGAGCTGACCACAAGCACGCTGAGCATCTTTTCTGTGCTGCGACCGTCTACCGGCTCCTCCTGATCTAGTCTCGGATGGTCCAATGTTCATATGTGCTACCGTGCGTCAACGGCCGTTCGTATGCCGTACAATATGCTTTGCTGAACATTAGCGGCATTAAATGTTGTTTCGAGGAGTCGCCGGTCCTAAGGCGCGGAGAACAGAAGAGAAGATCCCGTCCCCTCTACCACTTTGTGGGCAGACCAGTCTCGGGGCATGTCCGTAGGACCCGGATTGCGGGATCCAGATTTGCAGGGTCCATGCTCGTTTGATTCAGGAACAGTGATCTCAAAGCTTCTCATAGTAATAAGGAGGTTCTACCCTTCTAGATCTTTCACTTGCCCTTGCAGCCTTGCAGCGGCCATAGGCCCATAATCTGTATTCGCTCTACTATCCGATGGCGCACGCCACCTAGGGACTCCTCTCCTAGACCGTATCTTCACCCTTATTCGAGTAGTGCTCAAGCCACCGTGAGCAGGAAGATCTGTTTGACAACACGTATAAAATCAGATCGTAGCCGTATTCTAGGGTCCCGCCGACTCCGTCTGAAGCCGCTCCTCCGCTGGTTACCGATGGGAATTACAGTAACCCCCGTAGTTGCCAGAATCGCCGCTTTCATGTTCTCGCCGTGTAGCAGGCCGAGAGCTCGTTGCCGAGTTTTTCTACCTCTAGCGAAACATGATCGTTCCTCCCGTAAACGGTGCCAGGATATTCAAGACCAGATGTGGCGATATCCGAGGTTGAACAATACTTTCAAAGTCGAGTGTGCCGCGCTCATTAGGAGACCGTCGGGATACAGCCGAAGCAATGGGATAAAAGTGCTTCGCTCCCCTGCTCGATGTATTTACGCCCTCACGCGTATCGTTGTCTCGGTGATATTGGCCCGAGATCCCGGCCGCGGATGGAAGTGAAGATTTTGGCATTGGAAGCAACCGGTCTCATTTCCAATGCTGAAGCCTGACGCCGACGATGGACAGAAGCGCCGGTGACATGGAATATTCGGCCGTGGCGTAGGCGTCCACCAAGCATCTTCCCACATCTCCCTATCATTTCCCCGGGTCTTGTGATCTGAGATGGGCCACTTCAGCGTGGCTAGCAATCCACTTGCCTTACGTTTAGCGTATTTGAGGGAGGACGTTTTGGTCTGTTGTGAGCTTGATTGTCAAGAACCGCTGTTGGCTCATCTGACAAGACAGACGCTGTAGATCCTTCCAAAATGGCAATCGAGACAGGTCCAGAATAGCAGTCAGATACCGTCTGCCATAGAACCCACGTGCGCCCCCCGACTTTCGAAGCGCACCACCAGCGCTCGAGTTCAATACGGCATCCCGCCCATTCAGAGTAAACCATTCCCTCGCAGCACTGAGGACTGCGGCCTGACATCACGGGAACGGCAGACTTCTCTTCACGCCACCCACCATGAAGGCCACCATTCTGGCCTTTCTGCCCATCTTTGTTTTGCAAGTCTCGGCAGACTTGGATATCGAGAAGTACAGACCTGGCTGGTGGCAGTGCTAACCTGATGACGACGGAGGTGCGTATAGGAAGCCTACACTCTACGTGAGGCACAAATCAGGCTCTGACGGCAGTTCAGGGATATGTATGAATATGAATGTTCCCGCAGAGTCACGTTTTGCGCCCGAATCATGGGTGGCGTGCCATCCCAACAACAAATGCAACGAGTTCTACAACGGATGTCGGCCTTGGTCGCAGTGGGACGGCACTGTGTTGAAGGCGAATTGCAGCTGATTGCGGGTTTAGTCTGTTATTGGAGATGGAAGCGGGGCGTCCAAGGACCGATGATGGAGTGCCGTGGTGTACGGAGTGTGTGACTACTCGGTATCTGTCAAACATCTCGCTTGTGCGCGCCCGCTTGATCACGCTTCAACGGGACGTCTGTGATGACACACATATCTATCAAGTGGTGGTACGCTTGGCTGTCGTTTGGACCGCGCGTAGCCTGCATTATATCGAGTGTGAATGTTTTGGATATGCATTTGGGTAAGTCGCTCTCACGGACATCACGACGCATCACAAGCACCCTTCCGCCACGGCCATGGTACTGGTTGGTAGCTTAGTCTAGCCCTTGTGATCAACCCGCTGAAGCAGTTCGATCACTTCGTCTGCAGAACCAATCTTCCCAGACCAACATGCTTGCATCATCTCGCTCAAAGGCAGACCCGTGACATCGAGGTATTGCCCTTGCGCATGTCTCTGGGCAACGCGCTTACATCTATCCTCGAAGTCTTTCAGGTCATGGTGCGGGACCCGACCCGTGATAATCTCGTAGACAGCGCAGGCAAATGCAAACAGGTCGGTCTGCTGGCTGATTGCTTCTAATGAATCTGGATAGCTGAACCACTCGTACCCCGACATCGCTTCTTTGCCGCGGCAGCCGCACCCTTCGAAGTCGATGATTTTCCATGAATTCGAGGTGGGAGGTATCCACGGATATGTATTGATTTTGGGCGGGTGACATACTTGCGAGGTAGTCTGCTAGATTTAAATGCTAAGATCGTGCTGCCAGAACTTAGCAAACGACTGGAGGCAAAGCTCTGCGGAGCAAAAGATACATCCTCAAACCGTCTGGACCCAACAGATGCACCAGAGTCGCGGCGGCTCTTACACGGTTCTTGGCGCGATGATGGCAGAAAGTCGCCCAAGCCCTGATCATGCGTTGGGTGAGCACAGCGCGGTCCTGGCTTTGGTGCCGCCTCGCATCGCCTGAATAGGCGTTTGACTATCTTGTGCTGAGGGACTACATAGTAAAGGTTGATGAGACTTGAAGTTGAAAGCAGGGGTCGGCATTTAACTCGGGACGAACCGCGCTCTTGGCAATCATGTGCTATCAACTTGTACCTTGCTCTCCAATGAATAAATCGACAGACTCTTGGCCTCAATGTTCTACCCGTGGGATAAAGCGAGTACGCTGCCGGAGACAAGGCTATCGAGATTGCCACCCTTGCTGCTGATCTAGAGAACGCTATACAACTGATCAGACATAGCTTGATACGAGGCCTCGAGACATACTTAGTTCTACGCGCGAGTACCTTGCCGAAAATTACAATGCTTTGGTTATGTGACAGGCTACTACATACCCAGGTGTGCTTAGCGTCATTCCCAATCCTGCGACTATGCACTGAGGCTTTGTAGTACGGGGTCCTGATTGGTGGTCCCCGGTGCTGAGAGGTGATGGAGATAGGCGGCACGTTTTGCGCCTTCCGCTCGGTCGCAGTGGCGAGCTCAGATAGACTGTAAGTGGACTCTGCGGTTTTCACGGCGAGGGCACCGACAGGATGGATTGAGGCCTGACTTCGGAGAGGCTGGAGCACCCAGTGATACTGCGCTGCGGCACTAGCGATGAGTGCACCACCGCTCAGCATTCAGCTATTGAAAGCCGGCAGGTGCCGAAACTTCCCGTCATCGTGACTGTGGCTTTGCGCGTGCACGATCTGCACAGTTGAGTTTGGCGGTGATCACCGATGATATTATTGTCATTCGCCTCGGCATGTCGATGTAATGAAGCATCGGCGTCATCACAGGCTTCCGTCGGCTCACAAGCGTCTCAAACCACGCCCTCATCCCGTCCCTTCCTTGCCTCCTCCCTCGTCAGCACTTTCTCAGCCTCCCTACACCTCTCCTCCCAATCCGCCCACTTGCCACCCATCTCTAGCACGCCCCTCTCATACCACATCTTGACCACCTTTGCGCTCCTCTGCCTCAACATCGCAACTTCCTGCTGCAGCTCCGCCTCTCTCGCCCGTGCTTTCTGTATACGGTCCTGCAGCGGGACTACTTGTACAAAGCGCACAGTGTCCGGTACCGAAGGGTTAGATGAGAGTTGGGTGAGTTGTGAGGCGAGAGAAGTATAGGTAGGTGCGTGTGAAAGGATGAGTTGGACGAGCTGCTGTGGTGGGATGTCATTGGGACCGGCTGGGCTTGCGGGATTGAAGAGTGATGGGTGTGACTTTTGCAATGCTAGCACTTCTGCTACTGTGGGTGATTGCGCTGCTAAAGACGCCAGGGATCGCTCGAGGTGCCGAAGTCGTGCTGTGGCTGATGATGCATTGTCCGGAGTGTCGTCCGTGGAGATAGAGCTGATGCTGCCAGTGAGGGCGTAGTGAATCCTCCGCACTCTGTCCTCTAACAATGCCAGCGTATCTGTCGCCGTCTCTTTCGACGTGCTCCCCATCCCACTGCCAATCACACTCCAAGTACCAGGATGTGGACAGACATGATGAAGGTGTTGATGATTCCCAACAAGGAAGGAGGTGCTCGGGATCCGGACTGCCGCGTCGGACCGCTTGCCGTCCCGAAAGTTGGCTGCGCCATGCTTCGGCCAAGGGTTCACAAGGGTCACTTTGGCAAGCGGCCAAGGTTCCACCTCGATCACTCTCCATTCCACCTTGACCACCAACAGGAATAACAGCTCATCTGCTTCTTGTACATAAACCTTCCGAGACACCTCCACATATACCCTTCCCAACAAAAGTTTTTTTAATCGCCAATACCCACTCGGCCCGGCGAGAGCATTCATGCCGCCGTTATAGCACCGTACAACCTCGAGCGAGCGAGAACAAGCGAGCACACGCCCTCCGCCAGGCAATACCACTCCCACCATCATGGCCCAGTACGCCGCCCTTCAAGCCTCGCCCCTCGAGCACGGCTCCAGACCCGCCAGCACAGCCTCACATTCACGATCGCGATCGCGCAGGAAGCAGAGCGGAATCGCAGGCAGCGCATCATGGGCCTCCTCTGTCATCAACCTCGTCAACACCATCGTCGGCGCCGGCGTGCTTGCCATGCCGCACGCGTTGAGCAATATGGGCATCATGCTGGGGACGCTGGTGATTCTCTGGGCTGGGATGACCTCAGGCTTCGGGCTGTACCTCCAGACGAGGTGTGCGAGGTATCTGGATCGGGGCGCGAGCAGTTTCTTTGCGCTCAGTCAGATCACGTACCCCAATGCTGCCGTGGTGTTCGATGCGGCGATTGCGATCAAGTGCTTTGGAGTGGGTGTGAGCTATTTAATCATTATTGGCGATTTGATGCCGGGGGTGGTGAGAGGGCTTACGAGCGAGCCTGGGGCCGGGTATCTGGTTGACAGACAATTTTGGGTAACGGCGTTCATGTAGGTCGCAATCCCAGGTCTGCGGCTGGAGTTGGAGGTGGAATTGGCTTTGCTAACGCAACCTATAGGCTGGTCGTGATCCCATTATCTTTTCTTCGGAGATTGGACAGTCTGAAGTACACTTCTATCATCGCACTGGTATCTATCGCCTACTTGGTGGTGCTGGTCGTCTATCACTTTGCGTCCGGAGACACCTTGCCCGCCCGAGGAGAAGTGCATTGGCTTAAGTGGCAAGGTGCTGTACCAACTTTGGCTTCGTTTCCCGTCATCGTGTTTGCATATACATGTCATCAGAACGTAAGGGAAAGGTCATCTCATCGCGTCTAAAACATGCTGATTGAAATTATACAGATGTTTTCCATCTTGAACGAAATCTCCGATAATTCACACTTCCGCACGACCGCAGTGGTAGGTGCGTCCATCGGCGGCGCAGCATCAATCTACATCCTCGTAGCTATCACAGGCTACCTCTCATTCGGCACCAATGTTGTCGGCAACATCGTCTCCCAATACACACCTTCAGTCTTTAGCACGATAGGCCGGGCCGCCATCGTCGTCTTGGTCATGTTCTCCTACCCACTTCAGGTCCACCCATGCCGAGCAAGCGTAGATGCAGTGTCCAAATGGCGGCCGCAAACACGACGAAAGGACGAGCTCACGCCGGCCATCGGCTCACCCTCCCGCGCATCCCTCCTGACAGGCTCAGTTAAAATCGTCTCCCGACCCAAACCAGAAGAGATGTCCGAGCTGCGCTTCGCAGTCATCACGACTGCCATCATCATCCTCTCCTACGTCGTCGCCATGACGGTCAGTAGTCTGGACAAAGTCCTCGCTTATGTGGGGTCCACAGGCAGCACCTCGATCTCCTTCATTCTGCCCGGACTCTTCTATTACAAGATCTCTTCGCCCGACTCGCCGCATCACCAACGTTTGCTCAAGGACGAGGACGATGAAGAGTACGACTCTCCCGACGACACTGCGGTGAACAGCCCTACAGATGCCGAACCGAGCTGGAGAGATGCATGGAACGGTCGGCTGAAGGGACGTCAGTGGAGGAGGGATTTATTGAGAAAGTCATCACTGGTGCTCGCAATCTATGGCGTTGTGGTCATGGTGGTGTGTTTGGTCATTAATACGTTTTTCATCGTGGCGCATTGATGGCGAAGTGAGATACCCAGGACATACCATTTCATGGATTCTGGGGCTGATGGGTCTGGATGACGTTTATGCGTTCAAGCGAGACATGCAGCGACGTGTATATCTATACTTGCCGTCTTTGAAATGATGGTACATGCAGGCCATGCGGGCCAGATTCATTCTTTCGTTCATCCTCAAGGTGAGAGACATCTGGAGCTGGCGACACCACCAGAGGTACCTACCTTCAATACGCTCGATCGGCATTCCATCCCATCTGTCCGACTGGCTATTCTGCAGGGAGTATTATTCCTGATCGCCCACAAAGTATGTCGAGTACTATATCATTTTGGGCGAATACAGCTTCTCCTCGCAGTGGTTTTGGCGCTAGGATGGGCTGGCTAGCTGGCTGGGGTTCTGGAGACTGCCACTATTGCAGCAGGGAGAGCTCTCGTACCTCTCCTCCTTTTTGTCCCTTCCCTTGCGACTGCTGACGAGCTAACAGTGATAGTCGAGACATGGTTCTTTGCCCCTTGCTGACTTGCTGGCAGGTACGTGAGTACACCTTTGCATACCCCAGTCGATTGCTGGCTGTTCCGCCAAGTCCGCCAGTCACTGATTGATTACCGAAAGGTCGGCAGAGGGTGCGGCGTGCCTACATTAACGTAATAAGACCTGGAGAGACGAGGTGCAAAGGCATAACGTGGTCATCAGCTGATAGCAAGGGCCACTTTGGCAAAAAGTTCGTCGATACGTTTTCAACACTCTGGCCACCCTAGCTTTTGGCCTGTCACATTCGCAGAAGAGTCAAATTTCATCGCGCAGCTGGAGAAACCGTGGCGATCATGCACATATGTTTCTGAAACCTCGTATAAAAGGCCAGATCGTCAGCATCCTTGTTAGTGCCAGACCTCTTGGCTGGTAGCTAGCCGATCCGGACACTCCGCCCTAATTGCTCGCTATATCAGCCGTCATCTCCTGCGTAGTTCCATTGTGTCAACATATTCTCTTCGGCATACTTCTCACGCATTCGTTAGAAGCAGAAGACGAAATGCTGATGCGACTCCTCCCCTTCCTCATCCTCCCTCTCCTCGCGTCTGCAAAAGAGGAAGGGCTCCACTGCTCCTACACAGGCTACACCTACTCGTGCACCGTCCCTGAGCAGCCTGGCGAAGGAAAATACTTGTGGGAGGTAAGCAGCCTCCCTTGCGCTTCTCCTCACCTCACACCCTGTCCGGAGCTAATGGGGTCCCCAGTGTCCCTTGAACAACAACAATGGGTTGGAGGCAGGAGGCATGTGCGAGAGGAGCGTGAAAACCCACAGTCAGTATGGGGAGTACTATTGTGTGAGTTCCTCCGAGTTCTTGTCCCCGTCTTGTCTTGCTTCCTTTGACGTTGCCGGGAGTAAATGCTGACGATTAGGGGATCCGTCAGTGCACGGTGGCGTAGTGTTACCACTAGGGGCTCGCGAGGGCTTCAGGAGCAGAGACCGGGGGAAAGAATGGTGGTTCTACTGAAGCACTGAGAGACTGTCTCCTGCGGAGAACGATCTTGGAAGAGAAGATATGCACCAGTCGGACTACATATCTTTGACTACTCGTTTGATTCCAATGCGGCTGTCACACCGCTCCAGAAACTCGCTGATCTGCGCTTTCAGAGGGCGTCAAGGGTGTGAGGCATTTAGAACATACGTCTAGCAGTACTTCCGCAGCATTATAGAAGGTGGGACCATGCATCTCGCAGCCCTGGACATTGTAGCCGCTACCTACCTACGACGAAGCTGATCTCGGACCGGGGCCTCGACGCTGATCAACGACTAGGTGGGCCATGCGTTCCTGTGGGTCGCACCTCCTGAGCATCCATGGCATCACCTCGATATGGGTACCTCCACATTGAGTCAGATCCATCATTGCTGAGATTTGGCATCAGCTTAAGCAAGCGCTTCATCATAACTCGTACAAAGTGTCGAGTGTCTCTGACATGACCCCAAAATATCGAATGCTGGGCACAACGCTCGTAATGGGCAGATGTTCTGTTTGACGCTGAGACCGTAGCAGTGCCTGGAGATCTCGGCACACAGATTACCCCAGGATCGCTGGCTGGTAGGCATAGCAGACATACCTGCGGCCTCGTAAACAGTATCATATGGAGAAACCCCGGTGAATCGCCCCGAGAAACAAAAGTCCTCAAAGAGGTTCTGCCAAGGCCGACAATTACCAGCTAAGACATCTTCCACACCTCTGAGATTGACCATGAAACAGGCGTCTCCTCGGTATCTCTTGCTCCTTTGAGATACGATAAGATCCTGCTGTAGATTTCTACCAAACTACAGGATGGCAGAGGCGAAGTCCGGCGCTAGCAGGAGACCACCCGCCCTGACTACTCCCCCGTGGGTCGCCACGACCTCTACGACGTCCCCTGAACATCCAAGCGGCGGGAGAAATCCCCTGGCAGGTGAATCTATCCTCTTCAGTTCCCTCCGCCTCCTCCGAGATGGCGTGGTGGGCAGCAGGAAGAGGTAGTGAATTGAATCAGGATGTATAGGTGTCGGAACAAAGAAGAACACCACCGTATCCACCACCTGCAAAGAAACACCCTACCTCATCACCCCTGCCTCTCCGCCAAAAACCTCCCCAACTTATCCAACCCCCCCAGCTTCTGAAACTGCGCATCGCTCACCCCGACCGGCAGCACAGCCTCCACCGCCTTCGCCGTTCGCACCGTCCCCGCCGCTCCACCCCTCCAAATCTGCGCAGGCGGATCATCCAGATGCTTCAACAGATCACTCACCACATCCTCCGCCCACTTCGCCTGATCCTCAGCATACGCCTCCGTCTTCTCACCACTGATGACCTTCAGCACATCCTCTCTGATCGGTTGATAGGGAGAGTCAGCAGGTAAATCAATCTCATTAGTGCGGTGCACGCCGAAATTAGACTCGAGACTCCCGGTCTTGAGCTCCACGACACGGATCCCGAGCGGGGCGAGCTCGACGCGTTGCGTGTCGTTGAAGGCGGACATGGCGGCCTTGGAGGCGGAGTAGGCGCCGTGAAAGGGCGTTCTGAGCACGGAGGAGATGGAGGTGTTGTTGACGATGATGGATTTCCGCCCAGCGGGCGCCGGATCCGCGGACTTCATGAGGAGAGGTAAGAATGCTTGGGTGACGGCCACGAAGCCCCAGACATTGACATCGAAGAGTCGTCTCGCTTTTCGGAGGTCGAGGTGCAAGAACGGTTCGTAGTGACCGCCCCCGACGGAGTTGATCAGCATGTCTAGTGGTCCTCCTGTGAGGGTGGACACTTGGTCGACGAGCGCCTGGATGGAGTCGTCGGACAGGACGTCGAGCTGAAGGAGCGTGGGAATGCCTGCTTGCTTGAGGGCAGCCATGTGGGATGTTTCTCGAGCTGTGGCGAGGACGTGCCATTCGCCGTGTTGGTGCAGGGCGAGGGCTAGTGCGGAGCCGAGGGAGTGGTCGCTGCAGCCTGTGATGAGAACGGTGCGTTTTGTGCCCGACATCTCCTTGGAGGATCCTGTACTATTTGATGAGTCGAAAGGCCAAGACTGCTGTGCACGATGACCATGTGCTGTGTGTCTTTCATGTACATATAAGCTTGAGACTACATGTAGTCAGCAGTCATCAGTCATGCGTCACTACCAGCTCGAAGAACATCTTACATGTACATTTATCAATTTGGTATAATCAGTGCTTGTGCTTGGTAACGGCATTTCATTCAACATAAAGTCATCTGGCGCTGCCGCTTGACAACAACATGCAGTTCGTGCTGAAGATTTGGACAATGATGCCCTGCTGTACAACTTGACTGCGACTTCACGATCCCTGTACGACCGCTTGCCAATGGATCATATGCCGCCTTGTCACTACAATTACGATGACTCGTATGACTTAAATAGTCCTCGCTGTCGCCAACCCTGTAGATCTTCTTGCATTTTGGTACATGCCCCTTGCACATATCGCTCAGCCGCTCGCACCTTTCAATACATCCCTAGCAACCCTCACGTCCTTCTCCACCTCCTCGACCTCCCTATCCAAGTTCCTGGCCGCGTTATCTAGCGCCTCGACATCGTGGTCTAGCTTCGTAAAGTTCCTCCCCTGCTTACTCTTCCCGCCCTTTCCTGCTCCCTTCAACTTCTCCAACCTTTCCCCGGATCCTGTGTTCGCCGCATCCACTTCCTTCACAGCGTTCGTAAAGTCAACAACACGCCTCTTCAGCTTCCGAACTTGCGCTTCAATAGCGGCGTACTGTTCCACGACCTCATTATGCGCATTCACCAGCTCCTCGTATCGACTCAGTGGAGCATCTGCAGGCCTAATGAAAAGCTCATCGGGACCATCCCTCGCCGGCGGAAGGGAAGGACGAGGGTTGGCCTTCGCGCTCTCCGTAAGCTCTTGAGTCTTCGTATGCGAGCGCTTGACTTCCGCGTCCAGAGCTGGTGCTTCCTTCAACAATGCTGCGATATTGACTTTGACAATCTTGAGAAGTTGCTTGATCTCGCGCTTCTCCTCCCATCTTAGGTACCACGCCACGATCTTCTTTCTCTTCTTCTGTTTCGCGACCAACACATTACCGCTCGATCCGCCATTCCGCTCTTGCAAGTCCGCAGATGCGTGAGTCAGGCCCACGTTCACGTCTAGTTGGCTGTCCATGTTCTTGCTGTCAACGCCCAATGGCGCTCTTTGCTCGGAGCCTTTCTGCTTGTTCTTCACAGTGACCTGGGCTTCGGTTAGGAGATCGAGAACGTGCTGATCGCGCTCTGCGTCTGTCATATTTCGATGGGATGGTGCAGGCGTTAGGCAAGTAGGCGGCAGATTGTTCATGGCCCCTAGAAGCTGGTGATGTTTGATTGATGAAGTCCTGCATGTGCAATGCCAGTGTGGCCAAATTTGAAAAGCCTCCTAGCAATCATGTTCACGGCCCAACAGTCGTGCGGCACTAGATTCCTGTGACAGTGCGCAGCAACCAGAAGCAAGCAAACATCGTTTGCACCATCTCGTGCCGTTATGTCCCGCTGATATGCGATCGGAGGCCACTTCGACGCCAGGCAATGTCGCGATCTCGGCTTGACTAGACCAAAGGAGCGCTCCCTTCTCCACTCTAACCCATCTTCTTCTCCCACTGCAGCACCTCCGGCATATCAATCCCGCCACGCTCCACCTTACTCCAGTCCTTCTCATACCCTTTCTCGATATCTGGATATGGGCCCCATGGCGTAATTGCATGCGGATTCACATCGTAGTGCGACTTGGTGTAGTTCTCCTTGATGTGCCGGAAGTTCGTACTATTCTTGTATGCGTCATGGTCCCAATACATGTGCTTCAACCAGTTGTTCAGGATCGGATAATTGTATCTGATCATTCCGAGATTGCATTTGAAATGTTGCACGTAGACGGTATCGAAGCGGATCAGGGTGGCGAATACTCGGACATCGATCTCGGACATTTGCTTACCAAGGATGTATGGTCCACCGCTTTGTTGCGCGATCTTCTCCAGCTTGTTCAGGGCGGCGAAGGGTTGGAGGACGTTGGCGTCGTAGCCTTGTTGGTCCTTCGCGAAACCGGCTTTGTAGACACCGGTGTTGAGGTGTGCTTGGACCCACTTCTCCATCGAATCGATCTGTTTGTGAAGCTCTTTTGGGTAAAGGTCCAGTTGGGCGACGTCGTCAGGCAGCAGACTGTCAAAGGCGGTGTTCAGGTCTCTCAGAAGTTCATCACTTTCATTATTCACAATCGTCTCCAGCTTCTTATCCCACAGCACCGGCACCGAGTACTTTCCCTTGTACCCCGGATCCGCCTTGAAGTAAATCTGATTCATATATCGACTCCCGAACAACTTGTCCTTTGTCGCTCCCTCATAGTCCGCCCCGCCTGGCTCTTGCGCTTCATCCGGGTGATTGAATCTCCACCCGGGATAGGAAGGCGTGTCCGGGAAGTCCTTCGGATACGGTTTCACGATGGAGACCTCAATACCGGCGTACTTGTCCAGCTGCTTGTACAGCCGCTGGAAATTTGCACGGTGGGCGAATGGGCAGAAGAGACCAATATAGAGATGATATCGATCCTTCTCCGGCTTGAAGGGGCCATCCGCGGAGATCTTGCCATGGAAGCTGTCTTCCGGCCCTTTATGCCAATCCGACGGAACCTTCGTGCCATCCTTGAACGTCGTCATGGTCGGGTAGGATCGTGCAGCAGTCGCGGTCACCGTCGCACCCGGCAAAGGATTGGTGTGCACGCCTCGGACTATCCTCGTGACCTCGTTCAAGCGACTGAGCATAGGATTTGACGAGGTAGTCAGCCAAGCTGCCAGCACGGCAATGGCGAGGGTGACAAGGATGGTATACAGCGGGACGTAACTCGTGTCGCGCTCGCGGTGTCGGGGGATTGCATGCTGTTGCTGACAAGTCTTGGTCTTAGCTGCAGGTCGGGCAGCAGCATGAGGCATGAGGAAGAGAATGTGGTGGAGAGCTAAGGGTGGAGCTAGGTGAGGTAGCTTCTTGCGTCGTGACGGGTACCTTCTTGGCCATGCATGGGAATTATGATTCCAGCGAGCTTACCTTGTTGTGCGCGGAAGGAGGCCGCAGCTCGAACTCTGTCTGCTGCTCGTGGAACGGACCAACGGTGCATTAATTAAACACCTTATGAGGTCATCGCTTCCACATGGATCCATCGATACCTATGTACCTAGGTACATACCTAGGTCCATAGGTATCATGTAGTTGGAGGTTATACATGTATTCGTGGCAGAACTGTTTTTCCGAAGACCGACTATAACATCAATTTGAGACACATGCTTGTACCGCGGGGGCCTAGGTATGGCGATATATATGTGAGATTTAGACTCACTAGAGAGGAAGTGGTTTTCATCCCTCATCTAAACGCCCCCAAACTGACCCTCTTGTCTCCCACTTTCCCATCCGACCCGACGAGCGAAGCAAAGAATTCAACAATCTCACTCGCATCTTCAGACTGGTAATCCGTCTCCACCATCCCATGCCCGCCCAACGCAGCAAGTTCAACCGCCGAGTCCCTCGCTCGCACCACCCCGCCACCATCATCCTGTTGTGATGAGTTTCCCCGGAGGAGCCGCGACGAAGACCGCGACCCCAGATCACCGTCGAATTTCTCGACTACAGGTTGCTGAGTGGACTTTCGCATGCCACGTCTCACAGCCAGAGGCGCAGGGACAAGCTCCCAGGTCTCCACGATGGGGAGATCGCCGATGCTCTTGAAGCTTTGTACGGCTTCTGAGATTTCTGGACTGAAAGAAGCGATGAGCTTGTTGACTTGGTCCTTGACGGCGTCCGCGGTCGTGGTTTTTGGTTCTAGTAGTGGTGCAGTAAATGTGATCATCGGTACGAACTCCGATGCAGACGGCGTGGTCGCTTGCACCAGTGCATCGGCCGTGGCTGCTCGGATCGCGGTTGTTGTTCTGCATGCTGAGGAAGGCGGTCTGCTATCTCCTGTCGCTGAGCGAACGCTTGTGAATGCGGTCAGCCTGCCAGGGTGTGTGGTTGCCTTCGGCTTGCTGTGACGAGCCATGATTGGGAGAGAGCTGGTCGGGACGAGAGCAATGATGTAGAGGCCTACCTTCGTGGTGCGTTTGATTGCTAGCAAAACGGTTTCGTTATATGCACTGCATTGCATTGATGTGTCTCAGATTCTTATGCGGTTGTCCGCTTAGCAGCAGTGCTGCAGGAGCAAGGTCTTGCATGCTGCGCATGGAGGTGTCGTGGGTTCAGGTGGAACGGCATTGCGAACAAAAGGGTTGATCTGAGCGCGTGCAGACGCTTCATCGACCATGGCTCGTAAGGCCTGAGATCCACCAGTCCGACTGGCAATGTTCCTTGCGTGATCAAGCACACCCACGCAGAGGAGCCCGTGCCGCATCATCCGCAATGTAATGGGCGAGCCCGCTATCAGTCTCTCTTACTCCAGAGCAACACCGCGTGCCGGGGTCTAAGCCCTTCTGCGGTGGCAAACGAAGTGCTCTGCCAGTAGAACATGCATGTAGAGGTCGCAAAGGCTGATCACTACCATCAGTGAACCCCGTCGTGGTATGACATGTTCCTCACCGGCACTCTCTGGCTTACGATATCGAAGGGCCCCAACCTGCCACCCGTAAGAGGCCAGTATCCAGACAACGGGCAAGTCCCAATAATATATATCTTGGTAGTGTCGGCACAGGCAATGACCGAATTGCCGTCGCATCCCGCGGCGGTGTCGGGTTTTGGCATCTTGGCAATGGCCTGGAATGCGCACCAATCAGGCCGGGACGGAGTTCGCATCATCAGCAGGCACCAAGCGCTGACTCATTTCCAGTAGTTCTACGTTGCAGCCTGGAGGCTGACGCCCTATAAGTCAGGGCTGAATGCCGACTCCATTCCATCTGCTCGAATGCTTCTGCCTTGGTCGTCTTTGCGCCAGAATACTTTTCATGTGTCTTGAGACCAGCATGTGGGACGTTCTCTTCGGTGCCATCAACGACACGCTTTCCATCGGCTTAGCGACGGATGCGGCGGAAAACTGAAGGATTCAGCCAGCAAGTCGAGGCGTTGGACTGCTTAAATGACGAGACCAGGCACAGCTTCATGATTTCAACCACAGGGCTCGGATGTCAACGGCGGAGCCACCGCCAGAAGAGGACAGAGCTCGGTGATGGGATCCGAGATGAAGTCTAGACGCTGGAGCACACGCAAAGAACCCAGCAGCCGGGCACGGACTACAGTCCTCCACGGACGATCATCAGGCAAACATTGCGGACCCTGTCGAAGTCTCGCGGGCTTTCCCTGTTTCGCTCGCAGGGTGGTGTTTGTACTCCAGC
This sequence comes from Teratosphaeria destructans, assembly GCA_010367425.1. NCBI lineage: Eukaryota > Fungi > Ascomycota > Dothideomycetes > Mycosphaerellales > Teratosphaeriaceae > Teratosphaeria > Teratosphaeria destructans. Next base: position 539,652 of record WBMN01000010.1, read on the forward strand.
ACGAGTCTACGAAGCAGCGCTAGAAATTCACTGGCGCGCACAGCCCCGCCCGTGTTTGCTCTTCGCGATGGGGACCACCTGCACCCAATGAGGAAGCTCGAGCCATGGCCTGAGGTGGCGTGGAATACATGTATCTACCTAGGTAGGCTGGGCCGCTGGAGCAAGATAGAGGCGTCGGGGTCGCCGTCTGATGAGCCTCGCGTAGGTAGGCGATCAAGCAATAGACAAGATCGCCAAGCTCAAGGACGGCGGGACCGCGAGGCTCAAAGTACCTCCCTCCTCCTACCGATCATTCTGCCGCATCCAGCTGTGCTCCGACAACCTTTATCAATCGCGCCACCAATCAGAGGGTCATATCAGGCGCGAAATAGCAGAAACCAGATGATCCCTCTCCAGTCGCACCTTCCCCATCCGCTCTCGAGGCTTTTCTCTCGCACCTCCCAACACGAGCTTATCAGCTTAGCGCAACATAGCACTGATGACATGGTGGTCGTACCGCCGGGTGCAGAGGCGCCAGACCCGTCGCTTTGACCGTCTAAGGGATCTAAAAGCTACATGTACCCGGCGCACATGGCAGACTGTTGGACGCCGCGTGTAGCCTTCCTTCTCCCAGGTGGGGTTGAATCGTAGGTATTTGATCAGGTCTTCCGGCCTTCCCACGTCTCGCGCCGGGTATCGACTGTCGGGCAGCGAGTGCAAGGATGGCGCATCGACCGGGCTTCCAGCGCACCACGACCGACAGGCATGAGGACGGCACCCTCGAGTTGACGCCCTACAAGCAGAATGACCCGGGTGTCGGAAACAGCAAAGGTCCGGGCAGCTACGAGTTCGGAGACCCAGACCTGAAGGAAGGCGCGACCATCAGCATCACGCACGATCCTGATGCATCTCCTCCGGAATATCATGACGCCGGCGATGGCTTCCACAAGGTCACCGAGCCCGTCGAGACCGCCAAAGACATCGTCACTCAAGTCCTGCACGTCGACGACGATCCGACCTTGAGCCCATACACCTTCCGCCTGGTCTTTCTCGGTAAGACGTCACGTGCGGGATGGTCACAGACCACGACGGCTGACTTCTGTCCTCAGGCATTGGCCTGTCCATCTTCGGTTCCGTCCTCCAGGAAATCTTCTACTTCAAGCCGCAGACCATCTATGTCTCCGTCGTCTTCCTGTGCGTGATCGCATATGTCCTCGGCGAACTCATGGCTCTCGTCATTCCACGCAAGGGACTCGTTGGTCGCTATCTCAACCCGTTCCCTTTCAATCAGAAGGAGCATGCCGCCATTACGCTCATGGCCTCGGCGGCAGCACAAGCAGCCACGTCCACTGAAGCGCTAGCCGCCCAGGAGTTGTTCTACGGAGGCTACCCAAGCAAGGCTGCTGGTGTCTTCATCACCCTCTCCTCGCAGCTGATCGGATTCGGCATTGCGGGTATGCTTCGGGATGTGTTGGTCTATCCGACCAAGATGTTGTGGCCCAGCAACCTGCCGATCGCCACCCTGCTCGAGACCTTACACCGCGACAAAGCGGAGACGAGGCGCAGGCTGAAGCTGTTCTACATCGTCTTTGCAGTCATCTTCTGTTGGGAAGCGTTCCCAGAGTACATCTTCACCGTGCTGACGGGCGTCTCGATCTTCTGCTTGGCGGATCAGCACAACCTGGTCTTCACCAATCTATTCGGTGGAGCTTCTGGCAACGAGGGACTGGGCATGTTCTCATTCTGCTTTGACTGGAACTACATCGCAGGTCTGCAGAGCCCACTGTGGTACCCACTTCAGACTATGGTGAATATGATGATTGGGATCTATGGTTGCTACATCCTGTTCATGGCTGTCTACTACGGTAACGTATGGCGTTCGCTGGACTTTCCCTTCCTCTCGCAGGAGCTCTTCGACGGGTCGTCAAACAGCACCAACTACGTGGTGTACAATCAAAGTCTCATTCTCAACGACAACTTTGAGATTGACCAAGCCAAGCTTGAGCAGACCGGCATCCCTTATCTGACCGGCACCTACATCGCCTACCTCATCACCTCGAACATGGGCATGACGGCAGGTTTAGTGCACATGTTGCTCTGGAACTACGATGACATGAAAATCGCCTGGACCTGGGCGCATCCGAGAAATCTCAAGAAGTTCATGCAGCCGGACGCCTGGAAGTTCTGGGAGAAGAAAGAGACGCCCGAGCAGAGGCTGGAGCGCAAGCAGAATGATCCCGATCTCGATCCTCATTACAAGCTCATGCTCCGCAACTTATATATCGAAGTGCCGATGTGGTGGTGGGCTGCTTGTCTGATCGTCTCATGGGTCGTCGGCGTTGCGTGTCTGTACGTAATGAAGTCGACGCTTCCTTGGTGGGGCTTCTTGCTGTCGACATTGTTGACAACCATCTTCATCCTCTTCTTTGGGGCAATGTATGGCATCACTGGTTTCCAGTTTAACTTGCAGCCTATCGCGCAGATGCTGGCGGGATACATGTTCCCCGGCCGGCCTTTGGTAAGCTAGCTCGCCCCGTCCATCCTGTCAAAGCCGTGCTCATTCACTCAACAGGCGAATTTCTACTTCACTTGCTACACCTACAACGCGACCAACCAAGGCATGCTTCTCGCCAGAGATCTCAAGCTGGCGCAATACGTCCACTTACCGCCCACCTGCACGTTCGTGGTCCAAGTGGCCGGCTGCATCATTGGTGCCCTCTTCAACTGGATCATGATGGTCACAATTGTCAAAGCGCAAGCCCCCATCCTCACCTCGATCCAAGGCACCAACATCTGGTCCGGCCAAAACATCCAGCAATTCAACACCCTCGCCATCGCATGGTCGCTCGCCAGCGACATGTTCAGCGTGGGCGCTCGCTACCAATGGGTCACCATCTCCTACCTCGTCGGTTTCATCGTCCCCGTGCCCCTCTGGCTCGCACACCGCTATACCGGCTGGAAAGTCTTCGCCTACTTCAACACCTGCATCATCCTGTGGTTCATGGGTAACCTCTTCGTCGGCATCAACAGCTCGCTCAACATGTTCTTCATCATCGGCTTTGCCTCCCAGTTCTGGCTGAGGAAGTACCATGCGACCTGGTTCGTGAAATACAACTACCTTCTCTCCGCGGCCATGGACGGTGGCACACAGGTGTTGGTGTTCATCTTCACGTTCGCAGTGTTCGGAGGGTCTGGGAAGGCAGTGCCGTTCCCGACCTGGGCGGGGAACCCGGACACATCGACGCATAACATCGATTATTGTATGGTGAATGCGGCGAACAATGGATGAGACGGCGGTACATCCGTCAGGAGAAGGTCAGGGTGGGAATCAGCACCACCGCCAAGCAGAGAGCACTACTCTCGTGAAGAGACCCCGTTACGAAGCCGCAGGTAATAGCACTGCCTCCAGATAGGTACCATCCCACATACATTGAAACAACTGCTCACGCAACCGTCTGCACTTTTCCACTACCCATCAACTAGAGTAATCTCATCCCACGAACCTCAGCAGAACCCCAGCGTAGTCCCCAGCCCCAACCCAACCCCCCAAAGCGGCAGGCGCAGGACCGCCAGCGACCTCCAGATCAGGCCGGGTCACCGCGACCTCGAACCGCCTGGGAGATCCGGCCCACGCACCGCCGCTTTCACGGCTGACCATTACAGTTCGTGCGCCCGCTGATACTCTTGCACTGCACGCTCGTGGGGCCCCGGCACTCGCAATCCGGGCTGATGGCCTGGCAGTCCGCGGTCCCCAAGAGCGTGTTGTCGAAGTCGCAGGTGTACTGGCGCGCATCAACATCCATGGCCGGGCCCCGAGGCTACCTGATGCACTTACCACGTAGCGTTTGTCCGCGCTGCAGATCTGTCGGGGACACGGGAAGCCGTGAGTGAGTGATTGCGATGAGTCTAATGTTTTTTTTGGGGGGGGGATGGGATGGGCAGGCAGGGAGACGCACGACCTCGATGGAGTTGCCTGTGCATTGGGCGGTGATTGGCGTGAGGTTTGTGGCGAGGAGGAGGAGGAGGAGGGCGCGGAGCGAGACGTGCATTTTCGTGGGTGGATTTGGGTAGTTTGGGTCGGTGGGCGGTGGTTGTTGTGGTTGATGATGGTGTTGCGGGTGATGAGTGTGAGCTCGGGATATTGCGGCGATGGCTAGCTGCTGGCTTTATATGAGCACACAAGGAGTGATGGCTTTGGTTTTTCATGGCACTCGAGGAGGATGTTTGCGCGGCGTAGGGCTTGGCCGTCTTGTGCCGTACGAGCCTCGTGGGGATCAGTTTTCTTGGGAGTTATGTCATTGTTGCCCAGACCTGAGGTATGAGACGGCCTCGTGTAGGTAGTTTAGAGCGTCGCTCAGGAAAGGCGGTTATATGGATGGGAAGGGAGACCGCACGCAGAATCCGTCTTGGTGCGGCAGCGGCGTCCTTGCCTAGAGTCCCCATCATTGGCACGATTCTTGGCGAAGTGCTATGGCATCTAAACTCCGATGGTGCTACGCGGCGAGTAGCAGCACACGAGCAATGCCATTGTCCAGATGCGATCTTTTGTCTGGAGTGTGGAATGGCCGGAGGACAAGGGGAAGAAAGACGACGCCGCCATTGACCTCAAGACCTCGCTAGACTCTTTGTGCGTGGCGCCCATTATAGAATGGACAAAAGTCGCAGAGGCCGCCACGGCTCCATAGCCAAGATTCAAGCGCAGCGCAAGATTAATCTCAGAGACTTTTCCAAGCCGGTCTTGGAACTGCTGCAGCATTTCGTCCATCCTCGTCACACGCTTTTAACCACAACTCTAGACGCGGGGAATTATGCCACACACACCTCCATCAGACGGCATGGCCCGGAAGGTGACTCAGCCTCCGAACTCGCACATTATGCATCATATCCTGACCATGGTCGAGGATTTTGGCCCGGCTGCCTTCTCGACAACCGGGACTCGTATGTCCTCGCCAAGTAAGTCGTCCACGTCAAAACAAGCGGCGCCGGAGCTGTCGCGTCTGCGAAGACACTTTGGTGACACAATAGCTGACTATGCTAGCAAAGTGAACGAGGAGGGGTTACCGGAGGTAGAGGCGAGTGAACTTGTGCAGGAGGCGCCCCCGCCATTGGTGGTGAGGAGGACTAAGCCGGTGCCGCCAGTGGAGAATTGAGTCCGGAGGTAGGATGTATTTTGATGGGGCACGCCGTCAGAACAGGTACAAGGTATGGCGAGTGACGTGGTAGAGTCCAGTACGTCTGTCGTCGGCAGTAATTGAAGTAGAAATGCGCTTATCATGTAGACAAAGCCCGAATCTGTATCTCCTAGGTCCAGCTCGAGATCTTAGTCGCACATAGATCCCATCAAGGCGAGACAAGTCGTGCAAGACAATCATCGATACCTCACCTGCTGCCCGCCCCTCTTCTCCATCTTCGCCTGTCGCTTACTCTGGCCAGCAGCCCCAGCACCCGGCGCTCCCTCTCCGCCCGCTCCAGCACTCAAGCCACCGAAGCCCGACCTCATCCCGAGATACGTGCTCACAGCCAAATACGCTGAATAGCCGGGCACCACGAGATACAACCACCAAGCCCGATCTCCAAACAGAACGACCAGGATGACGTTGCCCCAGGTCCAGTATAGCACGTCCCACATCCATTCGGTCAAACCTTTGGCCTCCAGATCCTCGCCGGCGCGTTTGAGGTCCTTGGTCGTAGGGTCGAGCGTTGGGCGCGAGAGACGCTCAAAGTAGAATTCGATTACCAGGGCCGGGAGGGTGAGGAAGGTGAAGGACCAGAGGCTCCGATGCAGGAGCAAGAGGCGGAGGAGGAAGAACAGGCCATAGACTCCTAGGCTGATCGAGTGGGTGCGGTTCAGGGTGGCGGTGTTCTTGGCGGCGAGGGTTTTGGTTGCTTTCTGGGTGACATGTGAGTAGATGATCGGACGGGATGGGTCGACGGAGTACTGACTTGGGCCATGACGTCTGTGCCTGTCGAGTGGGGAGTTGATACCACTGTCACTGTTGACGCCGGTGTCACGGTCCGTGAGAGCAGAGTAGAATTGATTGACCGATGCTTGACGATCAGGGCAGGTGGAGCGAGAGATTGGTTACATAATGCTTGGCGCAATCGTCGCTTCCTCGATGAGTCCGTGCGACGATCGGAGTTGCCTTTGTAAACAACGTTGCCAGCCAAGACGGCAACCACAAAACATACCCTTCCCGGCCGCCCGACGACCATACACATCCACGAGGATTCTGCACCCGCACACAGTATGGCATACATGTATTCACGGCTGCCACCACGCTGAATGACTTGATCCCCGTGACCATTCCGACCGCCCGGATCGCTCCACAGCAGCTGCTACTTCTCGTGCTTCCCGTTGCCGCATGCTGACTGGAGTGTCAATGCAGACACAACATAGCAGTCCGCTCTGTGTCGCCTCCGCCGTTGACTTGGCCTTCTCTTCCCTTCGACCACGGCGATAGCATACAGGCTCCTTCCCCCCACATGTCGCCGACCAGTGGCATCGCGGCCTCGCAGCTGCACCAGCTCATATTCTACCATATCGACAACGACCTTCTGGACACTGCCAACTTCCTGGCTGGGCGCCTCCATGCGCTCGAACCGCGCAACCCGGACAGCTCGCATCTACTTGCCCTCACTTACTTCCGACAGCGACGATTCAAAGCCGCCTATGATTTCTCCCAGAAGTATGGCGCTGGTGGGAGGCATTTGGGTTGTGCCTACATCTTCGCGCAGGCCTGCTTGGAGCTGTCGAGATATATAGAAGGGACGACGGCGCTGGAAAGGGCCAAGAGCTCGTGGTCAGGGAGGCTTAATTGGAAGAAACATTCGGAGACAACTAGGCGGCATTTACCTGATGCGCCGGCGGTGTATACTTTGATGGCGAAGCTGTGGCGAGGGCATGGAGATCTGAAGAAGGCGGGAGATTGCTATATCGAGGCGCACAAGGCCAACCCGTTCACGTGGGATGCCTTCGAGGGACTGTGCAGGATCGGCGCGGATCTCAAGATTGAGCACATGTTCAGGCCACCTGTGGATGCTGCTGGACAAAGCTCCTCTTCCTCGGGCGTCCCGGAAATATACACGGACGAGGCGCCATCTCATTCGCATCCTTTGGCGCCCACAGCGAATTTTAATCAGCAAGTCTTCACCCCTTCGGCAGATCCGTTCGCTGGGGAGGGAGTGACTTCTATGCTGCCAAACATGAAGGGCAAGTCTGCGCTCGGGATTGAGTTTAGGAAGCCAATGTCTGAATGGGATACGCCCACGGCGAACAGCGCGGCATTGGACAACGACGTTACAATGGGCGGTGTACAGCTAGAGAACGAGGATGTTCTGCCACCAGCCGCACCGGTGCGTAGAGTGCGTCCGGCGCAGCAAACTGAGGCCTCAAATCGACCGCGACAGCCTGCATTGCGAGGGCATGCAGCCTCGAGCTCGGAAGCGCTCTCAGAAGACACGGCGAGAAGACCTGGTATCGGCGGACAGAAGCGCACGATTTCTGGAGCCACATCGCAAGCCAGCTCGGCTGTCAGTTCAGACCCATCGGCTCAGCCTAGGAGAAGCAACAGGTTGTTTGGTCAGACCGGGACCACCAAAAGTACGAGATCAACTGCTGAGACAACCGCGTCATATGCGGGAAAACTCGATCGGACTGCCAAACCTGCTACCGGAGCGAGAGGCAGGACAGGAACCACCGTCGGCAGAGTCGTTAGTGGCAATCGCAAACTCATGCCACCCAACCCCACCGATAAGGAGAAGGAGAAGCGAGTGCCCAGTCGCGCGGCCGAGCGGCCTGTCGTGCCCGGGGTCACTTCTGCTGTCGTACAGAAGACGAATGCACATGCTTTGGTGTCTCAGGGTCCGGACCTGCAGGCAGAGCAGCAAGCCATGGCAGCATTACTTGATAGTTTACGCAATCTGGCCGATGGGTATTATGCGACATCGAGATTCGACTTGCCTAAAGCCATTGCCACCTTTGCTGGGCTTCCATCAGCGCAGCGAGAAACGCCATGGGTTCTCGCGCAACTTGGCAAAGCTTACTACGAGGCAAGCGATCATCACAAGGCGGAAGAATGCTTCGCGCGATTAATGAAACTCCAGCCGTCGCGCGTCGAAGACATGGAGGTGTATTCTACCACGCTTTGGCATTTAAAGAAAGATTCGGCACTGGCGTTCCTGAGCCATACCCTACGCGATCAGGATTTTCATGCGCCACAGACATGGTGCTCGGTTGGGAATGCTTTTTCGTTACAGCGAGAGCACGAGCAAGCGATCAGTGCATTCAAGCGCGCGACACAGCTCGATGAGGACTTTGCCTATGCATGGACGTTGATGGGCCACGAGTACATTGCAAATGAAGAATTCGATGCAGCGCTGACCGCATTTCGAAAGAGCGTGGCTATTGACCGGCGGTGCTATGGCGGCTGGTATGGTCTGGGCAAATCGTATGAGCGTTTGGGTAAATTGGAGGAAGCTGAACGACATTATCGCATCGCCGCCTCCATCAACCCCTCGAACGCCACCCTGCTTGTCTGCATTGGTGTGGTGCTTGAACGCTTGCGCAACAAGAATGCAGCACTTGCCAATTACACAAAAGCGCTCGAGCTCGCGCCGTCATCGGCATTGGCGCGATTCAAGAAGGCGAGAGTGCTGATGCACGTCAGGCATTACGACGATGCGTTGGTGGAGTTGGAGATCTTGAGGGATCAAGCCCCCGACGAGGCGAATGTGTGGTTCCTGCTCGGGAAGTGCTACAAGGGTCTAGGCAACAAGGCTGAGGCGCTGAAGGCTTTGACCAGTGCGCTCAACCTTGATGTGAAGGTGAGCTTGTGACGATCCACGCAAAACTCGAGAGGACTTTTAGCTGACACTCCGCAGGCTGCACCCCTCATCAAAGAAGCGATGGAAGCACTGGACGACGAGGACGACGATAGTGACGACGACTGATGACCGGTCCAGGTCCAGGCGACGAGACTCATGGCACAGCATAGCGGGAACTGTAATTTGCATTTTTGGACAATGGCGTTCTGCTTGATGGAGACGGGAGATCGGTGATACCAGTCCAGTGTCGCATAGCGAGGCGTAGGATAGGATTGGCTTTGCATTACTTTTGGCGACAGTTTGGTATTGCATGAGCACGAGCATAAGTAGCGATAGGGCAAGATGCTTCCTGCTCGGAGGAGATACCTCTGTAGAACGAATCATAATGTCTGCAATGATGCTTTGAAGTGCATAAATTCCCTGCTGTCACATGTCAGACTTCCCAGGTGGTCCTAGGCGGACCCACCATCGCGTCGCGCACCTCCAACTCTCGCGTCCACCAGACACATGCTCCATCTCCGTCCCTTTATCCCACCCACACACAGACACTCATCATGCCCGCCGCCACCCACAAACGCGTGAAAAACACCCAAGTGCGGCGGCACTTCATCATCGGCAACGAATCGCACGTCCTCCCGCACCCTTCCTACCCCAACCCGCCCGAAGGCCACACCAAAGGCTGGAAAGTCTACGTGCGCCCGCTGTCCAATGGTCCCGACATCACCACCTGGCTGAAGAAGGTCCAGTTCAAGCTGCACCACACCTACGCCGACGCCAGCCGCACCATCGAAAGCCCGGGCCCCTTCGAAGTCAGCGAGACGGGCTACGGCGAGTTCGCAGTCGAGATCCGCTTATATTTCGCGCCGGAGAGCGGCGAGAAAGCGGTGTATCGCGAGCATTATTTGGTCCTTGCGCCGTATGGGTCCGAAGAGCAGCGAGCGCGGCAGGAGAAGGAGAATTGCGTGGTCGCGGAGCGCCTGGAGACGGTCGAGTTCAATGAGCCCACCGTGGAGTTCTTCAGGGTTTTGACGAGTGAGGAGCAGTTCTATTGGTGTATGCAGAAGCGGGGCAGGGGGAAGGGAAAGAAGGCGGAGTTTGTGTTCGAGGGCGAGGTTGCGCCGAGTGCGGCGTTGCCGGAGAAGGGGCTGGAGGGGTCGAGTGGTGGGAGTGCCGGGGCGGGTGGAGCGTGGAGTGTGATGTATGAGAGGCAGGTGGTCAGTTTGCTGGAGGCGAGTCGTGGGGTGTTGGACGGGTTAATCGAGCAGGAGAGGCTCGGGGCGGAAGAGAGGCGGAGGAGGTTGGAGGAGTTGGGGAAGGGAGTGGAAGGGAAGTGAGCGCTTCGGTTATGAGAGGGAGACGGTGTGAATAAGATGGAGGTTTGATGTTAGCGAGGCGTTTTGGGTTATCGAGGATAAGAATCGACGACTGATGTTGGTCTGGAATTGGAGGAAGCCTTGTGTTATCATGGCTACCACCAATATTGCTGTGAGGCTGCAATATGCCGATCACATTGCACCCGCTCCAGAGTGTCGCCTGCTTCCAAACAGGCGCAACGAGCACGGAAGTAAAGGCACCACACAGCTACACCACAGGCCACTTCCGGCTCTATATGAAGCGATTCAGGTACGCCGTCCATCCCGCTCCCACAACCTACCCTCCCTCATCCCACCCTGATGACTGCAACGTCCACCGACAGTCCCATGAATCCGGTTGCGGTTCGCCAACACATCACGTTCGGCAACCCGCTGGCAAAATGGACCAGGACACCGCTTACTGTCCAAGCAAGGCAGGCTGCGGACCTCAAAGAGAGCACTGATTCTTGTACATACCATGTGAGAATGATTACATGTATTAATGGCCAGCACGGAAGCCGACATGGATATGCTAACACGTGGTCTCAGTCTTAAATTCCACGAAATATCACCACGGCCGACCCTGACCTAGGCCGCACATATCAGCATAACCTGGGATTGCCAAGTAATCCCATGACCATCAAAAGTCAAGAATTCAGGGAAAAGTAGGACATATCTCACCTCAATAAGCTGAACGCTAGGCCGAGACACTGCCGTAATAATAAGACGTCGTCAATCTTCCAACCCGGTCATGGAAAATACTCTCAACTATGTACTCGAGGTCCTCATGTAAGGTAGGACCCAACACCTATTAATTCCACCTTCTCGTCCTCCACAACCTCCAAACACGAAAAAAGAATACCGAGTATGTTAGCTAGGGGCGGCCTCTAGTTCTACAGTAGCTGCCCGGAAAGTTAGGGTGTTTCGCTGAATATGTCCGAGACACCGCCAGGATATTGTAATAAGACGTCGTCAATCCCTAAACCCGGTCATAGTCTCAAACCACTCAGATGATAGTGACTACACACAAAATGAATGTATCCTAACCTACCTAACTTTCACTTCACTGCCCACTACTTCCTCGCCATAGGTCCCTGAAAGAAGAGACAACACCACCATCACGCCAGAGAGAAGAAAAAAACAGATCAATAAAAGACCATCACATTGCAATTATAAGTGGCACCTTCGCACACCATATCGCCCTCTCATCAGAGCTCCCTCCAGCACAAAGGCAGCATGCAGATCCCCACCGCCTGGCTCGCAGCCCTCGCGCTCCTGCTCGCGGCGACGCCCGCCTCCGCCAACGAAAAGACGGCATAAATTGGTCAACTGGATGGGATTGGCTGCTCTTACTACGACGGTGTCGTACGTCTTGCCTCTCTCTCTCTCTCTCTCTCTCTTTTTCACCCTGATGTCTGACAGTTTCCGTGGTCTAGGACCTAGTTGCTGGAACCTGTGCTGGCAATCCGCCTCGGTGCGAGCAGCACTCATGAGAGGCGGGTTTTTGAGATTTCCTAGTGGCCGCGGCGGGATGACAAGCGATGGGAGGTTTTGAGACATGAAGGACGCGATTTATTGCTGTGTTGAGAGCGCCGGGAGATGTTGTTGTATTATATGCATGCCATGTACAGGCATATGTGGCATCGATGTATCTGCGCTTGCCAACGACGAACGGCTCGCAACGGAACCCACAAATGACCGACCAACCCACTTCTCTCCTCTTCACTTCGCGCCAATCTGGCCCTCGACAAATCCCAAAGCATCTTCGCGATCCACAACATCAATTGTACTCGCCTTGCGCAAATAACTAACACCATAACACTTATCAGCCACCAAGACCATCTCTGGCCGGAACGTCGTGCAGATGAATTGCCCTCCCGCACCTCCACCATCCCCTTCGGCAGAGCGCTTCAGCATCTCCGCCACAGCAGTACGGTACTGCGCATCGAGGTTGGCATCGATCTCGTCGAACAGGTAGAAGGGCGCAGGATCCGAAGCTTGGATTGCAAAGACTAGTGCGAGCGCACAGAGAGATTTCTGACCGCCGGAGAGCTGCTGGATGCGTTGTTGTTCGTCGTGCTTGCTGTTGAAGGAGACGGAAATGCCGACGCCAATATAATTTTCCACGCCCCCGCCCTGCCTCTGTTCATCCTCACTCTCGTCATCCTCCCCACGGACCTGCTTATCCGCTCTGCGTTGAATGACTAATCGTCCCCTCCCGGCAGGCACGAGGGACTCGAAGACGCGTGCAAATTCGCGGGAGACCTGTCGGAACGTCCGCTCGATGGCTTCATCCTTGCGTTGGTCGAGAACGTCGATGAGTTCGCGGATCGAGACGTCAGAGCTATCCAGTTCCTTGCGGCGGGTTTCGAGGACTTCCCTCTGCCGCTCGAACTGCGCGAATTGCTCAAAAGCTTTTTTGTTGACGTGGCCGTATTTTTTGAGCGCGTCTTGCACTTTGTGGAGACGGGCGGTGGCGACATTGGAGGCCATGTTCGTGTAGCGCTCTGAGAAGGCTACTTCGGGGAGTACGCCCAGATTGCGGATTTGGAGGCCGACTTCTGTGAGCATGTCGGTTAATCTTGCTCGAGTCTTTGCGGCCCTCTCGACTTTGCTCTGTTGGTTTTTGATCGTGCGTGAGAGCTCTTCGATCTGCTTGACGGCATTGACGCGGTTCGCTTCGGCCGCCTGCAATTGTTGCTGAGCTTCGTCGATGTCCGTTTCGTTTTGTTCCAGCTTGGCGGCGATCTGCTCCAAGGCTTTGGTAATGCGCTTCAAGTCACGCTGGCGCTCCTTCAAACGGGTGGCGCTTGCGGCGGTTCTATCGCCGCCGGCATCCTCGTCACTGTCTTGAAGCTGGTCTAGCCTGGGACGCAAGTTCTCGCGCAACTCGATCTCGATAGTGCTTTTTCTGGCTTCCAGCTCGGCTCTCTGACCACTGAGCTCAATGTACTGTCGATGAAGCTCGGGGATCTGGTTGTTGAGCCTGTCCAGCTGACGCTCCTCGTCATGTGAAAGCGCTTTCTTAAAATCGCTTGCCAGTTCGGATTCGAAGCCGCTGAGTTGCTCGCCCAGCGTGCGCAACGCGTCCTCAACATTTTCGCGAGCGCGATGCTTCCTATCAAGCTCATCGCGCTTGTAGTTCAATTCAGCCTCGCGCCTGCGCAGCTCGTCACGCAGTGGGCCGTAGCCTTGCTCCAGCTGCATACGCTTCTGTTCAACCTTCTGAATTTCGGACATGGCCTTCGTGATCTGCTGGTTGATGGTCTCGACTTCACGATCAATCTCGCGCTTACGTTGGGCGTGCTTCTCGTACTCTTCTCTAGCTCTCAATAGCCGCCTCATACCGTCCGTGCGTGAGCTGCGGATGTCATGGTAACCACCAGTTAAAGCACCCTTCTTGTCAGATCGGTCACCTTCCGGCGTGATGGCGGTGATTTGGTGTGTACGGGCATATTGTGCAGCCACCTGCAGGTTTGGGCACACGATAGTCCTGCCGAAGACTTGTTGAAAGGCCTTGTCGTATTTCATGTCGTACTTGAGCTTCTTGACCAGGTGTACGGCGTCACTGGCTTGTGGGATGTTGACTGGTCTGGTCCTGATCTGGTTCAGCGGTACGAACGTGATGCGACCTCCATGCTCTCTCTTCAAGATATCAAGAATTCGAGTAGCTGTGTCATCTGTGTCGACGACGTAATTGAAGAGTGATGTCCCGGCAGTAACCTCAACAGCAGTCTTGTACTTGTCGCTGAATTCGAATAGCTCGCCCAATGGTCCATATGCGCCCTCGATGTCATGCTCCCGGACGATGCGACGAACGCTGGCAAGACCTCGGCTGGTGTTCTGATCCATCATATGACTGAGAAATCGTTCGGCTTTCTCGAGCTCCTGGCGGGCGTTATCAATGACTGAAGTCAGCTTTGCCTCCTCGCGCCAAAGCTCCTTGCGCTGATCCTGGAGACGGTCTCGCTCCTCCTTAGCACGAACGACGTCGGTGGATATGCCCTGTTGCTCATCACCGCGATTTTCCAACCGGCTACGTAGCTCGGCGATGCTGGACTCAAGCTCGGCAATCTGCTGCTCCAGCTCGGCGACGTCCTCAGTAGTCTGCATCGAAATGGCCTTGCGAGCAGCAAGTGCTACGTTGACGTCGTCGATCTGCTGACGCAGCCACGTGTCACGCTCCTTCTTTGAACGAAACTGATTCTGACGCCCTTGCTTAGCGTACAGGCGGGACACGGTGGCCTCTGCATTCTGCATCTGCTGCTTGAGGGCGCGTTCTTGCTCACGCTTGGCATTGTATTCTGGCAGGAGCCCAGCCAGCTCAGCCTCGCGTTGCTGGAGCTGCTCCTGCACCTCTCGTAAAGTATCAGCATAGTCGGTGCGCGTTTGCTGCGCAACGCTCTCATTGTCGAGCATTGTCTGCACGTCAAGCTCAATCTTCGCCTTCTGCTTGGCGGCCTCCTTGCGCTCGCGCTCAAGCTCCGCCCGCTCCTCGGTCAGAAGAGTGATCTGAGATCGAAGATCACCAATCTCATTCTCAATTGCCTCGAGCTGATCTTGGGTCTGTTCAAGAGCTTCACGATTGCCGTCGGTCTGCTCCACGCCATCTTCTCGTCGCTCGTCGAGCAGGTCGAGCTGCTCTTGGACAGCCTCTTGTTCTCTGTGGTGAATCGTGTATTCCAGACATCTCCTTTCGCGATCATTGTCTTGAAACGCGCGCAGCTCCTCTTTCTCTTCCTCCAGCTCATCCAGCCTGCCCTTGATATGATCAAGGGTCTCGTCAATTTTTTCACGCTTGTGTCGTGTCTCGTCCATGAGCTTGGTGGATTCGGAGCGCCTCTGCTCGTAGACGTGCGTGCCAGCGACGCCCTTCAGCAGCTCGAGACGCTCGGCGTCCTTCATGTTGGTGATGGCCGTGATGCGACCTTGCGGCACAATGTAGTAAGGATTACTCCTGCTGAAACCTGCCGTCTCCAACATGTTCATGACTTCGTTCTTGGTGGTGTTCTTGCGATTCAAGCTATATTCATCCTTCTTCTGGCCGATGGTGCGGCGAAGCACGACTTCCTCGGTATCTGTGGGAAACCGGCCGTCGCTGTTGTCAAAGATGACTTCTACGTACGCACTCATCACAGCCGCGCCAGTGCCCTCGTGGAGCAACGCCTGGCGCTCCTCGCGGCCCATCTGGGTGTACTGGTCGCTGAGGACGAAGCGAATGGCAGCGAAGAAGTTGGACTTGCCGGATCCATTGCGGCCAACGATGACGTTGTGCTTGGGCGAGAAAGGTTCGATGACGGTCTGGTCCTTGTACGACTTGAAGCCTTGGATGATGATTTGTTT
The DNA here is from genome assembly GCA_010367425.1 of Teratosphaeria destructans. Lineage (NCBI taxonomy): Eukaryota > Fungi > Ascomycota > Dothideomycetes > Mycosphaerellales > Teratosphaeriaceae > Teratosphaeria > Teratosphaeria destructans. Next base: position 555,149 of record WBMN01000010.1, read on the forward strand.
GATGTACATCTTGACGTCTTGTCGCGGTCAAACCAACTGATTACTGGTGGGTTCGCGACGGACGCGCTTAGTCCAGTGTCACGGCTTGGTCATTCGGGGGGTTTTCTTCTTGCGACTTTGTTCATGTGATTTATAAATGGCGTACAGCGGTGCTCGAGGACGACGAAAATGCCGCGACCAGATCCAGACAGCGAACTCCAGTGTTGATAACGGCTCAGAGACTGAAGACCGTGAACGCGTCTGGCGATCTCGCGCGTCTCCGGTCTGCGGGGCGCGGTGCCGGTGGAACATTACTCCGGCGACGTGAATCGTCACCATCCCGTTTGGATGCACTTTCGATTACTCCCAGACTTGCTCATTACCACTCAAGCCTGATCATTATCTGTAGCAATCATGCCCGTCGCACTCAAACGTAAAGGCTCGCCCAGCCTCGAGGAGGATGCCGAGTCATCTAAGCGACGATTCGCTGAGGATGATGTCGCACCAGTAGAACGGGCAGAGGATGCGCCTCAGGAAGAAGCTCAACCGCCTACCGATGATCGCGCCGCCCGGTTTGCCGCCCTTCGCGCCCGGAATCAGGCGTCTCGCAAGGAGAATCTGAAGGAGACCAAAAATGAAGCCAAACGCCAGTCTACCGATCCGTCCCAGCTCACCGCGCTCAACCGCAAGAAGGACATTGCGCAGCACAAACTACTGAAAGCCGAGGTTGAAGAGAGTGGTGAGGACTTTGAGCGCAAGCGCGCCTGGGACTGGACGATCGAGGAGAGCGAGCGATGGGACAAGAAAATGGCCAAGAAGGAGCGAGCGAGGGAGAACGTCGCGTTCCAAGACTACAGTAAGGAGGCCGGGAAGGTGTACAAGCGGCAGGTGGGTATGTTGGCAAAGGAGGGTGCTGGCCTCGAGGAGAGGAAGGAGGCGTACGAGAGGGAAAAGGCCGAGGCGCTGGAACGGGCGGTGAAAGGTGGTGGCTTGGAGATTGTGGAGACGGCGGACGGGGAGCTGATCGCGGTCGACAAGGAAGGGACATTCTACTCTACCGCAGAGGGAACCGATCACATTCGGAACAAGCCGGATAAAGCGGCGGTGGACCGACTGGTGGCTGACATTAAAAAGGCCGAGGAAGTCAGGCTGAAGAAGAGGAGGGAGAGAGGAAGGGCGGATGAAGGTGACAATGATGTCACTTATATCAACGAGAAGAATAAGCAATTCAACATGAAGCTGGCGAGATTCTACAACAAATACACAGCGGACATCAGGGAGAGCTTCGAGAGAGGGACGGCGATATGAAGATCTCTATCATATCATTTGTCAGTTTAGTCTCACTGTAGTGGATGTGCAAGCGTCAATCGCCCAATTGCCATCACGTCACTTGGCTTTGGCTGCACTGTTTGAGCATGACATGATACTGTGCAGTGGCACACTGATGCCCATGAAACACGACGAAGTGACCTCTGAACTCGCAAACGACACCACAATACCACGCGGAGCTCGAGTGCGAGGAATTCAAGACCGACCGTCATGGACCTCCAATACGTCGAACCTTTCTAGGCCACTATAGCCATCTGATCGAGCAGCTGCGAGAGATCTGGATCTGGCGTGGTCGAATCGCGCGGAGGCTCGGAAGCAGTACTATCATCCAGAGTATGGCGCTGTTCGCCTCCGAAAGTACGGGTGGAGATGCTGTCTTACGGAGAAGACTTGGAGCTGTGATCTCATCCCATCAACTTGGAGAACTTGAGCACTTGGTCTGAGTGCAAGGAATGGGGAGGGGACCGAAACGCAAAGGCAGGTGGGTATGGCTCGAGGATCGAAGGATGCAAGCAGATTCTCGAGGCCTCAGTCCAGATGATCGAAATCTGGCCCCGAGCTGCGAATCGAGAGAAGGCGGCAGCTCATGTATCACCGAGGACATCAGTCCACCAGAACTGACCTCTCTATGTTCGCTCACACGAGCTCTCGACACGAACGCCTCACGCCACTTCCACACCACAGCAACTCGACAGAACATCAAGAAGTCGCATGCCCTCCACATCCCACCCCTGACGGACACAAACCAAGCACAGAATTCTGGTCTCTCAAGAGCAGCAGCCATGTCCGCCTATATATACACCCCAGAGACCCCAAAACAATGCCCCCGTAGCTCGAAAACCATCAAGTACCCCGGCCTAAAGTAGACGCTCGACAGACAGACATAGAAGGCGCTCACTCTCCCATCAGAGCCCCGCAACGAGAACATACGAATCGAGCATGCTCGACCTCGATGACAAGGATTCCCGATCACGGCGTCGGATCGCTGTGGCGCGACTCTCCGCCCGCCCTCCAGCGCACCGGCGTCATCTCATTGCCAATGCACCCCGCCGCCACTATCTCCCCACAGCCTCTTTGGTTGACCGCCTGGCAGAGGCGATGCGGTGGGCCGAAAGTCCTCGCATCTCGGGACGCGACCTCGACACGTCCGCGTGGTGGCAGCGTTCATCGCAATGGCTATCGGAATGATCGACGTGGACGTCGGTGGTGGGACGGGCGGCTGAGAATGGCAGGGACGTGAAACATTTCCATAGACAGGAGAGCAATGCACAAATGTGTGTGACGGGTCTTCCCACCAGTCTTTCCACCTTCTCCCGCCGAGTAATCGGATCCCACTGCTCATCGAAACAAGCCCTTCGCCCGGGAACTCCGGTGCCGGACGTGCATCTATCTGGGTTCCTAGTAGCATTTCCATCTCATCTACGACCGCCATCAACCTTTCCAAGACGCCCAAAACCCACCAACAGGACCTACTTCCCCCACCACCACGACCCCAGACTCCCCAAGATCGAAGACCTCTTCTCCGAACCAACCTCCCGACCAGGCGGCGTCCAACCCCTTACATGCCGCGTCCCGGGATTCCTCAGATCCAGCTCCGGCCGATCAGGCAACTTCAGACCCAACGTGATATACGGCTCCACGATCACCGCACTGACACCGTCCCTGTACAACCAGGTATCTCTCGTCTCATACTGCCACGCCTCCAGCGTCTCCCGACACGTCCGCAGCACAGCCTCACCCGCCCCCGTCTCTGCGTTCCCTGTATTGTCGATAAGGTTGTGGATCTCATCGGGGTCGTTCTCTAGATCGTAGAGCTCCTCGGGACCACGGAAGAGGTACTGCTCGAGGGGTCGTTTGCCGATGACGACCGGACCGTCCTTGTTGCGGACGCCTTCCCAGTAGAGGCTACAGTACAGGTCGGTGGCGAAGGGGAAGTCGAGGCGGTGCGCGATGTTGCGGTGGTATTTGTATCGGTGCGTTCGGAGGGTGCGGGTTGGCCAGTAGCTGAGATCGGGGTTAGTAATGATCCGAAGTCGATAGCACATAGGGACTCACTTCTGGACTTCATGGAATGTGTGTGATCCGAAGACATGCTGTTTCCATTGTTTGGCTGGCAGTAATTCGCGCTGCTCGAGTATAGGCAGGACCGAGTCACCAAGTCTTTTCGGAGACTTTCCAGCATTTGGCGTCACGATGTCTTGGACTTTCTTCCCTGCCCAGTCGATCGCAGTAGGCAGGACATCCAGGAATGATACCATGTTGGGATTGACGATACCTTTCTCCTGGCCCGGTCGTCTGATGATCAGTGGCAACTGCACCCCGGCATCGTAGAGGGTAGTCTTGGCATTGACGAAAGGAGCACCATTGTCTGAGATAAAGACCACCAGCGTGTTCTCATTCAAGCCTCGGTCTGCCAGAGCTTTCAAGACCAGCCCGACGCCCAGATCCATCCGGCTAATAGACTTGTAGTATTGCACGAGCTCTGTTCGCAACTCATCGACATCGCTCATGAAAGGTTGAACCTGCACTTCTCGAGGGCCATAGCTCGGCACCTCGTCGTCCAACCCAGCATCCAAGACTTCCTTGAAATCGTTGGCAAAGCCACCTCTCGTTTCGTCCCGATGAGGGTCAGTGAAGCCAATGGTCAAATGGAACGACCTCTTGCTCTCCTGAGCCCTGTCGAAGAAACTGGCGGCTCTCTCGGCCACCCACTTGACGTTACGGCTGGGCGATGCATCATAGACTTCCCAGGGATATACATTACGGGGACCGACGTGCACCTTACCAATGATGCCAGTCTGGTATCCCACGGAAGTGAAAATCAGTGGCGCCGTGTCAATGTGAGAATGGGTCTGAAAGTGATTCCAGCCATGTTCAAGGCCATATTGTCCATTCTGATGAGTATGGAGGCCTGTGTATATGGTTGACCTGCTGCCGCTGCAGGACGCTGTGCTTGCAAAAGCGTTGGTAAATCTGGTCCCTTCTGCAGCAAGGGCGTCGATATGTGGCGTCTTGATGGTGGTGTTGCCATAGCAGTTGAGGTAGTCACGGCCGAGATCGTCAGCGACCAAGAGAAGGAAGTTTTTGCTTTCAGCAGTCATCTTGGACTGCTGGGAATCATGCGACGATCACTGAGTTCGATCATACATTTAGTCCAAGCGTGCGACGAGATGGACCTGCTCAGAGTGAGGGTTGGTCGTCCGAGACCAGCACGCAAGAGCTTACTGCGGGGCAAGCGACCCATAAAGGCAACATTGAAGTGAAGAAACGAACAATGCCATCATCAGACAGCACGAGGTGAACGATTACCTTACACTATACAGCAAGATGATCTCTCGCTACACCGATGCAATGGAAGGCTTCGACAGCGCAGTAACAGTGCATCATCTCCTCCATGCATCAAGGCATGAAGAAGGTACATGTTTCCCTTGGCAGATAAGTCAGTTATCGCAAGTGGAGTGCACACACCGAACCGGCACGATCATAAAGGCTACAGAGGATGTGATACTGGACCGGCCTGGCGAGGTATTCTGTCCGCCATCATTAGCATTGATCCGAATCGAAGATGCACCAGAGATGGGGCTGCGCCAGCTGAGGCGGGAGCCTTTTCCTCCTGAAAGGACAGCTGCCTAGTTCCATATGTGATATTAGCATTTCTGCGTGCATGACATCTCAACCACCAAGAAAGAACCATCACCTCGAATGTTTAAGCTCCCGAGGCGCTTCGCGAATTCGCTATCGTGAGTCGTGACGCGCCTGCTCGCACATCCAACCTGCGAGTGTTATTGGTGCCTGAGATTGTTCTGATTCCTGAACGGTCACGCTTTATCAGCTCCAACAGTCTTCAAACTGGGTATGGGATGCAGCAAACGTGATTTCGCCTCCGCCAAATGGCACTATGCCATGTAGATACTCATCCTCACGATGCCGCAATTAAAGCTTCAGATACGGCCCTGGAATGTCACGGCCTGATCTAGATATTCCTAGCATCGGCCACGCCGCTGGCCAGAGAGGACAGCCGAGCAGCACGACCATGGGTAGCCGTCTTGTCACCCAGCATCTGGAAGAAGGGTTGCGATCACTGATCAAGAGGTGATGCTGCAGCATTGCTGCCCACCCAGCCTTGGCGTCACTCGAGAGCGATGGGACGGCTGCATTGCCTGACAAATACCCGAGTGATGCTGCACTATTTTAAGAGCGGCGCAGCCAGCGCCAGCGGGTGCTCTGCTAGACGGAGTCCCGGAAATGATCGGACAGGCTTCTGTAGAAGTATTTGGACGCCGCAGGATGTCATGACCAGCACAACGATGCAGTCGTCCATGTCGAGGCAGGATGTGAACTCACGGAAGCGCTGTCTGTCGACGAATGGCTGTGGCCAGCAGGCATTCAGAGCCACGGCAGACTTTCAGAGTTAGGTACATGTCTCATCATGCACATGGCGCAGCACGGGCTCCCTAGGGTGCCGGGATGCAGGCATGTGGTGCTTCGATTGGGCAATCTCAGATCGCCGGCCACGTGAGAAGTCGTTCACAGACCGGCTTTAGTATTTACTCTCTCGTATAGCTGGCGGAGCCGGTTCAGGAGATTGCCACGGGAATGATTCAACGCCTGCCCCGTTGTTGGAAGAACAGGATGCGTCGCGAGCGATCTTGAATGCAGCGCCGTCAGACAAGGATCCGGGAGTGGAGGTCAGTGATCGCACCCAACGTGTCAGAAGCACAATGATCCAGGTACTCCCGACTGATGGCGGAAATTTCGCGCGTCACGATATACTGGGCGCCTGGTGAAGCTGACCGGCAAGAATGTTGCGGCTACGATGGCTGACAGACCGGCGAGGTTGTGCACCTCGTCTTCTCCGCGTTCGCATTTCCAGATGGTTGGAATTATTGAGAGCAAGAGCGATTGCATTGTTTCGGGATGATGCTGGGATACAAACGAAGTCCGATTCGACAGATGCACAGCCGGTGCAAAACAGCCGTGGAACATGGCGACTCTTGAGCACCACGTATGGCGAGTAGTGCGGTTAGAGGCTTCCTTTAAGCCATTCGCGCGTACCGGACACTCATGCCTGAGGTCAACCAGGCTTCCCGGCTCGCATGGCGAAATTTGGGACGTGATGATAGACTGGTGCTCTCTCGTGAGAGTGGTCTGCAGGACGTGTGTGTGTTTCCAGCGAGTGACGCCGTCGACAAGCGCACGAACGAGCACCTGCAGCTCGGGGGATGCATGCGGTGACGCCTGAAGGTGAATATGTAGATCCCCGGGCCTGGCTCGATCGTGACAGTTGTCAAAGAAGGGCTGCGAGTGGGCGGTGTCCTGGGAGCGAGTGCAAGCACGGGGGTTTGATCAGATGCGATGTCTCTCAATAATCTCTCGTGGCGATGGATGTAGCTGTCAACATGCTGTCGCCGGACAGATAGGGCGCGGGGTGGGCAGGCGAGAGCACATGTGCTGGGGCTATGTAGCCGGAGAGGATAAACGTTGTTGCCAGACGCGGGATCCGATTCGGTGTTGGGCATCAACATGAAGGCTCGGCTAAAAGCATTCCATTCCTGCCCAAGAGGCCCAGCGGCGGTGATGACGACGGCTAGACGGGTGCCACGTCGGTCGCACCACTCCCTCGACTAGTTACTGCTCTGGCTACTAGTACTTTCTGCAATCATGACGCCCTGCTCTCTGTCTTTCTCTCTCTCTTTCTTTCTCTCTCTCTCTCCTGCCTTGTGAACATCGTTCCGGTCTCTGTTGTCTCCTGGACTCCTCCTCCTCCTCCTCCTCCTGCTGCTGCTCCCCCCCGCTTCGCACAGCCTCTTTCTCTGCGACCACACGTTGGTGCTGCCTCGGCACATGATATCAACAAACGATATAGGAAATCGACGCAACAGCGGCAAACGCCACAGCCCAGCACGGCTGCCCGAAGCGCGGCCAATCATCGCCCCGCAAAAGGCAGACTCTGCTTCGGGCTAGTCGTGTCCCTCCCCCCCCCCCGGCAGCTGATCCCCTCCCATCACTCAAACCTTGATTGCCCGACTGTCTCCAGTCTCGCTCCACAGGAACCCAAGAAACCCAGCCAGCCGCCCGCTCAAGAGGGAAGGGGAAGTCAGGGCCGGATTCCTGCCAAACAACGACACTGCCCGGATCAGCACCCAACGCTGCAGGTGCCTTCCTCTATTTGACTTTGTCCGCGCGTGGCTTCCTCACTCCGGGCTCCCTCCTCCTTCCTCTTTTATTACAGCAACTACAACCATCGTACTTTCCCCTCCCCCGGCGTCGGTTCTCTGCAAGAACGCGCTCAGTGGCAGCAGTGGAGCGGCGGGCCATATCGGTGCGCGTCACCCAGCCCACTCGTGGTTGTTGAACGGCCGCCGTCCTGGAACTTGGCGGGACAGACCACCTTCGCCGCCGTCGTCATCATCGCCTGCGGTCATCCGTTTGCTGGCACTTGATTGATCCCGCGACTCCCACACCCCTCTAGGCTCGCGGCTCGCGATACGATACCAGGATTCCCAGCTCCAGGCTCTCGTTGTTTCCCCCCGGACCGTGTGTTTGTGAACTGCCCGTCAACATGTCTCGTGAGATCGCTCGCCAGTGGTTCATACCGGGAGACGGGATCGACCGCCATGTGATCTCTGCAGACATCCAGCGCTATCTAGGCAATGATGCCACCGTACGCCCTGGCGTGGGCACCGGAGAGCATCAAGGAGTCCAGGGCTTCTGGATCAAGGCCTACCGGAATCTGACTTCGGTACGCACACCCCCCATCTCCCCCCCGCCCCTGAGCTGTAGCTAACGCCCTCTCGCAGGCCATGATTGCGGACCTACGCGCCGACTCCTCGCGGTGGAGGCAAGAGCAGCGAGCGACTGGGACGAGAGGTAGTAGAAGCCCTTTGTCAGTAGAGGTGCCAGGGATCACAGTACCTGACCCATACACAGAACCTTACGTGGGATCGTCTACGTACCATGCCTCCGCAGCAGGTAGGCCAGACCGCCGTGCAGGCGACTCACCGTCCGTCGACGGCCCATACGGAAACGCGCCCTCGCGTGAGAGACTGCCCGCCGGTGGGAACAGGATACCCGTGTCGGACCGGATGGACGTCGACCCGCCGTCGGGTATGGACAGAAGATACGGTGGCCAGCCCGACCGGGGAGATCCGTACGGTGGCAGACCGTCGTACCCAGTGGACAGCCGCCCTGGGTATCCTCCAGAGCAACCAGTGTTTAGCAGGGCGCCGCCGTCCAGTGCCTCGTACGCGCCGGACCCCAGATACGCTCCCTCGAGCGGCTTCGCGTCTGCGAATGACGGAGCACCTCCAGGATACGTAAGACAGGGAAACTATTATGTGCCGGTATCTACATATGAACCCGCGCCTTCAATGCCTAGTAGGTCTGAGCCACCCAACTACGGAAGTGCCTATGGACAGCCAGGACAGCCATCAAGCCGGGATGCCCGGGACCCTAGGTATGGCCAGCCGGACTACGCGGACCCAAGGTACGCCTACCCAAGCCCGGCTGCCACGATCACCTCTGTCTCGGCTCGGGATCGGGACCCAATCACAAGCCCGCCGCAGCCAAGGTTCGCATCGCCGGATCACTCCCTCCTTGACCACTGCTGACTTTCACAGTCCATATGGCTCAATGCCGTCATCGTCCTTCGACCAATACGGGCGCCGTAAGTACTGATCGCGAAGCACACTTTCGTGCATGGACTGACGCTCCGCGTCAGCTCCCATGCCTCCAGCACCCGTCGATGACCGCAAGTCGTCACGCCGACCAGAGTCCCTGTTTGGAGGGCTCAGCGGATCCAATTCCAGGTCGGACAGACATCGGGATCAACGCCGGAGAATTTGATTGACATCCGTGAGAACATGTGCAACGATCCGTCCCTGCTACTCAGTGTTGCACTTCACACGGCATCCATACTCCGATCCCCGTTAGCCTTCTTGTCCTCCAAGCTTGTATCAGGAATGCGTTTTGTGGCATTGCTCATCGCAAAAAATGCCGACCACGGCGACGGATTGTTTCTACCATTTTACGGCCACGATGCGCGGAGTCCCGTTGGAAAGGATGCGCCTTGCCGAAGCATACTGCACGAAGATACGGCCTTCTTGAATGCTCATGTACCTCACACTTGCTCGCATCGGGATCGATCATGACGAAAGCTTGGAGTTATGGAGCCTTGGCCGGTCTCGGCAAATTTTTGGGACCTCTTCGTCGGAATATATGACGAGCGCAAAACACTCGGGTGTGCTGCTTTGATCCTGTCTGCTGTGGCTTGCATTGGAAGGCGCGTATATGATTTGACGAGCAAAGGGGGCGCGGAGTTTTTTTGGGAGTGGCGCTTGCAGCTCTTCACGGCGCGAGGCATATCGTGCATTGTCATTGGTGGCAGCATTGTGCTTCGCAGAAGAGGCAAACAGACGACAGAGCAAGCGCTAATGATGAATTGATACGGTATCATCGTCGATGACCTTTTGTGTCTTTCCGTTCCAACAGGCCAAGACAGCTGACGGGCGCGTTGTCCAAAGCCGCTCATCGGATCCTTCCCAGGCACCTTTCTCGTGCCGGGCCTGCTGCCCAGATTTGTTTCATAGAGTGCTTCTCACAGTCAATCACACTGTGGACCAACCAACGCCGATGATTCGTACGCGAATATTGGCCCTTGGATGAACACAGATCCGTGAGCCAGTCGCCCCTTCACCTCACCTGCCACTCGTCACCGGCGCTCGCCTCGACTTTTCCCTGCCGGCCGTGATCCGTTCGCTGTTTCATGCATCGATGTCCGGTCTCGTCACAGGTCGACATCACAGCATCAAAGAAGGGGTGATCGCGACACGAACACCTGATATCGGTATGACCTATACTTGTGTTGCAACACGTGTCTGTCTAGGTACACTCCACCTTTAGCCATAAGTCTCGACATCCATTCTTCCCGTGCGGTCATGTCTCTACCTCTCGTGCAAAAACACCAGCCGCATTGGCTATTCTAGCTTGAAACCTCACCGTCGCGCGCCCCACGGAGAAAATCTCACCGCCACCAAAAAAGAAAAAAAAAAAAAAAAGATCGGGGACGAAGCAAAGCAAGTGTGTTTCATGTCTCACATTACGAATGTCTTGCTATACAGTGGAAACTATACCCCTCTCCTGAGTTTTACGAAGAAAGAAACAATCCCCCCTACAGCAGCATCATGACCACCGCGCCGATGGCCCCGGCGAACCATCGGGCTGTGTTGAGGCTGCTGGCTGCGCCGGTGTACACTGGTGAGGAGGGGCTCGCGGCCGACGAGGCCCAGCTGCCTGCTGCTTTGGTGCCGCTCGGGCCTACGGCACCGGGTGCGGAGCCCGTGCCTACGGCGCCGACGGACGGGGCCCCGGTCGGGGCAGCGGTGCCGTTCGCCCAGTTGCTGAGGAAGGAGGTCGTGATGGGGTAGACGGAGGTGAAGGTGAAGGGGGGGTAGTTGGCATAGGTTGTGTGGGCGGTGGTGGTGCTGTAGGCGATGAGGGCGGTGCTGCCGTTGAGGGTCGTCAGGGTGGAGGAGGGGGCGGGAGGCGGGGTGCTGGTGGCGCGGGTCGACGACGATGCGGGCGCGATGATGGCGGAGGCGGTGGTGGTGATGGTGGTGCTGTAGGTGCTTGTGATGGTTGAGAGGCCGGTGTAGGTGCTGGTGGTGGTTGTGCCGTTGGCGGTGATGGCGGTGGTGAGGGGGCAGATGGTCGTGTAGATTGTTGTTGCGTCGGTGACGGTGACGATCTCGGTAGGGGTGGCGGGGGCGGCGGAGGTGGAGTTTTGGGTGGGAGCTGGGGAGAGGAGTGCCGATGCCGTCGTGGTGGTGGTGGCGGGGGCGCTGGAGGGCGCGGCTGAGCTGGTTGCTGGCATGGTGGAGGCGGAGGAGGAGGAGGTGGTGGTGGTGGTGGTAGCGTTGCAGTACTGGCCGGTCTGGAACGAGCTCACGAGCCCTGCCGCCCATGAGGCCGCGTCCTGAGAGTACAGGTCAAAGTAGTTTGTGTGGGCGCTGACCAGATCTGCGCCGAGACCGGTCGCGCACACCAGGTCGTCGTACTGGCAGTACGAGTGCAGTCTGGGGGTGTAATAGTCCAGAATCTCCGTCTGCGCATCGCTGCGCAGGCCGCCCTCGCCTGTGCCTGCAGTGCCGTTCAACACATTGTACGCCTGGTCCGGGGCATGGTGTGGGTCTCCCCAGAGCATGGCGGCGGCGATGTTGCAGCTAGCCCCTGAGCTCGTGCTCAGAGGTGTGAAGTCGACGCCGCAGGAGCCGCCGGCGAGGATATCGCCGATGATGTTGGAGCCCTCGCTGTAGCCGCTCAGGACGAGAGTCGTGGACGGGCATTTGGCGTAGTAGGCGTTGATCTGGGAGAGGCCGGCGCTGTCGCCGCCTTCGACCGCGGTGCAGTAGTCGTCTGAGAAGGCGTCGTAGACGACGTCCTCATAGTCGCAGCTTAGGTCTGGGAGGTCAGAGCAGATGTCGTCGGCGAGGGTGGTTTGGCGCTGGTTGTCGTAGTCTTCGTCCCAGCCTCGAGCAAGGAAGATATGCACGTCGGTGCAGGAACCCGTGCCGGTGCTTTGGGCGAGTATTGCCGGAGCGGCGAGGAGGAGAGATGACAGAGCAAGTGGGAGGGACATGTTGGATGGGGTATTAATAAATAATAAAATGGATATCAGAAACGACAGTGGGTATGCAGGTCAACACCTCTCTTCACCAATCTCTCTCTTTCTCGAAATCTTTCAGAATGGAGGAAGTGGAAGAAAAGCAATCAAGACAATGAGATTCATGCAGGATCAGGAGAAGGAATATATTCTGCATTGATGAGCAAGATACGAGGTGCCTTTGCCCTATTCCTGCATCGACGAACCCACCGTGCCGAAGTTGCTTGTCCACGGCGCATCGGCTTATAGGACGCTTGTTGGTGCTTTGATTGGGGCATGAATCCATATTGTGGATTTCGTACGAGGATGGCGAGTGGGTCGCAGGCGTTGCATCACCCTATCTCGCCTGTGAAGCGATACTGCCTTGCAAGGGGCCCGCGCTTAGCGTTGGAAGCGGTTTGATGGAAGGTTGCGACGGTGAAGCCGTCCTTGGTGGTGGATATGGCAATCGACAGATTGGTGGTACACAGAACATCTTGATGCTGTCGTGGACGTTTCATGAAGTGGTGGTGATGGGTTGTGTTGGTGAATCAGAAATTCTACCATCATATCCCTGCACGGGGCGGGTGCTGCCGAGGCCCACGTGCTAACGTGTTAGCCTTGCGAGTTTTCTCCATCAGGCCGTCGGCCGCAGACTGATGACCAGATTATTACCTCTGACTAGATTATCACCTCCTATTGTCTGCGTTAATGCGTATTGCTGTGCCTTCTGATCACAACTTCTCCACATGGCGGTCGAGCTGATCGCTCCCCACGCCACCACGCACTCTGCGTAAGCAGCCACAAGACGCCCGGATGATGATGACTCTCTGCCCGGCTCATTCGTATACCAATTCTGGCTCCACGTCAGATTGCGATGTTCCTTCAGAGCCGGTGTCGAAGCGAAGTCGAATCTATTTCCTCGGCCGCACGCTTCGTTCACACTCCGCGCGACCGGCCACTCACCTTGTCTTCAAATGCGCATGGGCATATCTCTGCCCTGGTATAGGCGTCATACCAATCTCCGGGCTTATCCTGTGATGATTTTGCTTCCTCCAGTCTTCAGAAAGGCAATGCAGCCTCATGGTGTCCTGAGCAAGTCGATATCTTTTCCTTGACGCAGTCTCTCTATGTGTGCGAACCGATAGTGCACTTGGGGTCGACGAAGGCGGAATTCTTGCCAGCATTTGTCTGAACGGCATGCCGGCCTTGTTGAATCTGCACGATAGTCGTACAGGCCATCTAGGTAGAGATCAATGCACTGGCGTCCTTTACACGTGAGATTGTCGAGCAGTGAGTCGAAAATTATGGAAGAAGCTCACGAGGACTGTGCAAGTTTCCGCCGCATTCGTCGGCACATGTGTCTTTTTCTTGAGGACATATCCCTGCTTATCCCTTGCGTACGATGAATGTGACCGACCTCACAGACTTTCCAGAAATCCCATGACCTCCTCGACCACCCTCCCCGGCTGCTCCTGCTGCACCCAATGTCCTGCCCGATCAATCAACCTAGCACCCCTGAACATGCCCTTCGCCACTACAGCCTCATCCTCATAGCTCTCAAACGCACTCGGCTGCTGGAAGTTGCCCCAATCCTGCTTCCCACTGATGAAACAACACGGCACCTCGATCCTGCTGCCGGCGAAAAGAAACATGTCCTTCGCGCTCTGCGGCGTGCTCGAAGTCTGCGCCCGGTACCAGGAAAGCGCCGCCTGGAAACCTGTGCGCGACCATTCGGAGACGTAGACGGAAAGGTCGGAGGGGGGCAGCCATGAGTAAGTTTTGGTGGGGTCTTCGTTGCGCATGTTGTGAGCGACGCTTTGTGGCAGGTTGTGCTGGTTTTGCATAATGTAGTATTCTGGCATGACTTCTAGTTCTTTGGCGGACCATTCTTTGAGCGGGTGAGGGGCGTTCTTGTCCCAGTCCGCGGACTTGAGGTGGAAGTAGCCGCGCAGGTAGGTGTCGAGGCCCTGCTCGGGATTCTCCCAGTCACTTGCGGCGGGGGGTGTGGAGTTGTACCATTTGTAGTGTTTGCGCGGTGGGTTCAGCTTGGCTAGTTCGGCCTGGATATCTACTTTGGGTTTCTGTGGTTGAGAGTCGAAGGGAGGTTCCGGCGGCTTGTGATGAGGATGGCTCATCTGAATCGTGGCGCGAAAGATATCCGGACGGATGAGCGCGGCCATGGCACTTGAGACGCCGCCGAAGTCGTGGCCGATGATGCAATGCACTTGCTTGTAACCGAGCTGGTAGACGAGGCAGACGAGGTCGCGGACCAGGTTGGTCATGGTGTACTGGGTGAGATCAGTGTGCTCAAAGTCATCTTGTCGCCAGCCCGTGGTGCGGCCGTAGCCTCGTTGGTCCGGAGCGACGCAGTAGTAGCCGGCTGATGCTATGGAGGGTAGGACTTTTCTCCAGGAGTAGGCGAGTTCTGGGAAGCCGTGGCAAAAGAGGAGGAGGGGTTTGCCTTTTTGGCCGGCTTGGAGGATGTGGAAGTTGAGGCCGCATGAGGTGGTGCAGTCTATGTAGTCTTCTGTGATGGTGTCCGGGAGTGGGAGAGGCTCTAGGGTCTCGTGTTGGTGAGCCATGGTGGGTATCACAGGAAGTGGAAGCTGTCTACGATCTCGTCCGCCGCCGATTGGGTGACAATCTCAAGTCACCTTCAAGAGACGAACATATGTATTCTGGAGAATATGTAGGATACTGAGGTGAGATGCTTGCACCACCTACATTATTATCATTCTACGCCAATTAATTCCTCTGACGCCAGTAGGAGGGGGAAAGCAGCAGCTTCCGGTATCGCTCTACGGTTCGTACCAGTGCATGCTCAACTTGCTGCTAGACTCAAATATTACATGTAATAACGCATGTGAACCTGAAGCTCATCAATATTGCTGTAGACTCTGCGATTCCATGATCCTGCTGTCTTTCATCTTGGTGATCTCATGGTTCCGCTCGTTCCCAAGACCTCCACAGTCTCCACTACTACTGACTTCAACCTGGGGCGGCAACCAGCAGAGCCGAAGATATACCTCACCCATGGGGCGGGCCATCTGGATGGCTTTGATACCTAGGTAGTGTGCTGCGTGGTCCTGCACCACCAGGCAGATATAGTACATCGCATGCGCTCGTGCAGATGGACGCATCTCCCAGCATCCCACATGACGCCCCAAGCCGATGATTCGATGGAGCTACCGCACCATGTGTACAGGCAAACAAGATGCGAGGCCATGTTATGGTTATACTAGTGTGGCCGAGAGCGAGAAGCGCAAACCTAAAAGCTTCATTGACAGCCGCGCACTGACGGGTCGCCAGCACAACACAACCACTTCATCAACATTCTCCTCCCTCCCCCAACCGCCATCCGCATCACAGCAGCACCGCCATCATCATCATCATCATTACCTTCCTTCCATCCTTGTCGCGGTCGCAAGCTACTCTCCTGTTGATGAAACATTCAAGCTCACGGGGTCCCATACCGCCGCGAACAGGATTGTGGAGCTCCCTGGCATTGACGTGCAGCTCTCGTTTCTGTCTGGCCCAGTGTGTTGTTTGCCCCAAAGTCTATACAGGCGCGATGATGCACGACTCCAGCAGCATATGACACCCAGAGAGCGGTGATTAGTCACCTTTGCAGTTGCAGGCGGGCGGTCATTCGACATTCATTCCATCTTTTTGCACAGTATCGCTACTCCGTTACCTGACCACAGCCACAATGCCTGGCCTCTTCTCCTCGCGGAGAAGGGGAAGCTCCGCCAGCCGAGTGAGTCTTCCATGTCTGCACCATAGCTCCCGGTGAACTTCGATGGGGTCTCCGATACTGATGCACTGTCCAGCCAGTACCGCCGAGCACCTCCTCTGCAGCGGCTGCCGCCGCCGCTGGCGCATACCTCCACAAATCCTCCTCCACCACCTCGCTCTCGTCTGCCGCCGCCGCCGCCGCCTTGAGATCGCGTCCCACGTCGCCCGAGCAGGTCGGCAGCATCCAAACCAAGCGCATGGTGCGTCGCGGATCCGTGTCCTCAGTCGGCAGCGGCAGTGTGATAGGCAGCGGGACGCGTGGAGCCCCGGGAGGAAGGGGTGGGCTCACGCGCATGAACAGCGGTGGGTCGATGAGCGAGCGCACGTTTCGGTCACCATCACCGGGCAGCAACAGACAGAGTCCCAACGGCGCTGTGAGTCCTGCCAGCGATGCGCCGCCTGTGCCTGCGCTACCACCAAGCATTGGATCTGGACATCGGCGGTCCACGAGCTTGGAGGCGCCGCAGCGCATCACGTCGCCAACACCGGGTCAAGGGAAGAGAGGGTCGAGTGTGGACAGACATAGCGTGGTGCCGGCGCCGAGTACGTCGCGGCAAGCGAAGCGGCTGTCGAATGTTTCTGAGATCGACGAACTCGACAGGCAGAATAGTGCGTCGAGAAACTTCTCGAGACCGATGGCGAGTCCAACACTCCCGGCCAACGGCACGAAGAAGTACACGCACGGTATGGGAGGCTATCACACAGGACCTGTGGGCAAGGCTATGACAGGCTCGCGCCCAGGGACATCTGACGGCACCTCGAAGCAGCAGGGATTCACCGATAATGTTCTACCTATGCACCTGTCAGAAGCCAATAGGTCTGCCTCCTATGAGACGAAAGACTCGATCATGGTTTACGACCCGAGCACGCGGACATTCATCTCCAAGCCGAACCCGAACGCAGGAAAAGAAGTGCCACCATCCCCGACTCTACCTCAGGCGCCAGCTCTGGCACCTGGAACCTACGATCCGAGCACGCGAAGTATTGTGCCGGGCAAACCGGCGAAAGCTACGCCATCGTCTGCTTCACTCCTGAACAAGAAGACGCGACCACAGCTGCAGCCTGTCGAGACTGGTCCGCTGCCTCCGCCTCGCCACCCAGCCAGAATCTCATTGTCTCCCAGCCCGACTTCACCACGGGCGCAGGGTGTGCTGCCGAAACAGCCTTCCGTGGTGCCCGAGGACCCTGAGGGCGAGGAGACAGCGGAATCGCAGAATCCGGCTTCTTCTCTGAATGATACCGGCAGGATCACGCAGACCTCCGCTGGTCCAGCCAAGGTCTATGTAGCTCCATTGACCCATCAACGATCCGGCAGCCTGGACGTGCCCCGTCGCACGGTCGAGGCCGGCCGCGGTCGAAATATCAGCATGAGTCCATCTCGGAGCGCTCACTTCTCTGCATCTCCCATTGTCTATGGCCAAAGGCACAACCCACCACCGCGTGATCTGAGTCCCGTCAAGTCAGCTATGAAGCATTCGCCTGCTTCTTCCGTACGCACCTCCAGCCCCATGGCCACTTTCTCTCCGATTAGCGCGCCGGCGATACCGCCCAGCGATGCTAGTGACACCACATCTCTGTACTCGCAAGACGGACTTTTGCCTAAGAAGAAGAAGTCGGTTCGCGTGAGCTTCGACGATCAACCGGAGATCGTGGAGATTTCGGGCGCGGCTGCAGCGGCGCCAAAAGCTATTGCGGCGCAGGCCAGCGAGAGAAGCCCAGCGATTGATGACGAGATGGAAGAGCTCATGAAGCCGCGACCAGCTCTGCCTTCCTTTGGGAGTGTAAGAAGAAGCTCAGGAAGGCGTCCGCCTGAGATGCCGGAGAAGGTGACAGAGATGGCGCCGGAGCGGGATGGAGTGAGCAGTGATGCGGCCTTGGGTGGCGTGCTCAACACTCATAAGGTGCTCAAGATCTCCGTTGATGAGAAGGATATACAAGATGGCAAGATTCCTTCGCCGCCGATACCGCCTCAGGTCACGAGTAAGGACATTCCGTCGGAAGCTAGTGACGTGGACGAGGATGAGTCTGGGTTCAAACCAGAGGTCACGAGCACTCCAGCGCGGGCGAAGATTGATGCGACTTTGGAGTTTGGAAAGTTGGATCCCGACGTCGAGACGAGAGACTTCGCAGCCGAGACATCTAACATGCTGGGTTCGGACGATGGCAAAACAAATACAGTGTCTCATGATAGTAACGGGGTGCCGGGCATCAGCCTACTACCTCCAACGCCCGGCGATGAGCCAGAAAAGGAGCTCGGTGACCATGCGGTCCAAGGCAATGGTAACATCAAGCCTGAGTCAAGTGCTGGGGACGGTGAGGCTGGCAGTATTGATTCGATTCCGGCCAGACAGTTGGCAAGCACTATGACGCCTGCAAATACGACCACCGAAGAGTTTGTTGATGCGCAACCTCACACAGCTGTACCGGTCTATGCCAACGAGCACCTGCAGCCAAGTCCAAACCTCGAGGCTATTGACGAAGACGACTCAGATGATAGTGCAGCATTCTCTGATGCTGCCGAGGACCTGTCTGACCTGGATGAAGGCGGTTTCGCATCTCTGAATGCTATTGTGTCGAGCCCGGTGGTTCCGTCGCCTGCCACAACTCAGGAGACAGCTACGGCTTCTACACTGCCAGAAAGTCCTACCTCCAAGCCAGCAGCAATACGCCAGGCCAGGCAGGCTGTCAACGATTCTGGCAGCGGCGACTGGAGTCAAGCGACTGCATACTGGTCCAATCTTACTAAGCAACAACGCCAACAGATCGAGCGTGAACATCTGAGCTCTGATGACGAAAGGCCTGTTCCTGCGCCAAAGCCAAAGAAGAAGAAGTCGGCCCTCAAGCAGACTGCTCCCTCGGCACCCGCTCCTTCGGCGGCAGAGAATGCGGCCTCGAAACAGATGCCGAAGACATTACGTGCACAGCCAGGCCCTGCAGCTGTGCCTACATCAGGAACTGGGGACAGCGATGTGCGTATGCGTCGTACGATGAGGCCGCAAAGCAGCGATGGTGGAGCTGTTCGGTCCAGCTTGCGGTCCAGCGGATCTTCAGACCAAGGTAGAAGCAACCCCATGCGAACGACGATGCGCTCTGGCCCACCATCTCAACAGAGACCTCAATCGGCCATGAGCTCCACAAGCAGTGGGGTCAATAAGACGTCTGCTAGACCGACCTCTGCTGTGGGCGGGCTCTCTTCATCTTCAGCTGGAGCCGCCATGACAAGGGCTCGCGCAGGGACCACTGACTCAGACGACGTGATCGTGGCGCAAGACAGCGCATTCCCGCGGGTGCAGTCGAAAAGGGCATCGCAAGTCTCGCAGCAACAGAAGGGTTTCGCCGCCGCTGTTCCGCCTCCTGGAGCATATACGCAGAAATTACAGCAGAAAGTCACGGCAAACAACGACTCCGATTCCGAGAGCAGCTTCAAAAAGAAAAGGAAGCCTGCTGCTACTGCAGGTGACGGCCGCTATACTATGCGCAGGAGCATGCGAGCGGGATCTGTGGGACGACATTCCGAAGATTCGAGACCCACGAGACCCATGAGTCCCGAGTCAGGAGCGAAACGAGGCGGAGGCGCGTTCAGTATTCGTTCGTTGTCGCCCACTGGTGCTTCCTGGGGTCGAGATCGTGGTGAAAAATTGAGGAGTTCTTTGAGGAGTCCAAGTGTGGACACCGGAGCCAGGATGACTACTCTCAGAAGCGGAAATGCTGTCAGGGGTGGATCTAAGACGAGGGTCAGCTCGCGGCCTGCGTCTAGTGCTGGTGGTGCTTCGAAATTTAAATCCAGGTTCCGAGCTGATTCGGACGATGATGACGATGAACGACCAGCCGGGCGAAGTTTCTTCAAGAGCCGTTACGCGGACTCTGACGACTCTGACGACGGACCTCCCGGATTCATCGCCGCGGATCTCACCCCCGTTAGAGGAATACCAAGACGTAAAGGACAAGACGATGGAGACTCCACTGATTTGGAGGACGAAGATGATGAGGCGGCGGATCCGAGGAAAGCATCGAGGAAGCGCGAAAAGCAGATCAAGCCGGGTGTGCCTGATCCAGCAGAAGTCGACAAAGCAATGGAGGCTGCGAGACGGAAATTGGGAATTGCGGCTCCTGGCGCAGAGGGCAACCAAGGGAGCGCGCTCAATAAAGGCAGCCTCAGGGGATCACCCGCTGACGTAGCGAAGCCGGTGTACAAAGTCGAAGATCTCAAACTCGATACCACTGCGTCCCCACCACAGAAAAAGAAGGGTTTCATGGGCAGCATTCTACGGCGAAACAGAAATTCGACTCAGTCGGTCATGACGATCAATCAACAGAACTCTCCGACCATGTCTGGCAGCCCCAAGGTCACGAGTGCGCCAGCGGCCGCAACCTCTTCTTCAGTCGCCAACGCCGGCGAAACTTCCGCACCGTCTAGCCCGTCTCAAGCAAAGCTCGTGCGTCGCGCTTCACATCAGCCGTCGCAAACAAGGATGAAAAGGGGCGATTCGAACGTCACGGCCCCGCCTTCCTCAGGTGACTACGGCCGCGCCACAGAAGACCGAGAGAACTGGCCTCTACCCCCCCCAATCCCTGACGATCCGTCCAGAGCATCTTTGCATCGTCCAACTACTTCCGACGGCGTGAATCCCGAGGCTATCCGTCTCGCGAGGAGCATGCGTCCGGATCTTGCTCCGCGGGCGCAAAGCGGAATCTTTGAGGGCAGGGAGAAGAGCAGGCGTAGCGTGAGGATGGCCGATGGCGTGAAGGAGGATGATGGGGGAAATGAGCTGACCGGGAGTGGGTTCAGGGGCGTTTATAGTGAGAGGACGGGCAGAAAGAAGAAGTTTGGAATGTTGAGGAGGGCCTTTGGGTTGAATGATTGAGGGTGACACGAGAGCTAGGCATAGGTGGAGAGGTAATGTGTAATTCTTTCGAGTATTCTTATGTGGGAGACAAAGCACGGCATCGACAGCACAGCCTGAGGCAGGCAGGCAGGGTTTGACACAGGACTGCCGGGCTTTTGGTTTTGGAGGACAGCACGGGCGGTCGAAGATGATGTGTCGACGGGGATCTGGTTGGGTATACCCATTTCTTAGTTTTGGAATGTTGCTGTTCTTTGTCCGTGGTGGTGGGGAGATCTAGGCGAGCCGGCTGTATAGATTGCGTGGCTGCCGTACGCCTGACGGCTGTTTCGATTTAATTCCTGTATTGCCCCCTAAAGCCTCATGCATCTCGAAGGGGGTGGATGGGTGTGTCACTCCGGCCTCGAAGCTCATGGAATCAAGAGCATCATCATTCTGCTTATACTGCTATTCAACATGCTCAAGACTATCGGATGTCGGAGTCGGATAATAAGCAATGGAACGCTCGTGGCGAAGGGCTCCTTTGTGCCTTGCTACTACCGATCCTGATGATTCCTGCGATCCTGCACGCTGCAACACGTGCGGCTCTCGCTCCGGCCTGCACCACGGTACGACCTCGTCGTCGCGGAGGCGAGCATGAGACTCAGAGCCGCGCAGCGCACGGGGACGGCCACGGGCTGCTCGGAGGTGCCTGCCATCAAGTCGGGCTATGTATGTGCTGCGACTGGTATCAGATCCTGCGAATATCAATGTAATTGGTGATCAGATGTTGGCAGATGTTATTATCAGAAGAGCCGCACCTTGATTGGCTTTGAATCTGTGGTTCCCCAACGGAGCCTCGGTACTGCACTTTCTGGTCACGCATCTTGGCCTTGTGGTTCTTGGCGGAGAGGCGCTCCTCAGAACAAAGAGCCTCACGTTCAGTCTGGTGAGCGAACTTTGGGTACATGTAGGTTCTTGGTTGATTATGACACCCTCAGATCGATAGATGTGATAGATACCTCAGATCGCCAGTGTGAGTCTGTCAACGAAGGGCCCACCGTTCATGCGACCTTTGCGGCCAAGTGGGTGTGCCAGTCGTCTTTGTGCGAAGATTCGAACGACCATGCTGTCACAGAGGCTAATGCGCCACATCACGGCACCTCAGGTGCTTGTTCATCGACTAGCTCTGCGAGTGCACAACTCCCAGGCCGCCATCCGACTCCAATGTCTCGCACACCACGTCGTTCACACTTCTTGCCGCTCATCAGGGAGAATGTCGAGCTACGTGCGGGCGCTGCGACGGCAAGCCTCCTTCGCATCGCGTAGTGCCTTGGAATTGAATACGACACGCCTTATCGTGAGGACGGCCTGGGAGCGCGATTGGATGGTCTTCCGCACGTGTGGATGTCGTTTCGTGGGTTTTTGTCTGGCACTATGAGATTTAAGGTGCCTGAGGTGGTCTAGGTGGCGCTTTGGGAGCGATGCACTCCGGTGGATGAGGATAGTATGTGGGGTGTTGGCGAAGATGTATAAGATTATGCGGATGGGCTGCTCATCGCTGCGTCCGAGAGTACTGGCTGGTGCTGTGGAATCATCGTCGGTGAAGATCATTGCTCCTGCTTGTTGGAGGGCGCCTCATATTCCAAGCCAGCGACGAGGAACAAGGGGTTCTTTGCCAGAAGCATAGACATGGGTGCTGCT
The DNA here is from genome assembly GCA_010367425.1 of Teratosphaeria destructans. NCBI lineage: Eukaryota > Fungi > Ascomycota > Dothideomycetes > Mycosphaerellales > Teratosphaeriaceae > Teratosphaeria > Teratosphaeria destructans. The sequence continues at coordinate 577,421 of WBMN01000010.1, forward strand.
CAGAGTACAAGCGCTGCTGTGGTTACGACGACAGCAGCCAGTCCGACGCCATCTGCGGTTTCTTGTCCGGGGCAGAATTCGACGACTTATGTGACGCCCAATGGCGACTCGTTTCTTATTGAGGTATGTGAAAGATCTGTTTCGTTTGGTTGAATCGCAGTTGCTGACAGCCTTGTAGTGCGGCATCGACCATGCCGGGGATGATATGTATTCGGTCCAAGTCGACTCTTTCGCTCAATGCATCAATGCCTGTGCAACAACCAGTGGCTGCGTTGCTGTAGCGCTGAGCGGCGTTGCTTGCTATCTCAAGAATGGTGTTGTCCCGCCGAGATATAATCAAGTCTACGGTGCCAGGATGATCAGCAGCGCCTCATCAACAACATCTCCGCAGTTGACGAATTCGACGTCGACATCGAAATCGACGGCGAGCTCGTCCACAAGCTCAAAGCCTGCCAGCACGGCGCTGACGACAAGTACCCGCTCCTCTACCTCAATTTCGGCATCCAAGGCGTCGTCAAGAACCACATCAGTAACGTCGATTTCCACCCTAATAACTTACACCAAGACTGTCATCACCAGCTCGTTGACCCCAACAGCTACTGCCACTCCAACCAATAACGGCATTTATGTGGCCAACAGCGGCAAGCGTGGCCTAGCATACAACAATGACACCCTGACGTCCTTCTACTCGGAATTAGGCCAAAATTCCGAAGTCTCCTGGAAATATAACTGGTTCTACTCCCCGTTGAACACCAATGAGACGACCGAGGACAATCCTGCGCTCATCTACATCCCGCTGCTCTTCAGCGATGCCTCAGATCTCACATCGGTGTGGCCTCAGCAGGCACAGGCGGCGATTGATGCCGGCGCCGATGCCATCTTCTCTTTCAATGAGCCTGATGCGTGCTATGGTGGGTCCGCATGCATGAGCGTCCCGGAGGCGGTCTCGGCGTATAAGCAGTACATTCAACCGTTCGCTGGCAAGGCGAAGCTTGGTGCCCCGGCCATCACGGCCTCAGGACTGTACGACGGATATCTGACGCAGTTCATCGGCAACTGCACAGGCTGCACAATCGATTTCATCAACCTGCATTGGTAAGCATGGATCAACCGGCGTGACTGATCGGAGCATATACTGAGTTGATGCAGGTACGCCAACGTCTACGCCTTCACCTACCTGCAATCCCACATCGAGACCGCACACGAGATGTTCCCGGCCTACCCGATCTACGTGACCGAAGTCGGCAACGACAACTCCGGCGGGGTGACGGCGACAGATGCCCAGCTCCAGTCTTTCATGGAGCAGATCTTCCCGTGGTTAGACGCTGTGCCCTATGTCCATCGCTATGCCTGGTTCTTCGATGCGCCAGGGAATACCATCAACGCTGACGGCACTGGCCTCAGCGATCTGGGCGTCATGTACAACAATCACACTGCGCCGTGCCCGTACTGGAGTAATGTCAATGGTACGTGTACGGTGGCTGCGAATAATTATACGGAACCGGTGTGAGATTGTCGCCTGGGTCGATTGGATGTTTGGAGCGTTTTGTTGTTTGTCTTGCCGATAGAGTTACGTGCTATGAGTATACGAAAGGACGAGAGCATTTCCAACTCGTCGCGCCAGCCTCGGGACCTTATCTGCCCTGTAGCTCGACCTGGCTCTAAGCTCGAGTCGATGCGCGAGAAGCTCGAAGTGATTGGGCAGGGTCAAGATGCCAGCTTCCTGGCCTCGGAGTAAGCGCAAAGCATCGAGTCTTCAGCGTGCTTGATCCTCCCCAAAATCATGCACGTTCTCCAGTTCACAGGCTATATACAACAGGGAAGAAAGTGTCGGGCTGCTGGTCCGTGCATCGTGCATTACGCTCATCTCATTGGCTCAACTCTGCAGATGACCCACTATTTCCCAGCCTCTCGTCATCAAGCCCGCATCAACCACGCCGGCTCCGAACTTCACACGACCCCAGCATCGATACCGCACGAAAAGCGAGCCTGGCCTCTGGCCATGGCGAATGACACGTCTGATTCCCGTAGAGGCCGGACATCATCGCTACAAACAGCACGAGCTGTCCCGGCCTTCTTGGTCCTGGTGGTCTGCTACGTCTCGTACGTGGTGGTCGGACCCCTCGCCATCGACTATCTCTTCAATCCTCCAAAGGCCGTCCAGAAACGCGTACCTGCTGGCATCGCAATCACGATCGTCTGGTTCATTCTTCTGATACCAGTTGCGTTTGCATACTTGCGTCTTTTGACCGTGGTTCTTCGAAATCCTGGATACGTGCCGCTGGGCAAGGAGGTCGAAGATGACGAGCAGTCTGATCCTCCGCCGGAATTTTGGACGAGGGATGTGTTTGTCTGCGACCAGAACGGCCTTCCGATCTACTGCAAGCACTGTCGTAATTGGAAGCCAGATCGGACCCATCATAATCAGGACGTGGGGAGATGCACAATGAAAATGGACCATTTCTGCCCATGGGTTGGAGGGGTCGTCGGCGAGCGTGCCATCAAATTCTTCACCCAATTCCTCTTCTACACGGTGATCCTGACGACCTACGGCACGATTCTTTTTGCCTTCTTCGTGCACGAGAATCGATCTCACGTTCAGTGGATAGTCGCTCTGGCCCTTGCAGGCTTCTTCCTCCTGTTCACGCTGGGCATGCTAGTCAACACGCTTTGGCTGGCGCTGCAGAACCTGACGACAATTGAGCACATCGATGCGCAACATCGTACGATGCTCCTGGCCGTCGTGCTCCCACCTGAACTGCAGCCGCATAACGAACGACCGGCAGGGCTCACACGACCTTCAGCTGCCGCCCGCTCTCCGTCCAGGTCAGAAGGCAATGAGAGCGATCGACCATTGACCTCGGATTTGGATGACCCAGCACACTCGCGCTATTTCTCGAACCTGGATTCAAATCGACCCATCAGACGTGCGGCAAGATCTGAGTACTGGAAAGGCACTGTCACATATCCATTGAGTCTGCCGACTGATAGGCCGCCGCTCCCGGCACCCCCGACGCGTACATTTGCGATTCTTGAAACGCCACCTGGTATGAACCCCTGGGACCTCGGCAGCCCATGGCGAAATTTCAAAGCTGTGTTTGGCGATCACTTCCATCAATGGTGGCTGCCGTGGCGCCACTCGCCAGTCTGTGACCACTCCTCAGACGTATCCTGGTACCCTTTGGGACCTCAATTTGAAAAGCTGCTAGAGGACGTCGGGTTGGTGCAGAGACCGATAAGCCGAGATGAGAAGAGCACCGTTTCCAGCAAGAAGCGCAGGAGAAAGTTCGACAGAGGCTGGCAGAATGGAGAACGACCAGACGGGTATTGGACCCAGAGGGAAATACGGCGTTCACAGCGGCGTAGACAGAGCGACACCAGGAGCTGAGGACTATTTGTACAGGTATATTTATACAGCAGTCATGAGCAACGATTCACGAGCGGTGTACATCATCATAGCATGCCCCTCCGCCACGCACGATTAGCGAGTTCCTCGATTTCCTTCACCTCCACTGGTCCTTTGACCTTTTCGTCTGCTAGCCCCTCGACAACAGCCTCCGCGACCAAGTCAGCCTTGAGTGGCTTCGCACCTCCGGCACCCATCAACCAAGTCAAATTCCCGCCTGTCAAACTGTTGACCAAGAATCCGCCGTACGTCACGGCAGCCATCGGCACAGTGAAGCCTCGGCTGCTGTCGAACAAGAAGCCCGGCCGTATGAAGAGCGATCGCATTCTCGGGAATTGCGACGAGATCGTGGACTCGGCCTCACGCTTCGTAGAGATGTACCGACCAGGCAAGATCGGCGCGCCAGCTGCCGCGGAAATATACGCGAAGCTGGGAACCTGAGCGGCATCTGCTTCCTTGGCGAGAACGATGGCGGAGTCGCGGTTCATCAGCTCGTACGTCAGCTCGCCTCCCCTCTCCGCAGCCTCGATCTGCTCTCCCGGCTTGCGTTCCATAGGGTTGACCGAAGCGCCTTTCTTCGTCGGGGAGAATGCACGCCGCAGGCCAGCGATGGGCGACTCCTTGCCCGTCAAGACGCCCTTGTAGTCCGCTTCGAGGAGGATGCCCATGCTGTGGACCACCGCTGTCGCTCCCTGGAGATCGGACGCATATGACTCCGGATGGAGTATGTTGGCGCTCCGCCATGTCACGGACTTTGCCCAGTCCGGTGCAGTCCGGTGTGATGAGACGGATGGCCAATTTGGCTCTCCGGAGCGGCTGACGAGTCGTTTTTTTCAGCATCGCGACCAAGGTGCAATGTCTCTGGTTGATGGCTTACCTGATGGAAGTGACTTCCCAGTCGCGAGCTACCGCTGTTTTGCATATTCTGCTGCCCAGGAAGCCATTGCCGCCGCACACTACGAGCTTCTTCTTCGCTGCTGTTGCCGCCATTGTCGACCCTGCTCAGTTGAGTCTCTACAGTGGTTGGTATTCGCATTTCGATGCCTTGAGACGAATGTTGCTTGACATCACGATCAATGCGGGGCGGCTCGGCTCGGCGATCTCGGCTGTGTCCGCTCACTAGCAGAAACCCTGAGTCATGATGAGCATCCATAGCTCCACGAAACCGTATACAGGTAATGTGTTGTAGCAGCAGCAAGATAAGGTTATTTTTTCGGATGGCAAGAATCTCAGACTCACACCGTCCTTACCCAACTGAAAGTCACTACGACTCCCATCCACGCATACCGACATCGAACATCAATCATTGTACGCGGATTGACAAGGCAACCGCCCTGCTCTTTGTGCCTACTCGTCGCAAACTCGACTGGATTAGTGTCGGGCCAAGGTAGGAGTGGACAAGTCCCGATCCTGCTCGATGACAAGAACTCTCTGCCTGTCGATGGCATATACTAAACACAGAACGACAACTTTTCTTCTAGCGGGCTTGTTCTCGCTCAGCTTCCCTCCAATAGCTCGCAAGATAAAACATAACACTCATAGTGCTTCTTATCGCTCAACCCTGGGGCAGGCCCTCTGTTAGGAGATTCCTCGCTCTGTGTACTTGATAATTCCCTATCGACACGGTGTTAAACAGGGTCTGAGACTAGTGTGACCGTGGTATGTCCTCCATGCAGCATTGCAAATCGCAGTCACTCCATTTGGAGTGGCCAACTAGGTACAGAAGCGAATGGACGATCGAGATATCAAATAATAGAGCCTTGAAATCCACCGATAAGCTGGAATTGAGGGCCTCGCATGACTCAACTTTGCAACATCAGGGTGTCTCGGCCTAAAACTGCGCGGTCTCCCTCCGTCGCTTTACCTGTATTCATACGAGACAGCCTATGTCTGGTTGCTCGAAGCAATTGGCCCATTCGTCCCATATCAGCGCTGTATCAGCGGCGACCGTCCTTGGTCCCCGAGTAATGACGGCGCAGACAAATCTCTCGCCGGCATACCGTGTGTCACACCACTGTGATATAAGGTCCCAGAGCTCCTTCACAGTATAACACCTCGTTTGTCTCGCCATCGATTCCGCCTACCTGCATCGAGACGGGTCGGCTCAGGTTTCGTCGTTAGGCGTCTCGCTTCCACACAATCATAACAGACGATATTTTGCCAGCTTCGCAATGCTCGGGATCAGAGCCTCAGCTCTCGCGATTGGGACTGTGCTAGCTCTTACGCATCTGGGCCTCGCATGGACTTATTGCAACTCAGGTATCTACCATGGCTTTCTCTCCCTGCAGACTCATCATTTTGACTCCTATCATTAGGCTGGAGTGATAATGGAACTTGCCAAAAGCGGAATCTCAATGTATATTGCGTGAGTGTAGGCCTACACTCCGTTCCTTCCGTGGTAGTGTCTAACTAGCAATATAGTGTCGCTACGAACAAGTGGGCCCCTTTCAGATTTGGAGGGACACTGATCCAGGAGCGACACCATATTCCAAGGATGGCAGCACTCGATGGTGTCTGGACGGGGGCGTGATTGCTTGTGCACCATAGCGCTATCTTTGGGCAGAAGCCAGCGATGATGTGTGAGCCTTCCAGATGGCCCTGGACGGCAGTGGATTGTGCAAAAGAGATGGATGTCGTATTCCGATCGCCTAAATCAGCGAGAGACGTGCGTCATTACGGACGGCTAGGAGGTGAGACGAAGGGATGCGTCACGACGTATCGAAAGTCGCGGTGATGTCAAGGCTCTAAGCCACGTTCGAGTGGCGTGAAAGAATGCTGCGAATGACGTGGACACAGATGGCTGATTGGTACGTAAGAAGGCAGTGTGGGATCGCATGCGGAAGACTCGTACACCGTGGTGAGCAAATGAGAAGCATTAGCGCTGCCAAGTCGAACCTGATGCCAAATTCACTCCGTATCCGGACAGGAATAGATGCGGCATGAGCCGTGGCCATCCGCGGAGCCGCACGAAGATGTCTAGGATTCTGGGTCATCATCATTAGGTACTGTATGTAGGTATAGGTAGATTGATGAGAACGCCGGGCTCCAGCCACATTCGTTCGTCTGATGCCGTCATGCACTGCAAGCATTCTGGCGCGGAAAGCTTAGAGGCACGTGCTACGGCAGTATATGTGTGCCTCCTTATGAGGCAACGCACAGTCCAAAGTCAGTATCCGAAGGCATAAGGTCCCCCCGTCTCGCTTGACTTCGATAAATTGCTGCTTGATGGTCTCAAACACACCGCTCGACCCGGACGATGCGAGACGAGTCTCGATTCCACACTACGACACAGACATCGAAACGGGCTCCCTGCTCAGGGATCAGGCGTGCTCATACGACAAGTGGCTGTGCAATGACTTATAGAGCTGGAATACTCTAGTACTTCTTGGATTTGCTTTCTAGGCGCCACGCCTCTGGACTTAGGCACAATCCCCTGGTTCCCGAACTCAGGGCAGCATCTCCCGAATCCGAAGAATTATGTCACATCATCGCACAACGATGCATCTCGTGGACATGCCTAGTACCGTGGCGTGCCTCACCAGTCCAGAGGACAGATCAGGAACCAAGAAAGCTTGGACGGTGGCACGCCAAGGGAACAGACATAGGGAGACCAGAGTCGGCTGTCCGTCACCGACGAATCAGGACCGCTGTGCCTAAACATAGGGTAGCTACTGGGCGGGCTTGACGGGGGAGCGCTGTTGAGTGTGGCCGTATGTCAACCCGAGATTAGCAGTACCGCCAATTGTCCACGAGTTGACTATACGATGGTCTTACGTTAGAGGTGGCAGCCAGAGGCCCATGCAGGGGACTGCACCGTGTGGGTATAAAGAAGGCGATAAATCCCACCACTCGAACAACACATCACAACAGAACAGTCATCGCAACTAGCAGCCACCGCATCCAGCAGTCAACAGCAGTCCCACTTCCGCCATCACAAGCAAATCATCCCACCAAGCAAACCAAAATGCAGTTCACCACCGCAGTCATCGCTCTCTTCGGCGCCTCGGCCCTCGCCGCCCCAGCTGTCAAGCGCCAGGAAACCGTCAGCTTCCAGATCAAGGAATTCACCGTGCGCAAGCTCGACGGCTACGAGACCGAGGACGTCAACTTCCACATCGCCTCTGTGGACGGAGGCGAGATCGACTTCGAGTGCGGGCAGTACGACTTCACCAAAGGCACGAAGGTGGAGAAATTCGTGCAAGACCAGATCTTCTCATGCGCGGAGAAGAGCGCGTTCAGCTGGTCCTACACGTCGGGCGACTCCGTCGCAGGGAAGCCTGGGATCCTCCACCTGTGGCAGATGGCCTCGGACACCTACAGCTACTACGGGCAGGCGAGCTTCGCGGAACCTGCTGGTGGCGCTTGCCGGTCGGGAGGAAAGGGTGACCCCGATCAGATCTGCACCATTCCGGCTGACACCAAGATCGTCATCGACCTGAAGTCCAACAAGGAGTAGTGGATGGCAGATTCTTCGAGATGGACCCCTTTGGACCACCATGGTTGCGTGGGGCCCGGCATGAGCGGCGGCGAAATTGCGACGGATTGAAGGGAGATATCGGGGAGCATTTTGATGTGACGTCTTCTTGTATTATAGGAAGAACAGCCATTCGTTGTCATCCGGTACATATTCTTCGTGTACTACATGTCGAATCTCAAAAGCGAGGGCCAGAGTCTCCCATTGCGAACCACATGTCGCTTGCACAACATCTTTGCTGGATCGATTGAGGTGATCGGAAGAAGTCCTTTTCATTTTCCCTCATGGCACTGAACCCATGTACGAAAGATCGATTACGGCACCACGGCATCATGCCAAACCTTTGAATGAGGTGCTTCACCGATACGGCTCCCTCTTTCCCGTGCATCCACCATACAAGCGGCCGACGTCTTTGACGGAACGGTGAGTCGAGCTATGCCACAGGAATCTCTGGCTCCGTGGACACAGGTACGACAGCAGCAGGTAGACAGGAAGGCCTGGTCTATCAAAGCAAGCCCTCGTAAAGTCCATGAATGGAGCTAGACTCTAGAGTCATCTTCACAAACACCAAGTAACTACCGGAAGCAGACTTCACTCTTCATCTATGATTAGGAGGGATTCATTATGCCACAGGTATCTCTGGCTCCATGAGACTCGACAGACACAGGTACGACCGCAGCAGGTAGACAAGAAGGCCTGGCCCATTGGAGCAAGCCCTTGTAAAGTCCTTGAATGGAGCTGGACGCTGGAGTCGACTAAGTAACTACCGGAAGCAGACCTCACTCCTCATCTGTGATCGTAAGGGACCCATCAGCAGAGCCTGTCACCAGCAGACGCCCCACCAGCCTTTCTCATCCATCATCGGGCTTCGTCCAGAGAGTCCAAATCAGCGTAAATCGTCAAAGAAAGAGATGCACCAAGCGGCCTTCCTTCCAATCTCACCCATTCATCCATCCATCCATTCATGCTCCCCTCCTGCCCCAAACCTCAAACCACCACCTCGCTTCACGCCAACACAAAACCCCTGCCGCCAATAAAAGAAATCCCCAATACCAAAGCCATGAAAATGCCCTCGATGCGTCCCCTGCTCGTGCTGCTGGCCAGCCCGACGGTCCTCGCGGCTGTCGTCCCGAGAGCGAACGTGGTGACCTACACCCACATCATCACGCGGCTCTCGCTCTCGACCGTGGGCGCGAATGCCACCTCGTCGTCCACCGCGACGCCTCGCGCCTCTGCCGCCGTCGAGACCACCCGGATCCCCGCCGGTCATGCCGGGACTGCTCGCCAGTCTGTCTCGGCGCGGACGACGGCAGCCCGGACGGCGACGGCCATCAGCGTGGAGAGCCGCTGACGCTGCGGACGTACTCGGGCTACGCTTCGTATGTGCGTGTTGTGGAGGGTACGACGGTGACGACTTATACGCCTCCGCTGTCGACGATCACGCCGACGGTCACGATGAAGACGACGATACTGGCTTTGAGCGGCGTGGAGTGCGAGAGCTAGAAGGCGTGCTGGGCATGTTTATGATGTTTTCTTCCGTTGATTATCCTGTTGTTCAGCACTGTCTTACTGTTTGGACGGCTCATAGTCTATACCTGTATATTGTTGTTTTGCGTTTCTTCATTTTTCGACATGTGACAAATTCCAAGACTCTGATCCACCAACGGGTACATCCTGCTCGAGCAGGCTTGTCCTTTCCACTCTCTTGAATCTCACCGCCCTGCTTCATTCCCTCGAAAGACGTGACTCCGGCAGAGCGCTACAGCGGCATTTCCGAAGCTGCCGTTAGAATCCCTACAGCCGTGAGCTATAGAGAGTTTCTCTCCGGCTCTGATAGACCCCGAGACCCGATACAACACTCCCTGGGTCCTCCCGATGAGGCACTGGCAGGCTTCTACATTCAGGCTACATCTAGCACTGACGCGCCGCGTCCACCTGCCTGCAGTCCCGGCATCAAATTGACAGACATTCGGTATGCTAGGTGAGTACCGAAAATGGACGTCCGTTCTGACAGAGCGTACCTCACCAAGGTATTCCCCAAGCCAATTCCCGTTCCGAATCGTGCCAGAAAAGAGTTTTGGGATCCGAAGACGCCATTGGGGCCTTCGATGTCGATTCTGTCTCCCATGCCATCAACGCCAAGACGAAACCCACCATCGCAGGCGCGTGAGCAGTCATCAAGGCTTCCACATCGATGACTATTCCATCACTGACCTCGGCATCCGAGAACCTGGTAAAGAAGCATGGGTTCTTCAGTAGATTTTCTTTTTTGCAAGGTCAGCTGCGGACCTCGTTTATTAGAATAGACCATCTGGGTTCTGCCCAGGCCTTCCTCTGCAGGCACGTGCTAGGCGTCGGTGAAGGTTCCCAGCGGACGCGGTTCGTCGGGCAATCGATGGTCAGTGATCCGCTCCGGTGCCGCCGGCGACACGTGTAGTAGCGCTCAGCTGTCCCGTCCATGCTGCACACCACCGAGTCGGTGGTCGAGAATCCTGGCCGTTATAGTGCAGGATTGTTGATTATCGAGGAAGGGCTATCAGGTTGAGTGAGCCACCGGGAGGTATTCGGGAAGAATTTGAAGGGCTGCCATGTGGACATGTCTTGATCTTGAGCGCCTTACAGACAAACGACCTTGCTCCGACGTAGTCTCCCCGGATAAAGGTCCCGGACATATCGCGATTTTCGATGCGTGGTGAGCGGACGGGAAACAGAGGGCCAGTCACGGCGCTCATTGGTGCGACTTGACGAGGTGGCTCGAAGATCCAAGCACGAAAACTGGGGCTGCGATCGCGTCGATGATATCGACCTCGATGCGATCACAATTTAGCTCATGTCTCCTTCGTCGGGTCAGATCTTGGCGTCAAGAAGGCCGATGAGCCTAAGACACATCATCCCAGCTGGATGTCGACAGTGCCATAGGTCGCACCTTCATCACCTAGGAGTCAAGTGATAGAACCCTCCTTGACGTCCCGCTCTGTGCGCCTGTGGATCATGGCATATGGCTGTGCATCCGCGACCCACGCCTCTATTGCATCACTGTCGTGACTGCCACCAAGACTACGCGAAGCGTTGACCGCCTCTCCGCTTCCAGCAAACTTCAGGGCGATCTCGTCGTGGTCCTCAGGCTGACTTGCTCTTGTGATGGATCTGACCAGCGAGCCTAGTGCGTAGCCCGCACCGGTCCCGACCGAGTCGCCACATCCAGTCCCGCTGCCTTTCGCGGTATCTATTCGAACAAGATCTGCGGTCTTGAAGCGACCCATGAAGCTTTTCAGGACTGGGATTGTTGCGGACATGAGTGTAAATGAGACGAGAGCCTCAAGCCATGTCTGCGATTCGACTATCCCGATGTTGGCGTTTCCGTGATGCTTGAAGCTCGTGTACGAGATCAGGTAGGCGACAAGAAGCAGGCCGTTGCTGTGTATAGTCAGCGGCGCGGCTCGGGCGCCAATGTATGAGAGAAGGCTTACATGAGACGAAACGCAAAAGCCATCAAGACGGTCAGCTTCTTCGACAGATGCATGCGGACCGACCCAAAGAGGAAGGCCGGAAGCGCCAGCAGAGCGAATTCCAAGACAAAGTCGATTGCGGCCACGAATCGCCAGCGGGTCAGATCGCCCGTGCAGTATGACAAGGTAGGATCGACTGCTTGACCAGGACGACAGCCAATGGAGACGATCATCGGCGAGAGCACAGTCCAGAGAGACATGACGCCGATCGCCGCCGTACATATCCTCCATTGTCGTCCATTGTCCTCGGTGAAGAGCTGACGGATGAAGAGTACGAGGGCACACTTGGTCAATCCCGTGACCAACAGGAGCAGAAGCCGGCTCGCGAAGACGAGCTGAGAGTCGTCAGTCTTATTACTCGACTCGCACAGAGAGGCAGGCTGCATACCTTGCCGATGTGGGCCAATGCCGATGGTCCAACAGCAGCCGCGGTCTTCCCCAAGCCATCGCTGAGGGCCGTGTAGACGAGACTCCAGTGTGCGATTGCCACGGCCTAATCGACAGCGTCAGTCTCCGTTCGGCACCATGGGACGGTGCGGAAGAAAGAGAGCTCACATAGGCCACGGCCAAGACCAGGTCATCGAGGCCGAAGCACTTCCACTTGACCATGCAGCGCACGGCAGCGATGGTACTGGCATAGGCCAGGGAGAGGACCGAGGTGATCCATAACCAGGCCTGGTGGTCGTCGGCCGTGTAGTAGGCGAAACGGTTCTCGGTCCGACGGGTCTCCCTCGCGGTTGGCATGGCAGCCTCGCGGGGCGGACGTGTTCTCGCGAGCGCTGCTGCTATGGAGGGCGCATTGTCCGGCCCGGTGGCTGTTCTGGAGTGGGGGAGAGATGCAGGCTGAAGTAGGCGGATCTAGATCACCCTACCAGACCCACTTTGGGGGGGGGGGTGATCGACTTGTGACTTGTGTCAGGTTCCCGCAGTCAGTGGCCGCGACGTGAAAGGCGATGGCGATGGCGATTCTGTGCTCGTTGTTGATGAGGGTGTCGTTCTTATCTGACGGGAGGAGGAGGAGGAGGAGGAGGAGGAGGATGATGAGACATGGGAGTTGATGGCGATTTACCCGAGCACACGCTAAATCATCAGCCACCTAAGCTTCCTCGACGGGTTTTTTGCAAAACGCGGTGGAGAGAGACATGTCGCCCACCTCCGCCCTGCTCGGCCGACTCCGACCGAGTGCGACGGCGAGACGAGCGTCTACATCGACACATCCTGTAGGTCGTCCACCCTGACTCCCCCCCATCCCTCCTCTCCACCCCGCTCTGCCTCTGTCTCTCTCTCTCTCTCTCACCCCCCCGCCCTCTCGCGATGACATGTTCAATCCACCGTCTGACTCTGCGCCCGCCTCATTATCATACGATGTCGGGTCTTGGCAAGCTTGGCCGGATCACGTTACACCGCCGTGTCACTCTCGAGATTGATGTGAGATGATTGATCGAGTGGCCTTATCAGCAGATGATAAAGAAGCACGATATCGTATTTATGTAGGGCGTGATCGAGATTAACTTCTCTCATTCATCAAATAGATTCATTCGGCTGGTGAGAGCGGCTTTCATGCCCGACACGGCAACCCGTCACCCAGGACGAGATCCAGGAAGACCTTGTCATCCATGCATCATCATATCATCGATGATGGTTCGCCCGCTGTCCGATGACTGCCGCCCGCTCACCTGAGCCACACCTCACCAGCATACCCGGGTCTGAGAGTTTTAGTATCATTCAGCGATCCTCTCATGACTGACAATGCTTGGCTCTCACAGATACGGATAGCCCTGCTGGCTTTTCCCGACATGTCCTTCCGACCTATGTAGCCCTCACATGATTCTATCAGTGCTCATCATCTCATCTCCCTCAAAGCAATTGCTTCGTCGATCAGGTTCAGCTGACATCGATGGCGGTACGAACTGGGTCCCAGCAACCACGAGCATAGCGATAACAAACATTCTCACCAAACCCGGCCGTGACTCGTGAGCGGACCCCCAGCGAAAGCCCCAGCCCTAGAATGCCTCCGGACGAGGCCACGTCCAGCCATGGACCCACCGTCGAGGTCGACGTCGTGCCGCTCGCCGCCCCGATCGATCCGACGGCTCAGGCCCGCGAGCAGTATCTCGGGACCCGGTATGACCAGAGGGACATGTGGCGCATGGGCAAACGCCAGGAGTTGAGGGTGGGCTCGCCACCGACGTGGTGCACAGCAGATCTGCTGACTCGACATCTCATCAGCGGGATTTCCAGTTCTTCTCCATATGGTAGGCGAACGCCACGATGCCTCCGGAGCACCCTCGAATGACACCCGGGACTAAGCGCGGTCTAGGGGATATGCTCTGATCCTCTCGAGCACGTGGGAATGGGGCTTGGTCTCGGGCGCGTTCAGCCTCACCAACGGCGGCACGGCAGGCGGCGTCTGGATGTTCGTCGTCGCCTGCTCCGGCATGTTCTTCGTCACCCTGAGCATGGCCGAGATGGTCCGTCGTCTGCGCCCGCGCGCGCACGAGCAGACCCGGCAACGCATGCTGATCCGAGCGCAGGCAAGCATGGCGCCGACGTCGGGTGGACAGTACCGTGCGTAGTTCCATGCTCGGTGGTGTCATCGATTGAAACGCCTCGCTCTGACGCTCGAACAGACTGGGTGTCCGAACTCAGCCCGCGCAGATACCAGAGGGTCTTCAGCTACGTGACGGGATGGTTCGCCCTGCTCGGCTGGCAGAGCGCGCTCGTCGGCACCGCCTACGGCGCCGGGCAACAGTTCGAGGCCATCGCCGCCCTGAGCATGCCCACGTACGAGACCAAGGGCTGGCACGGGTGCCTCTTCACCATCGCCCTGACCGGCCTGGCCATCCCCTTCAACACGGCGCTCTACCGCCGACTCCCGCAGGCCGAAGGCATCGTCATCCTCCTGAACATCTTCGGCTTCATGGCCGTGCTCGTCGTGCTCTGGGTCATGGCCCCCCGCGGCGGACCCGAGACGGTCACGGCCTTCGAGACGAACGGCTGGGACAGCGTGGGCCTGTCGTGTCTGGTGGGCCTGTCGTCCCCCATCTTCGTCCTCATCGGCGCAGACGCCCAGTGCCACCTGAGCGAGGAGCTGTACAACGCCGCGTACGTCCTGCCCAGAGCCATGGTCGCCACGTCGATCGTCAACTATCTCATGGGCTTCGTCATGGTCTTGGTAAGGGAGAGCGATGACAGGGTGGTGCACATATGGAATCAACATCACTTTGCTGACGCGAAGGACGCAGACCGTCATGTTCACCGTCGGGCCCGACGTGGACAGCGTCCTGCACACACGGCTCGGCATGCCATGGGTGCAGATCATGTACAACGCCACGGGCTCATACACCGCCAGCATGACCTTCGCATGCCTGGTCGGCTCGCTGCTCATATGCTGCTTGATCAACAACGTCACGGCAGCCTCGCGACAGCTATGGTAAGCCCCCTGCATCGCCTCGCCAAACGTCACTCATGGACCGACTCTGCTTACAGGTCCTTCGCCCGCGACGGCGCCATCCCTGGCTCACGCCTGCTGGCCCAGGTCCGTCCCGGCTGGGACATCCCGCTGAACGCGATGCTGTGCACCTTCGGCATCTCCGCCGTCCTCTCGCTCTTCGCCATCGGCTCCCCCGTCGCGTGGGAACTCCTGACCTCGCTGCCCCTAGTCGGACTCACATCCTCCTACCTGCTAGCCATCGGCTGCGTCTTCTGGAGACGACTGCGAGGCGAACCGCTTCCGCTCTCCAGATTTCCACTGGGCAGATTCGGGCTCGTATGCAACGGCGTCGCTCTGGCGTTTCTCGGGGTGGTCTGGATCTTCATCTTCTTCCCGACCGCTCCCGACCCCGGGGCACGCGGCATGAATTGGGCTGTGGTCATCTACGCCTCCGTGATCATCCTGTTCAGTGCGTACTTCTGGAAGGCAAGAAAGACGTATGTTGGGCCCGTGGTGTACGTGAGGAAGGATCTAGACGTGGGCTGTACACAGTATTGATAGCTGCTACTCGATATCTCTGCTTTGCGGTAAAGCCCTTTGCTCATCGCGCGATGACCGCCCAGCATCTGTGGTGGAGCTACTGGCTCTATCAGCAGTATGACCTACAGGAGTCAGAGAGATTCCGCTGGCGACACAACCGGAGCGGTCTGGCCCAATGATGCAAATGCGTCGGTCAGTAGAACACAACGTCATGCCAGGCGACCAGTCCATGATGGCAGCACCTTGTGACTTGCGTCGTCCTGCATAGATGATCTCAACTCCACTCTTCACGCTGGTCGGCACCACTGGCAGGTCCCCCGTTGGCCCCACCAGCACCAGCCCTAAGAAGCCAGGTCACATCATCGCCTGCTCCGGCACCCGCGTCACCAACCCTCTCCCCTCCAACGCCGACCTCAAATTCTCCAGCACGAGCAGCTCCATCTCCCTCTGCGTTTCCCACGTCGCAGTGCCAACGTGCGGCAACAACACCACGTTCTCATCCCCCAGCAGTCCCGGGTGGACCTCGGGCTCGTCTTCAAACACGTCCAGGCCGGCACTGAAGACCTTGCCACGCCTCAAGGCGTCGACCAGGGCGTGCTCGTCGACGATGGGACCCCGGGCCGTGTTGACGATCACGACGCCGTCTTTCATCTGGTCGAATTGCGGCCGGGAGATCATGTGCCTCGTCGACGCGTTCAGCGCCAGATTGAGACTCAGCACGTCCGAGGTTCGCAGGAGCTCTTCAAAGTCAACGTACTTTGCTCCTTGCTCCTTCTCCTCCGGCAATCTCTTTCGGTTGTGGTACTGGATTCTCATCCCGAACGCCCGCGCCCTGGTCGCCACAGCCTGTCCGATCCCGCCCATGCCCAGGATCCCCAAGACCTTGTTCTTGGGATCGTGCCCCAGCTGGAAGCCTTTGCCTCTCCACTCTCCCTTCCTCACAGCCTGGAATGGTATCGTTATGCGCCGTAATGCTCCCAGCAAGAGCAGCATCGCAGTGTCGGCTGTGGCGTCATTGACGGCGACGGGAGTGCTGCTCACCTCGATACCTCGTTCTGAGCAGGCATCGATCAGGATGTTGTCGTACCCAGCTCCGTTGTGAGTGATATATCTCAAACTCTTGGGTAACAGCTGGATGAGTTCCAGGTCGAACGGGCCAGTCACGCTCGTACTCTCGTTCGAGCGATATATGCCCACCACGTCATCGTATTCACCGGATCGCAGTCTCGTGAAAAAGTCATCACGCGAGCCTACGCCATACTCCTAATCACCAGACGGCTGCAGGTCAGCAGAGGCAAGATGCCCGGATCGGCCTCTGACGTACCTTGAGCCTCACCAAAGAGCTCAGAGCTTCCCATTCCTTACGCGCATGCTTGACCTCTCCTATCAACAAGGCAGCCCTGGAAGTAGACATTCTGATGTTGCTTGACGAGAACAGGCAGCGCTTTTCGCCAGGATGGGGCGCGTGGTGTAGAAGAACGAAAGAGAAATCGATGAAGTCCTCGGCAAGAGCTTCGTGTCAAACGCCGCTACTTGCCGAAATTCGTTCATCTTCATGACATCAACTCGTCCAATGATTCCCGACACGAATACCGTGTCATTGTAGACCCAGGTTCCAGCTGTCCATCCCAGGTAACGTGTCGAACAAGAAATTGTTACTGTCTGCCGGCAGGAATCCCGACCACCATTCGATATCTGACGGGAGATTGTTGCCATTGTTACCATTGACGGCAAAGTTGCCAATCGCATCGAGATCGGTCCAAGAGAAATCTCCCATGACCTCTTGCAAAGCTGGAGAACTATGATCAAGTGAGCCCGAAGTCGTGGAAGTTGGTGTCGGTCCTGCGCCGACCCCACCCGGTCTGTACGGGTTGGTGAGGGTGGCAGTGCTTTGCGTTCGCGGGCGGCCTTCTCTGCGGTCGACCTTGTCCCAGAGCAAGCGAAGTAAGGAGGAATACCGAGCGCCCGGGTGTTGGGAGCCGATGGCTGAGCGTTCGAGACGCCCGACCGTCTCATTCACCATCTGACGTACTGATTTCTCCTCGTCCGCAGAGAGGACCCCCGCACATCTTGCGCGGTACAAGAATACTGCGCTGTACACACAATACAGGTAGAAGCGGAGAGGCATGTACCGAAGTGCTCGCTCTGGGTCGACAAAAGTATTGCACATGCTCAGCAAGCTCTTCGCCGCATCCAAGCCTTCGTAGATGAATCGCACGTCCCCGACGGCCCCGACGTTGTTGTAAAAGACCCGTTGCATGGAGGGCGCTCGCCTTGACTTCTGCGCATCCGTGCCCTGATCTTGTGAGATCGCTCGCTTGACCGTGGCGTGGAAAGCGAAGGCATTGGTGTATAGTCGTAGATAATCGTAGCTGATGAGCAGTGTGGCTTTGAGGTTTGGGGAGCACGTCAATGAGCCCCAGACTGACTTCCAACCGTAAATGGCACTGCGAAAGTCGTCGATGTATTTGATGTACCCACCACTCAGATGGCTGCGCATGCTATTGCCAGGATTCGAGTACAGCACATCATGCACATTTGAGAACAGCAGGGTCAGCTCAAGGGTAGCTTGAAATATGCTAGCGAAGTCTTCGTCACCAGGGTTGGCTGGTGCCAGCATTGGGAAATCCTCTTTGCGAAGTGTTGTCAATGGTCCAGGTCCTCTCGACCAGAAGGCTCTACCCAAGCGTATAGATATCTGTCGATCGGAAATGTAACAAGCAGTCCAGACCAGCCGTTTGCGTTGCCATTGCGGATCCTTGACATCGTCGCCTCTGACCGAAAATGAGTAGCGGTCTAAGCCCAAGAAGTATCCCACCCGTAACGCCGTGCCCACGTGCATCCATGCTTCGCGATCCTCCTCGCCACGGCCGACATGGCCAGCATCGCTTCGTGCCGTGTATGGTGTCCATTCTGCCAATAAGAGCAGCGCCTCGACCGCCTCGACATTTCCAGGTCCACCTGCGGCTAGTGCTGAGACAAGTGATCGCATATGCTCTGAACAAATCGAAAAGATATTCGGCTCATCGGTCAGATCTCTCGACGCAATGACCAGGATTGCCGTCAGCAGGTGACGCTCCTCTCGCGCGGTTCTCGCGAGATTGCCGGAGTCTAGCGTTGCTTGAGGGACTAATGGAAAGTAAGGGTGATAGTAATGCTTATATCGCTGTAGCAGCTGGATGATCCTGGACATGCCGAGTCTACCGTCCCGCACCAGAGCATAATCGAGTGTATGATTGCTGCTCTGTCCATTGAGGTAGCTGTTGCCTGCGTCGCCTTGATCATGACTCGCGATCTGAGCCAGTATTCCAAGGGCGTCGCTGGGGTTCTGTAGCTCGTTGAACTGGATACCACCAGATCCTGTGGAAGACTCTCGCGTCATGGCGCCTGGCCCGGCAAATGGATCCTTTGGCGCCTCAGCGCGCAATGCGGGATCCAGAAACATCGCCGGACTCGGTGATGGCGGTCCCTGGGTCATGTTGGGAATTGCAGTCGGGATGTCGAAGGCATAGTTGGGTTGCGATGAATTTCTGTCAGGAATCAGAAGCTGACGCCCACTTGGACTCTATCATGTAA
This sequence comes from Teratosphaeria destructans, assembly GCA_010367425.1. Classification (NCBI taxonomy): domain Eukaryota; kingdom Fungi; phylum Ascomycota; class Dothideomycetes; order Mycosphaerellales; family Teratosphaeriaceae; genus Teratosphaeria; species Teratosphaeria destructans. Next base: position 596,359 of record WBMN01000010.1, read on the forward strand.
CGCAACGTACTGCGTCGTAAAGTCTGAGGCTCCCAGGGTACTGTCGAGGTTAGGCGTGTCCGGTTCAGCAGGGTCATTGTCGAGACCGGCTTGGGATAATGTTCGCTTGCGGACGCGACGGCCACCTCGATTGCTTGAGCCGATCACACATTCGAGGCTGTTAGCTTTACACCGCTCACACGGCGTGGTGACGACTCCGTCAACGACAGGCCTGCGATCCGGAGGATGAGATCAGTCCGTCGGTCTCGGAAGAGAGGAGCCTCATAGGACTATGATCGGCCAGTGAGTCGGCGACGGACTGGAGCAAACTCACAAATGGCAGGCGGATTTACGCTTCCGGCAGACGAGACATGCGCGGCTGGTGCGCTTCTCTTTCTTGTTATTATGATTCTCTTCTTTGCCATCTTGCGACGCCGTCGGCATTGGTTTAGAGTCCGTCATGTTTGCGGGCGCGTCGGTGAATCTGATGAATGCAGCAGAAACCGACGGCGCGAAGCTGCGGGGGCAGAACCTCTAGGGTGGGACTAAGCGGCGACTGCATGTGCATGACTCATGAGCAGATGCGGCACCAGACCGTACGGATACTAAGGTAAGGTACATATTAGACAGTTACCTAAGGTGCGATCGTTATGTGCGCAAGAGAAGCGCTTGAGCTGTCGAGAGAGCCCCAGAACGCCCATAAACGCCGACCCTTCATATCCAAATCATGGGACCGTTGCTTTTCCAGACGCAAGCATCGCGCCGTACATGAACGGAGAGACAATGGAACTGTTGCCCAGGGCAAGACTTGATGATCAATCCCCAGCAACAGCCTTCTTGCCATCTTCAGCAAGACGCTCCACACCTTCCTTGACAGTAACACCAACATTCTCGGCCCTCCTCCTCGCATCGGAAGCAATGGCCTGCGCACCATCCTGCACCTTCTCCAAGTCCTCCGGCCAACGCTTCGTCAATTTCAGCAAGGCATAATAAGTATGGATGACGCCGACATGCACCTTCTCTTTGACCATCATCGTCAGACCATGGCTCAAGAATCCTTTCAAGACCTCTCCTTCTATTCCGGCGTAGAGACCTGCGCACCCTTCGTTTCGGTAGATCGTCCGAAGGGTCAGGAAGATTGCATATTGTGCTGACAGGAGGCGGAGCGCTTGATGCGCACGACGCTGGAGCTGCCGCCGGGTCTTGGTTGGTGCATTGTTGGGCTTGTCAGCAAGGTGAGCAGGATCTGCATCACTCTTCTCGGTGCCCTCGGCTTCGGACAATGTCGTAGGGATGGCTGCTTGGGCCCGCGACTTCGCCAGCATGACCGGGTACGTGATGGTCGTCGCGATGGCCTTTGACAGTGCGGCGACGAGGAAGGTCAGGGCTGGGCTTGGATTCTCGCGCCGAGACTTCGGGACCAGCTGCTTGAGCAGATTGTCCACCGCAAACGTTATAGCCGGGTTGAGAGTCAGGATGATGGACGCAGAATAGCCAGCCCAAAACCCGGTCAAGCCTCGCTCCGATCTGATCTTCAAAGCAATGTCCTTGATGCTCACCTGATCACTCTGGCCCGCGGCCGCTGAGCTCGTCGGGTCTCGAGCGGCGACGAGTGCGGCAGTCTGTTGGCGAGTGACGATGTTTTGTATCGGTGTTGTGATGAGTTTTGCAAACGTGCCAGCTACAATCCCTACACCCAGCTCTTTAGCGACGGACAATTGCTTGGTGCCGTCTCTTCGCAGCTGACGCTGGCGGAGGAATGTATACGCCAGGAAGAAAAGGAAGCTGTCCGCGATGCCCTTCCCAACATCAGGCCCCACGCCTGTATAGAACGCCTTCAGCCCACCTTCGGCCTTGTAGATCTTCTGCGCGGCATCGATGACATTCTTGTACTCTGCACCCGCGTCCCACGCCGCTCCCTCCGCTTCGCCCCTGCCTCGAAGCTGCCTCTGCACCTGCAATCTCGTCGTCACGAGCTCCAACGGGTACAGCAAGACCTTTGCGCTCGCTGTTGCTAGACTGCCCGCCAGTGCATGTCCCAGAGCTGGCAAGACAGGTCCGCCAGTGATCGAGGTCGTGGATGAGTACTCGGGCGATTCCTGGACGAGGTGATACAACTCGAATGCATCCTGGTGGTAGCCGTAATTAGGATCGTGGAGCTGGGAGAGGGCGTAGAAATAAGAGATAGTACGTACAAGCTGACCATTGTAGACCGTAGGAACGTCTGGGCGACTCATCTTGACAATGCGCGCGCTGCGTGTCCTACTTGTTGTCTTCTACAATTTGATCTGATGGTCAGCTCTGCCTCCTCCGCTTGTGCTGCAGCTGAACTGGCATGGCTTACCTTTATCCTGCCTCCAGTGCCTCCGCCAGAACGGCTGGACTTGGCCTGTGTGGTGAGGAGTCGTGTACGTACTGATGAGGAGAAGCTGTTGATACATGGTTGTCCGCAGGACGTATACACCTGACGGGTGCGGTGTAGAGCTGATGATCGGCAGGGATGCCATCACTGCGCGCGAGCTTCCCCAGTTCATGGTTGTTGGCGGCCGTACGGCGATGGTCTGTGCACTTTCTTGAGACGAGGTGATTGTACCTCCTCTCTCTGACGCGGCGACAATCAATGGTATTATTCGACGCTTCGTCTGCCATACTTCACGAGCTCAGTAAGCTTATCCTATACTAAGTCTCTGTTCTATGTAATGCACTATTCTGAACAGACAGTACACCCTCAATTGCCGAAGACCGGCATTTACATAGGAGAACTCCCATTCAAGGAGATGACAGGCAACTCAGCCATACCGGTCTTCGCACTGGCATAAGGCACCAGCTTCAATAGTGCTACATCCCCGACTCCCAGACACTTCCTCGCATCGCCAGTGGGTGGGTAACCAGGCACACTGCCATCAAACGCCATAGGCCAATCGATCAAGCACCCTTGCGCCGTAATGTAGCCTGGCGGGGCCCCAGGTGACCAGATTGGAGTGTCCAGCCCATAGTCCGCTAACGTCGAGTTCGGACCAACATACACCAAAGTGGAAGGATCGATAGCGTAATTCCAGGCTGACGTGTTCTGGTACTGCCAATCCTTGCTTTGTGCTGGCGCATAGTCGGAAGGGAAGTAGGTAGTTGGACTGTTGTATGGCTTTGGCAGAGTAGAGGTATTGGTGTGTGCAACCTCCAGCGTGTATAATATGGCTCCTCTGTAGACGGCGATGGTGTCATTCTCTCTTGCTTCCGTGCGGACACTGCTCTCGAGCGTGTATGTGATAGCTGTCACGCCTTTCGATATGTTTAAGAGCTGCAGATCCGATTCTGCGTCCGGCGAGAGTGCTGTTGACCTTTCCGCATTGATGGCAACCGTTGAGCCAGAACCTGCCCAAGCTGGGACTCTGACATAGAACGAGAATGGTGCATCCGCAGAGATCGTGTAGCCTAGCGTATCCAGGAAAGGGTAGGCTGTGGTGCAGGTGATGAAAACGTTGCTGCTGGACAATGCGACCTTGACGGAAGCAGGGCTCAGCAAGGCGTGGGCCAATCCATTCGTGCCGACTTTGACGAAACTGTTGGACAGAAACTTTGGGTAGCCCTGCGGATGGTTGACCGTGCAACAAGGGAAGTTCGGCTCCAATCCGTATGTCTGTCCCCATGCGTTGGTATTGTAGAACGGAGTCTCGGTCAGAGCCTCTGCATAAGGCATGTTCTGCTGCGCCATGTACTGTCTCGCCCACCAGTCGGGAGTTAGCATCACTGGCAGGCCATTAAACGCTATACGCTCGGCTCTATCTGCATAGTAGTTGGTGCCTAAAGCCTGATAAAGATATGCAAGGCTATACATCGACTCCACTGACGTGCAGAGCTCTGCTCCAGAATAGGGTGCCAGGCCGACTAGACGCTCGTCAGCAATGACTGAGCCGTGAGAGCCGCCATGGTAGGTCATTGTCCAATTGACTCCGTCGTACGCTGTCTGTACCAGACTTTCATTGTGTGTGAAGCGACGAACGACAGCCGGAGCCTTTAAGCCCTGCCCAACATTTACACCGTGCTCAAATGGATAGTTTTCGCTGGTGACAGTGCTGTCGACAGTGTTGAGATCTTTTTCGATGTCTTGCCCAAAGTAAGCAGCTTCGTTGTACCAGTCCTCCCAGTTGAGCCCTTCTTTATGGAGGTACTGCATGTTGTTCAGCAGAATCTGACTGTGATTACCCGGATGATGTTCATACAGCCACTGCAGAGTGATGATCATATCCTGACTTCTAACTTGTCCCCACGCCGTCCCATCGGAGTCTAACTCATCGCCTGGATGTGCTATGTAGCCAGTGTAGTTGTCCGCCAGCATGTTGTGCATGAGTTGGGTAAAGTTGTGTAGGGCTGAGACTATCGGACCAGTCCATGTGCGATTTGCTTCAGCGAGCTGAATGAGACCTAGGCACAGAGGGTATCGCGCCCAGAAATTCCTGTCCACACCTGTCTCTGGACCAAGCCAGCCATCGCGCTGCTGCAGACGGAGGACCGTCTGAGCAGACGAATGTACCTGCTCTTTGAGTCGCGCATCGTCTAACCCATATGCCAGTGGAACAAGGCCGTTGAACCAGTATGGGAAGCCTTCATTTAGGTTCGAATATTCCTGGTCGCCACCAAGCCACGAGGAGTTTGCAACATATTTGTAAAAGTCGTACTCGTGACCAGCAAGGCCATCAGCCATCAATTGCAGCTGATCTCTGAGCCATCCTGTAGGCTTGATTGTGCCCAGTGGCAGCGGCTCGAACGTGAACGGGACAAGAGGAGTGTTGACTTGGGCTTTGGCACCTATTGCATTGGCCGAAACTGCCAAAATGATGCCTTTGCTTGTAAGGCTGATCTTCATATTGGCCACATGGACGCGCCGACTGCGGCGAAAAGCATTTGAAGGCAGTCATTGAACACGGGCGATCTTGCTTGAGGGATTGACTTAGATCATGTTGGGCTTCCGGCAAGACAAGAGCCACGCAGGCAACATTCCTGCATGAATCAGTCATCTGTACGGCACGGGACACCCAGAGTTGCGGCTTCGGTATGTCAGCCATCCCAGTACGGGATTGCGCCGAAATATCTCGGGCCGCGTGTGTGAGCGAACGGGACGGCAAGCATTCCAGGTTCCTTGTGGTGTGGGCGAAATTTGAGGAGAGCTTTGGTCATGAAGATGTGAAAGGAAGTTGAGCATCGGAGTTGAACTGCAGGTGGTCTTCGGGTCTTGGCTTATCATTACTCAGCAACTAGGGCGTAGGTTCTCACAACAAATTCAACAACAAGCCAACAAGTTGAGTCCTACTCCGCCCCCCCCGTCAAAAACTTGCCCTTGTCGGAGAATTCCCCCCGCCTCTCCCGAGCCCTGACCTTGACACTCACAGCCTTCGCCCCCTGACCCTCCTCCGCCTTCTTCGCCTTCCTCTCCGCTTCCCTGTCCTTCTTCGCCACCTTCTTCTTGATCTGCTCGAGGACCTTCGCGCGAGGCGGCTTGTCTTCCTGCTTCGCAGTCTTCTTGTCGACGCCCTTGGACTTGGCCTCGCGTTTCGTCTTGCCGCTGGCCTTGGTGGCCCCGCCGCCGCCGCCGCCGCCGCCCTTGGCACCTGATCCGCCGGGAGCCATCGTGTTCTGTGTCGTTGGTGGAAAAAGTCTGAAGGGGAGTTGGATGGATGTGGAGTCTGTGGGAGCATGGAAGGTCTGGTACGAGGGGCGGTATATAGATGCTTTGACAGATTGTAGGCTTTCAAGGATGAAATGCCGGACTTGGCACAAAGAGCTGTTGTTCGTGTATCGAGCACCGATCACATCATAGCATTACTCTTTGTCTTGTTGCAAAGCCTCGAGCCGGTAATGCAACGGAGCACCGAATGGCTAGCCGGATTCGTAGTTCCAGCGTGGAGGTCTGTAAGCGTCTGTCTTCATTCTAGAGTACAGAAGTCCCGCCAAAACATGACGACTATGAGCTGTAACAAGAGCCATAGGCGGTTACCGGTTCCCAAGGTCTCACTGTCTGAACGACATCATCCATACTCGCGCTACTGCTCCTCAAACGCCATGCTTAATCATCAGTCATCCAGCGAACATGGTCTTTCGATCCGACAATTGAGAAAACACATTCATCTTGGTGTTGACAGCGAAGAAGGCCTGTGATCCCGTCAGTACTTGGACTGGTAATGCCAGGACCCGTCGACACTCACCTTTATCTGGAATCCCTAGATGCCCTTGCCGCGCTAGGCTGACCTGTCAGACTCTTCTCCAGAACATACATTGGGTTGTGCTTCTGTACATCTCCGAGGGTCAAGATGGATTTGATGGCCGACCAGGTACTCGACTTCTTGGTCTCGGTCTTCTGTGGCTTTTCCTCCTGTGTGTGGACTGGCCGTCGACCTTTGATTGCCTCGGAGTATGCTGGCAGCTGATCGTGGTCACCAGGACGTGCTTGAGGTGTCACTGCAAGTGCCCGAGCCCTGTCTTTGTACAACTGTTCGTAGTCCATGGTTGGCGCTGGCGTGAATGGCATGATTGCTGTGACTTGGTCGATGATCGAAGAGGTGTACGATGTGGATGGAGCACGTTGTTCGAGCAGTCATCGAGCTATATAGCAGCTGGCGCAGTATGCTTTCGTCGATGTCGTTGCCTGGAGTGATTGGGGGGGCGCGTCTTTATCGCCTCGATGACCCTACCGTACTCCGTCCGAGCAGACCATGCTATAGGGTATTACACACCATGATGAGTCGACGTGGCTATCCCGAAAGGGTCTTGACCGAACCTTGACATACACGAATGGAGTTGGCCCGGACGCCATAGGCACCCTCGATAGCGTGGACGAAATCGATGCCGTAGCCATTGACAATCGATTCGGAACTCCGGTGACTCAAGCCGTACATGTATGGCCTACGATTCGACTTGGTGGATTGGCGGACGAGTGATCGACATGCCGTAAGTGCATGAGTCTGTCAGCAAAAGGGAAGGCGCAGCCTTATTATGCGTGACGCAGACACGGTACACCAGAGGTCATGGGTCCAGGCACCATGAATAGGCAAGCCACGACAGGCCATCAAGATTCAAGGGGCTGCATTTGTCACTTGGACGCCCGAGATGGCCAAACGATGGGTGGTAACGATGGGCATTTGGCGGTCAAGTGTGTTACTCATCTTCTAAGTTTCCACGATGCTGGCCATGCTAGATCCTTCACTCCAAGTCACAATAGGGCTGCCTGCCTGCCAAGCTCGAGTCATCGACGGGACCCCGCAAGTTCCAATTGCTCTCGGTCAACAGTCATCCATGGTGGTGAGGTTGGTGTGGACGTGCGGATCGTCTCATGTGATCTGTGCAGGTTGTGGTTGATTAATGACCCTAACATAAGGGAGAGTACATGTAGAGTACATGTATCCTCCGTCCCTTGGAGGCGGAATGCTGTTTAGAAGTACATGTGATAATGCGCAGCCCCGCATCGGAGTTGGAAGTGTCAGAGAAGACGAAGTCCGAGATTCATGTTCCATCCACTCATCAAACTCATCATCCCCAACTCCGTCCTTTGCCGTCATGTATGATTTATTATTTAGCTGCCTGGAAACAATGATGGCTGAGGTGGGCGGTGATGCTGAAATCATCACAAGCTTCCATTGATGGATGTACATATATATGTCTTCGGCCCTTCCCGCTGTAGAATCAACCATTGTCGCTGCCTGCCACCACCACTTTCTCCCATGTCCTGGCGCTGACAGCTTGAGGTGCGGATCAACATGGACGCGGGCATCTCGACTGAGCTCAACGGGGCCATGCATGTGGCTTCCGTCACGCCGTCATATCGTCGGTGAGTGCGCCTGATTATCTCCGTCTACCATAGAGGGATGGCGCGGCCCTTGTTGATGCGTGAGGCAGCAACGGCAAGTTGTTTAGCTGCGAGCCGGTGAGTTTTGCCCGCCGGACTGCTATCAAAGCATCCCACACGACGGGACTGACCGACACCACGCAGTGTCGAAAAGGCAAGCTTCGCTGCGACCACAATAGCCCGGTCTGCGGGCGATGGTGAGGCCTCAACGCAACCCCACGCTCCGCTTGACTACATGTACGTGCTGATCCGGGAATCGACTCGCAGCGCACGACGCAACAAGCCGGATCAGTGTATCTATCATCCAGTAAGCCCCCGAAAGCAGAGCCCGTTCGTCCGACTTCTCGGCCCATGAGGACCTGATGATGAACCACAGGCACCTCTCACCAAAGCACGATCTCCGCCGACACCGGGCGTCCAGAAGTCGACAGGACCACGATCGCGCCCTCCGAGCGTGCAAGACTCCACACTGGCTCTCCAACGACCACTCGACCGCCTCGTAAGCCCACCTCTCAGTACTGGCGCTCAGCAGTCTGGCGATGCTTTCATGAGACCATTGAGCGCCGGCGACCTGGACTACCCCGCCAATCTCGCGTCGCCGGGACTGCCGTCTATGGGACCGCCAACCTCACAGGAGAGGCATGCACAGACATCTTCTTCCGCATCGTATGCCAGCCCAGAGGGTAGCATGACCTTCAGGGAACCCAAAGTCGGCTTCCTCGGTGCCACCAGCTACAATGCGGTCTTTACTGAGAATCCCGTCACCCTCGGTCCGGTCGAGGAGCCAGAGGAATCAGAGCATGTGCCAACACTGCCGCCCGTCCCACCCGACAAGATCGAAACTGGCGCGGACGTGCTGGCTCTTTTGCGCGACATCCCGCTATACGAAAAGTTCTCGCAGCGATGGTTCGACCTGTGTGATGGGGTTCTCATCATGCGGCCGGCATATCGCATATGGATCGATGAGTTGTGGGCGGAGTGGGGACAGTTGCTCACGACAGGCAACGCCGATCAATTACGAAGTCTTTCCGAGTTGGTGTGGCGCAATACCCGGAAGCCCATGAAAATCCACAGTCAAATGACGGCTCGAGAGTGGGCCAGGTCCGCATCGGGTCGAGGACTTCGATGGGAGATCGTTGGCATCATCCTCAGCTTTGCTGGACTAATAGCAGTGAACCTTAGCAACTGGGACGCAATCTTCGATAGCATTCGACATCGATACGTAGACCGGGCGACATTCGCAGAACGCATGCGCAAAGCCTCGGAGTACTGCTTGTGCTTCTGTTACGAGTGCGAGGTGCTGAACGAGATTTACATATCTTTCATGTATGAGGACCTCATCTTGGTCGAGTGTCTCAAAGGAGATGCGCATTACGCGGCGTGGCAGCGCACAGGGGAAGTCTGCGACGCCATCGTTGCGATGGGGCTCCATCAAGGGAATGGAGTAGATGCAAATACGCCGTTCTGGCTCGCAGAGCTGCGCAAGAAGATCTTCATATCCTGCTATGGACGTGATAAGGTGGTGGCGACGTTCCTTGGCCGGCCGCCAAGACTGTCTTACCGATACTGCAAGATGGAGGAGCCGTTGGACCTTTCGGACGATGAGCTCTTTTTGGAAGGCGCAGATCTGGACGCGGTTCTGGGCGATCTGGACCAAAATGGTTGGAATACCTGTGGACGCCTCAACCGCAATACCTGGCTGAGGGTGTGGTTTCAGCACTGCCGTGTCCGAGAAGACATTCTCGAGATAGCTTTGGGCTCAGACGATGACGACGTTACGCAACGCGGCGAGCAGATTCGCCAGAGACTGAAGCGGCTCAACAGCTCGTACCCGGAGTTCATGAAGATTACGCCAGAAGAAGTGATGAACCAGGGCGATGGCTCGTTCGGTCGTGCCTCTGGGCTCGGATTTGCGAAGTCCGAGAAGCATATGCGCCAGGTCAATGCAATCTTCTCCATCTGCATCCACGCCGGCATTGCACACACTCATTTCTTGCTGCAACGTGCGATGATCAATCGGCGGAAGGGCGACTATAAGGAGCTGATCCCGATCTCACGCAGGATACTCAGCATGGTCCTGCTAGCACAGTCCAGGAGGGACTTCTTCCGTGACTTCCAGGGCGATCTCATCTACCTGCTCACTGTGCATGGGCTACCGAACGCCGGCGTCTTGGCCATTGAGTTGCTAAAGCAGGAACAGTCACGGCAATACACTCTAGACGTTCTGCCCAGATCGGAGACCATACAAGACCTGAGCGTCTTCATCTCGGCGCTCGCTGCGGTCGGACCGGGTGAAGGCAACTTCTCCGTCTGCAACCAGGGCAGAAAGTCGCTGAAGCGGGTGCTCGACCAGATCTTGAGTCCGCAGTCAGCGCCCGTGACGTCGAGTGAGCAACAGCCTTTCGACGAAATGTCGCTCTACTTCCCCACCGCCAACGATGCCGATTTCCTGCACTGGCTGGAGAATGTTGAGTGGGATAAGCCGAGTTATGTCACTCATGCTCTGCCGCAAGGAGAAGCGTCACAATCGTGAGCAGCATGGTCAGGTGCGACGAGCCATAGGATCATGCTTGAACATTGCAAGTTCACGCCTCTGGCTCCGTGGGTCAAGTGACTGCTGGACTGAAAAGGCTGAATCTTCCATTCACGCCGGCTGATTGTCCGTGATAGTCGCGGTATTAGATGTTCGGTCCGACACCATCCATCCCCTCCACTCGTAGCCATCTGCCTCGTACGCACGACCGATCGTTAGACTGACAGGATCATTCTCGGCAACGAGATGTGGACAGTGCCGCACGGAAGCACATCGCAGCGACCGGCACCCGGATATCCTCGACCGTGTGCTTCGGGAGGCTGCATGAGTGCCCAGACATTGTCCAAGCTGGTCCACGCCTCCGCCACTACCCTGTCTGCACCGGGTGAACATATTTGATCAACCACCTCAATGTCATTCTGTAAAACCGTGACATAGGGAAGCGCGGGAGGCGAAAGGGCAAGACCATCCCACCTCTTATGAATCAGCCCTGCCTGAAAACATCGCCCATCTTCCAGATCCTTATCTGAATCGTCGGCCCAGCCTGATGCATCATAGCTCCACCACCATACTGTAGTCTCGCAGCTACATACCTATAGCCGTCGTCCCCGCCGTTCCCCGGCCGCTCCCATCACGACGCCAATGGGAACAGTGCCCCCGAACGTGGTTTGGTCTTCGGCTATAGGTTCCAGTATCTCACTCATGTGGCTGAACAGCGATAGGCGGCCTTCGCGGCTCTCAGCTGCGACAATGCGGCTGGTGCAGCTTAAGGTACTTTGCTAAGGGTCTGGTGGGTAGCGATGAGGCTCGGACGAAGCGGCAGGCGACTCTAGTCGTTTTAGAAGCGGCCTGGAAGCCTGTCGTGTACGATCACCCTATGCGCAATTCTTCTCGACCAAGTGTCGTGGTCACTGCTTCCAATGGCAATTTGCGATACGGACAGCAGCCTCCCGACAAAAGCGCTCCTGATCATTTGCAATGACAACAAGGCCAGCGAACGATGGCCAGAGAATAAAATCGACCGCTCGACTCAACTCGACAGCAGAAACCCGGCCACGATGTCTCCGACTCCGCCTGCGACGGTAGCTACACCCATACCTGCGCCCAGCAAAAGACCAGGTCACGCGAGAATGCCTTCCGTTCCCGCAGGTAGAAGAGGGGACCGTGAAGATTGGATGGAACTCTACGCTGATCATTCGCCCCTCGTAGCGTTCTCAGACGTCTATGTCTCCTCTGCCAGATATCTGATTGTTGGGCCGCGCGATCCGCGCTACGGCGTGGATGGAAAGGGAGCACTCCTCACTTCGCTCCGTGCGAAGCTGATCGAACACAGTGCTCGGGGCGTTGATTCGTCAGGCACTGGCTCGCTAGAGTAAGCTAGAGCGGTGACGCTGGCGGAGCTCCGGATACGGTCGTGAGGTGTTGTAGCCCGGCACGTTGGGCACAGCGTAAGGTATGCGGGCGTATCTTGGCTCGGTGCCGTTTCACTCGTCGGCGCCTTCAGTGCATTGCTTGACATCTAAGCGGATACAGTGGTTTTCGTCTAGCCGCAGCTTAGAGATCCTTGATCAAACGGAAATAGACGATGCAAGGTCTAGTAAGACCCAGTCTGCAAATGCCACATACATCGAGAGAAGGGGGAGAAGGAGGAGGAGAAGAGGGAGGAGCTGGACACGGGGTCCAAGGTGAAAGGTGCCTATGTATGCGGGCACGGCACGCCCATGCTTTTCCCATCCATCCTAAGCATCCTTCCCATCCTGGAAAGCGACTCTACCAAACTTTTCTACCAGCCGCTTTTTCCATGTTGACAAATCTACTCATCCGCCGTCAGATCCCCATACTCCCACATGCCCCTCCTCTCCTTCTTGGCCTCGGCCTCCCTCTGCTTCAGATCCTGCAGCACGTCCGTCGCGCCCCGCTCCCACGCCCTCAACTTGCTCGGCACCATCGCCAGACCCTCCGTCACGACCTCCGCGTTGATCGTGTCCGTCTTGGGATCCTTGCTGATTTTGGGATCGAGCAGCGTCACGTACATCAGGTTGTTGTCGCGGGCGTCGGTGAAGTCGATGTTGGCGACGAGTTCGCGGTCGTAGGTGACTTCCTCCAGGAAGCGCGTGGCTTGGTCGAGGTACTCGGCTGCGGTGGGGAATTGGATGAATGACAGCGCGGCGTCGACGGCTTGTGGTTTCAACTTCTGCGTGCCGAATTTGCCGGCGTCGAGAGGGCGGAGGGCACTCCACGGTTGTGTCTCGAAGTTGCCGTAGTCGATGTAGACGACTTCACTCGTCTTCTTCTCGCGGTCGTTGCGCCGGACACGGGCGCGGTACCACACGCCGTCTTGACTGAATTTGGCAGACACAATGTCGCCTGCCTTGGGAGGCTGGTCGAGTTTCGAGTTGTGTTGTGGCGAGAGATGGAAAGATGCGAACTCTTTCATCAGCTGGTCGAGGTTCGCTTTGCCGTGCCCGGTGATCTGTAGTTTCAGCCGGCCGTTGGTAGGATCGATATAAGTGATCGTGACGTCCTTGTAGTCGATGTTGCGGGGCGTTGGTGCGTCGCCATTGACGCCGTTGGTGCCATTCGATGTCGGAGCAGCGTCGTGACCGTCGCCATTTTCAGCCGCTTCTTGCGACGGATCCCAGTCGTGCCACATGCCTCGCCTCGCCTCTTTTGCTTTTTGCTCAGCCGCAAAGAGTTCGTTCGCGTTGCCAGACTTTTCTGCGCTGTAGGCATGGACTGACGCCAGACCTTCTTCAACAAGAATCTTGGCAAAGCTCTCACGGTTGACATACAGCTGACCGATAAAGCCACCTTGCTTGTCCGTGTCTTCCACATCGATCTCGACGTCACGCTGATTGCATCGCTTGACGGCAAAGTCGTGAGCTTCTTGTCCAAACGGCTCGGCCTGGTCATTCGGGCCTCGTGCTGATCGCGGCGCGCGAATCCCGCCCAGCACAAAAGTCAGCTTGGCATTTTCGCGTGGCACAAGGACGGTGAATCGGCTGCCCGACTTGACAAAGTCGATGACGGCAGGCACCTTCTTTTGCCGGGAGAGGAGGGTGACTTGACGCTTCGCCTTTTCGAGGGATTCGCTGTAGTCGACGTAGACCTGCTGCTTGGAGGGCTTCGGTGACCACATGCCTTTCTGCGCGGATTGCGCCGCCTCCTCGGCAGCGAGGAGCTCGTCGTAGATGGGGCTGCGGTCCTGGTCGTCGATCCGATGCCGGATGACGGATGCGTAGCCGGCCTCGACAAGCGCCAGGGCGACGTTCTTGCCGTTCTGCGTGACCGTGGCCATTTCGCGCTCGTCGTAGCCGTCTGTTGCCGGTCGCTTGCCATCGGTGACCACCTTGACGTGCTTGCCGATGATTCGCTTCCGCAGATACTCCTTGGCTTCGGCTTGGAAGGGCGATTGCTTGGGGTCGGTGGACTTGGGTTGTCTGACACTGCTCAGGTTGATCCTCTTCTCCGCACCCGTCCGGTTGTTGCGCACGAAGAGTGTCTCGGCGTTTTGTACTCTGCTGACGACCGCTTCCTGCTCACCGCCCGTCGCCGTCGCCGACTTCTGCGCGGTCTGACCCCGGAACATTCCCTTCTGCTGCTCTTTCGCCTTGCGCTCCGCCTGCCGCAGCTTGCCCATCTCGGCGCCCAACCAGGTCGAATGGTGATCCACGCAGCGTGCCAGCCCCTCGGCCAGCAGGAACTCGGCGATGTTGCCGACGGGATGCCGCACCTCGCCCACGAGCACGTTGTTCGGCGAGACGCCCAGCAGTCGAACCGTGACGCCCCGCTGCAGCAGTCGGTCCTCGACGAAGGACTGGGCCTCGTTCCCGTACGGCTCGGCGGGCTGGGTGGTGCCGTCGCTCGGGTTCGTGCGGGCGGTGGTCGGACTGCGGATGCCGGCCACCAAGAGCGTCGTCTGCAGGTGCTGCGTGGGGGCGAGCTGCAGGCGCACAATCAGGCGATCGCCGCTCAGGACGCGCTCGACCACGCTGTCGATGGGGCGGGCCGTGTGCCGCTCGACCAGCGCCTTCAAGTCCGGCACCTCGCGCACGGTGCGGACGGGCGGCAGGTCGGCGGCCCACACGCCGGCCTCGGCCAGCTTGGCATGGGCCTCGAGGGCCTGCAGCTTCTCCAGCAGCTCGGCGGCGGGCGGGGAGTCGGCCTTGCGGTCGGCGTCGTCGCGCAGCTTGGCCCAGCCGGCGTGGACGGTCAGGTCGGGCAGCTGCTGGCCATTCTGCAGGAGGGCGACGACGTACTCGCGGGTGGGGCCGCCGGCCTTCTGGGGGATGGCGTAGAGGGTGCGGAACTGGATGAGCTTGCCGACGGTGTGCTTGCGGATGAAGTCGCGCGACTCGAAGGCGCCGGGCTCGTCCTGCTGCAGGCGCGGGGCGTTGATGAAGGCGAGGCTCAGCGTGCGCTCTTGTCGGTTGGCATTCTGCACGATCAAGGTGTCGCCGGACAGCACGCTCTTGACTTTGCCCTGTTGCAGCGCCGACATGCTGATGGTCATGTACTACTCCCTCCGGATCCTCAGTCAGGTACTATGTGGTATGTTGGATCTCTGATATGATATATAGATCAACCACAACCACAACAACACACACACACACGACCCCAAATATGAAAAAGTCAGTATCGTAGTAGTGTTGTCGTGTCGTGTGAACTTTTTGACCTTTTTTCCCCCTCCGCCCCAAGCTGTCAACATCCCGGGCCACCACACACAACATGAGCGTGGGGTCGCCGTCCCTGCATCATCCTCCATCTCTCGTCCACCACCCACCGCCTCATCTTCGCTTCTCCAGGTTCATGTTTCATCCCACATCTCGAAGGTTGCCAGTACATCTCAAGATATGCATGTATGACATGTCGGTACAAAGCTTCATTATAGAGCTGCTTGATCACGGTATCATTGTGTACCCTCACCTCCTCCAACCTACCCTCGACGCCTCTCAACACCACTGAATCTTCGGTGTCAACGTTGGGTATCGAGGGGCGAATGGTGATAGTTGGACGATCGGGATTGGAGCGTGTTGTCGGCGTCGAAGTATCTATTCAATGTGATATGAGGATATCAACTCATTTGGAGAAACTTGCCGATGAGTAGACTGGAGCCTGAGCTGTACTAAACTGGGTTGATCACAGAAGCAACTTGATATTGTGAGGTGTTATGCATGCGTGAGAGGAGAGGCTTGACGTTGTTTGCCCAAGGTAGTTCTACATGTATTCAAGACACTCCCGTCCGATGAACAATGCTCGCCACACAGGGATCATCGAAAATGATCTAGGACTGACCAACCGCGGTGTGTCTATAGCAATCGATCTGCCATTGCCTGGACCTCACAGTGGAGTGCCCACGAGGTTTGCATTAGGACAAGCTATCAAGAATCTGTCATGAATACATCTTTCACCTTGCCGTTATCATGATATCGTCTGAAAGAACAGTCAGGAGCTGATGCTATTCCCTCGCCATTCTTCACTTATTTATGCAGAAACACAGTTTCTCTGCATCAGTGATCCTGCACCTTCGTACTCTCGGAGACCCTCCAATGCATCCCATTCGCCGACTCTTCCCATCAGGCTGGGGAAGATGTAACGAATGCTACCAGTGAGACTCATCAGCTTCGGAATCCGCATGACCTTTCCTTGTTTGCTCGTCCCCTGAAGTCCAACTCGAAACTTCTCAGCTAGCGACTGTTCTCCATGTGGTTTGCTCGCCACGGGCATTGTGCTTCTTTGCAGACACAGTGTGTAGCCATCGTAACTAGATCCAAGCACCATGCCGCCTCACTTGTCAAGCCCGTGCGGTCTGTTCGCGAGCTCGTGGCACGGTCTCGTACCCTCAGTCGTCGACCTGATGGGATTTTCATCATCGGCCCTGTATCAGCTGAGAGCATCGCCACAGTGTGGTTCGCTCATGATGTATGGAACGCGGAAGCTCTTTCTGTATCGGCATGATCCGAATATCCATCTCCTCAATCTCCATACTCCTTACTCCTGACCCAGATCCATTCGATACCGCGCGAGAGTGTCGCTACCCTCCATTCGATACCGCGGGAGCTGGTCCCTGCCACATGACGGCCGCTGAGGTCAATCACGAATCGCCAGAAGCAACGCAAGCTCGATATGGCCTTGTGTCAGCTCATGAAATGTATAGCGTCGACAACTGGTGTTTGTCATCCAAGTCAGCAGATCCTCTTCTCTGAAACCACTGTGGCCATTGCAGCCATTCTTCTTTGTCCCAAACGTGTATCTCAAACCTCCCCCGGCCCTGTATCTTTGACCGGCTGCCACGCTCGACTGGCGTGCTCTCCTCTGCGTTCACGATTCCGCGAAGCAAAAAAATCACTGTCAGCTCGGCAGCCAGTGGTGAGCTTTTGATATGAGTTGCTTGCCGTGTCGTGCTACGACTGCCATCCGTCGTGCCGTGAGCCGCCATTGCATCCGTCTTGCTGCTGAAGTCAGTCTCCTCGTTTCTCACGCAAGCCCACATGCGAGCAGCGCGCGTTGACCAGTTCCAGATGCTCTTTGCCTGTTCTGGCATCGTCGTTGTCTGGCGATGAATCTGAAAGCTTTGCCAGCTTGAAATAATCCTGTGTCATTTCGCAGCGAATCTTACGAGCGATCTATTATACCTACTCCGTCACTAGGCAGGAGAGCCTTCCTCTCTGTGATACTTTGTGTTCTTCCGACTCGTTGTCCCCGTCGACCCATGCATGGCGCGAGCTCCTCCGCGAGCGGCCAGGTATGGTCTGACTTATTCGCTCTTGTCCCAGCCCACCTGCCCCTGTTCGATCTGCGAGATAATTATGAGCATCGCCAGCTCGTTGTGTACTTCTGACATGGTCAATCTGCCCGTGAGCTAAAGTGATTCTCCGCCAGTCTGGTATGAAGCCACTGTCTCGACCTCGCATGCCCCCGCCCAAGCCTTCCACGGGCTGGTATGGACTTACCTATAAACTGCACCTGATTACGGCTTACCAGCTCTGCACCATCTCTTGGGTCGTGGGTTCGTTCGTTAACAGTGTATCAGAGACCATGAGCGACACAAGCTCGTTGCGCCTTGATGCAGGAACTCCCTTTCATTACCTTCTCTATCTGTATGGGCCTTCCTTCGCCAACAGCAGTGCGTACTGCCATTGTCGTCGCGTGCTCGATTTCCTGCGTCTGATCCACCGTGTGATCCTTACCTAAATACCTTTGTTGTATGCGTGTCTCTTTGCCCAGCAGATGCCTTCTAGCATTGCATGCGCTTCGTTTTCAGTTGCCCTGCTTCTGTGGTTTTGGAGGAACGAACTGGCAGTTCAGCATACACTACCTGGTAGTGCTGGGGAAGTCCGTCGCTTATGGTTTGTCTGCCATAGAGCTATATGGGGGAGTCTGTTCCCAGCGGCAACGCTGCCCATACTTCAGGTTGTTACGAGTTCACACCTGCATGCTTTCAGAATGCGATTATCCACCATTCACCAGCATCACAAAGGCGTTTCCCTTCGGTCTGCGCTGATCAACCTGCGATGGCCTTTGTGCCATTGGGGGCTCGATGGGGCGTGGAGCTGGTCAGTCGCAGGCATCTGGTATGGGCATTTTGCCGCTGAGAGCCAAATCCTTCCACGCAATGGTCTGCAGCAATGCCACCGCGCTTGCGGCCTGTCGTTCACACAGATGCATGGACTATTGCGCATGGCATCCTTTGCGTACAAGCTTATTAACAGGGCATCTGCGAGATATTCAGCCTCAAAACAGCGTCGAAACGAACCTCCAGCGGCCGTCAGCCTCTCCCTTCATTCCGGCCCATGCCATATCTAAGCGACCGAAGCCCCCCTCCTCCTCTCCGCGCCGCTACCACGAGCTGCTCCACGATGCCAAGACAAGAGCATGGACGGGGGGACCGGGGGGATCGTCTCCATGTGCGGACCTCATCACAGGACATATGGTCCGCCAAGAGCATGGTCTGACGATTGAGCCTTGTAAGGGACCTGTAGGGGGCTCCAGCGATAAGGCTTTTTGAGCAGCGGAACGATATGGCAACACCGCCTTGCTATCGGCGCTGGACAAAGCAAGAGACGACGACGAGCCACGCTTTTACCTCCACCAGGCCTTCGACTGGACCTCGAAGCGTTGCGCAGCTTCCTCTGCAACACTGCCCGTTTCGCAGCGACCACGACCCGAAGCAAGAAGGAAGAATACAGAGAAAGAGCGTGGCCAGCCTGTGGATGGAAGCCATGATAGCCTCGCCGGCACCTCCTTCTGCCTTGGCCATATGGGCAGGCGTAAGCGCAATTGCTTGGCACCCCATTGCAGGCCACAGCCATCCTACATCTCCGGTCGACACATATGCGTGAGCCTCAAGGCCGCATGTGAGCAGACAGGGCGATGCACAGATGTGCATACTCCATCGACGACAGCGTGAGACGGTCGGGAGAAGTACGCAGCGTCACGAACCTCCGCGGGGGACAGTAGAATGCTTGATGAAAAACAGAAGGCGAATGCCAGGACACATACAAAGGAAAGACTGCAAATACGAAAGGACATGCTCAACTGCGGGCGGTGAATGCTAGGATTGATAGTCCTCAGGCGCACGGAGGTCCAGCGAGAAGAGCAGTATGATAAGAGATTGTTCTCCAGATAAGTCGAAGCGATGCAGCAAGCAATGGAGCAATCCATCCGGTGTGGGAACGGCACCTTGTCTGTCAATGGCAATGGTGCTGGGCCAAAACCATTAGAGGCGGGCCATGTAGTGATGCTCAGGTTAGAGACCTAGTGAGGTTTTGATTAGGACCGTAGTGAATGGAGTACGTCTCGCCCGAGAGCGTTGAGGTCTGTGGCTCAAGCAGACGGACGTACTCCAGTAGCAGTCTTGAGCGGATACGCCAGAGAGCATGGGGTATGCGGCCCATGCAGACGGTCCGCTCACTGCTCGGTGAAGAGACGGATCATTTCCAGCCCGGTGTAGGGCCGGGAGGGACATCGAGGGCGCCTCCAGATCGCAGCGCCTCCAGATCGTCAATGTGAGCCCGGATATCGCCACGAGACATATTGAGATAGCAGTGTTGCTATGCCAACTCCGGTGTTGGGTCTGATCGAAGTCCCTGGCCGGACAAGAAGGCTGAGGACAAGCAACCTGGACCAGCACTTGTGCAGTCTGGAGAGGTGGGTATGAGAAGGCAGAAATGCAGCTCCATTCCAGGCAGGATACCCGGTCGCGGCCTTTGCATTTCCTCACATGGTTTCAATCCCACAGAGGCCAGACGAATCCGTGAAGCCCCTTGGTAGCCAGCGTTCGGTTACTCCGTATTATTGCTGCAGAGTCCAGTCGATATCGTCGAGCTATCTGATATCTGGCAATGCATACCGTATTATTGCTGCAGCGTCCCTCGGCTTTGACGCAACCCAGCTCCAGTGATCCTGTCCGATGAGAATTGGCTCCGGTAACGCTTGGATCCATGGCTACCGTAAGATCAGTCATCATCTGGATTATGGTGTTCCCGAGCTGAGGACAACCCATCCTACATCATTTTCCCAGATCCGTGATACTGGCGGCCTGTCCAAAGCACCCATGGCCTCTTACATGGTCCAGCTCTTGAATGATCCTTAGCAGGTTGCTAACAGCCGCCTGCCATTGTCATGAGTGGTCGGTATGCTTTCGGAGATGATTGTCAGGTCTGTCTCATGCTGCAGAGATGGATGGCTGGCCAGAGGTCTGGCGCTACAGACCTTCCAGCTTACGCGTGGCTATCCTGTCATGTCAATCAATCAATGGACCATTGTGGCATGGTCATCGGAGAGCGTGAAATCGCTGATGGTTGCTCGGTGAATTGCCTTCAAGTGGGATTCGGTCCCGGACTCGGCTCTTCTCCAATATGTGTTTCTCGGCTCTGCAAGAGCAGTGTGAAAGCTACTCGTCGGACTCCGTGACTGCTTTCCACAGTGGTGTACACAATGTCCTGTCCCCATCTCATCACCGGCAGGGCATGCCAGGCTCGGGACACCCTTTGTCAGACGGGTTTGACCTCCAGCGATTTTTCGGTAGTGTGTGCAAGCGTACCCGCTGGTTCCACGCCAGCGAGGCCGGTTTCCAGACCTTTCATGCGACGCAGCGATAATCAGTAGTACCTGAATCCTTCCATCTTCTTCATTGTGTTGGTGGTGCATATTCCTCTATATCAACGGAGCATGTTGTTCGTCGTTCGAGTCAGTAGCGCCAGTCAACAAAGGGGCCATGCGCCGGATCTCGTTGTCGCGCTGTGCCTTTATGGTCTGGCAAATGCGTATTCGGCATTCGCTGCTCGCTCCGAAGGCGCATTTGCCTCGATATGCAAAAATTACTCAAGTGACACCATGAAATCTGTCGGATCAAGTATGCGACCGTCCACCAAAGGCTGTCCAAATGCTTTCTGCTCTTGTCCGCTGCTGTATGCTTCGGGGCATGCGCAGTTGCAATGCCCTGACGGCCACAGGAGCTCTCGAAAGGCGAGCTGGCTACTGACGATGGTTGATGTTGATAGTCCGCGACGATGCTTTGCAGCGATGGATCCCCCAACGATTTCTAGATCGCATCGTTGCCAAGTGTTGCTCGCGCAGTGGTTGTGATGTTCATGCCCAGAGGTGTCACATCCGCCAGCATTCTCGACGCCTCCGTCCTTGCACAGTGCAACCTCCATGCTCTTTCTCGTGCTTCAACCATCCCGTCTATTGCTCTTGACTATAGCAGCTCAAATGGCTAACGGCTTCGACCTTGCTGCCGCGGGCATGCAAGGCTGTTGGATGCTCGCTTCGTGGAGGCATTTGGAGAGGCTTGTTGCTGCGTTGGAAGGTCGTTTGCGCTTCAGAAAGTCGCAGTGCTCGAGCGCTCGCTTTTGACGATCACGGAACGTCTGCCGTCGCCGGTTGGTGAAGCAAGACCGCGTCCTGCTGGATGTGACTGTGCCACTCGCGCCCGAGCAAGCTGCGATGCATCAGTTGGCTCTGTACGGCGTTCCCGCGATGCGATACCGCAATGAGACATATGCGCTTCCTGCCTGCTCAGTGAAAGGGCTTCATGGTCAGATTGCATCGAGGTTCGAGCGACGCCGAGTGCCGTTTGTAGAGTTCTTTGTTGACAGACGCGTCGAGCGCCCTCGCGCCTCTTTGTGAAGGCAGCTCCAGAGTTAGCTGCTATTTCGCGTGCAATCCTCATGGAGCAGCCTGTCGGTGTTCACGAGTCCTCTGTCTTCACAGCTGCACGCTCTGTACCTGCCAGCCCCTGCTGCCCGTGGAGCTTTCGCCATTGATCAGGGTGCCGCCGCCATATCCTCCATGGCAGACCAGAGACTGCCGTGCGGCCAACATTCCCCGCCTCATCACAGTCGCGAAATGCCTCCATCATCGTGATGGATCTCGTTGCGTGAATCTGTACAAATGCCCTCGCCGCGCTGCCATCTTCGCTCAGCTCACGCGGGCGCCAAGTGCCTCACGTCCTCTGGCGGCAGTCACTCTTCTCCAAGCACCAGCCAATGGCCAGTACATGATGAAAAGAATGTTCGCGTCAGCCGGAAGCAGTGCAATACCAGCGACACGGTGCCTCTGCCTATGAGCAAGCTCAGGGAGGCAGCAGCGGGTTTCAAAAACAAAAGTTTCGACTCTGCCCCTGGGGATCTAGCTACGTCGGCCCCAACCATGAAAAGAACAACCTGCAACTTCACTAAGCCTGCACGAGTGTCAGCATGACCATGTTGTGGTGATCGAGGGGGTTCGGGCTTACCAGATGGCAAAGGGTCGCTGGAAGATCAAGAAGCAGGATTTCAAGGGCGAAAAGAATCCTTTTATACCTGTCCCGGGTCTGTGTAGCCCGTGCGACGCTAGTAGTATCAACGCACAACAAGTCAGCTGCCGCTTTGCTTGCGCTATCTACGTCACGTTTTTCAAGCTTCCTGTCTGCGCGAGAGGGCAGAGACGGTGCCGCCGCTCGAGCTGCCGTTGGTGGTTAGAGGACGGGGCCAGAGTGTTGTGCTTGGACGACGGCTAAGCAGTATGGCACGAACATGAAGATTCTACTGATCATCCGATGGTATCGATTTGTGTTCAAGAGCTGCGCTCCCAGCACAAGGCCACCGACCACTCCTATGTCGGGTCAGCCTGACCATCGCCTTGTCCAAATTTTGTGCGTGTCGCAACTTGATCGATCGCTGCGACTTCTGGAGCTTGGTGCAGCTACACAAGGCCACCGAGCTCAGCATGAGCTGTTCGTAGCGTAGTCCACAAGTCAATGCCAATCTTGTAAATTCTTCAACTGTGGTATCCATGAGCGCTTGCAGAGCCTAAGCCGCAACCAACACCACTGGGTAATACCAAGGGCCACCGAGACTTCTACACAGGACAGGGGGGATGCTCTTCTCCAGCGATCGGCTCGCAAGCCATCTCGCACTGATGAAAAGACTCGGAGTGGACCCCGAAGGGTATGGTAGAAATCAAAAATTTTGCCGCCGACCGCCGTAGCAGTCGCACAACTCGAGGCTGCGCGGTGCAATGCAGCCCAGAGCTGAGGAAACGAGGGATTCATGAGCTCCTCGCTTCGCAACCATGGTGAGAAATGGGGCGGGAGGCACAGTGGGGCGAGGCTGTACCCCCGCCCAAAAGCGCACATGCGAGAGTCAAGGAGAGATGCCGAATGCGAGCAGCTCTTTATGTGTCCAAATGGCGCTAGCACGGGCCTACGGAGGCTGCCGTGGGGCAGAATGAAGGCTTCCATTGTCTTCCAGTATCTGGTCCTAGAGCACGGGACGTTATCGAGGGAAAGCGCTCGAATGTGACGGTGCCTCCTCGCGAACGTCTCAATATATAGCCCTTCATAAGCCTTATGGGCACGTCGATGTGCCAGATCGACGACTCGTGGCAGCAGTACATGGCCCTCGAGCGCCGCCCTCCCTTTCGGAGCACATAGTATGGAATGTGACGGAGAAGGTGATAAATACATCGCCCTGCTTTCCACACGCAGCTCTGCACGAAACGGCACAGCACTGCACCAAGATCATCCATCCAGCCTTGTCAGCCCACGTGGTACTCCGACTGTCCACGCTCCTACAGCGGCCGGGGTAGTCGAGATGCGACCGATGAATCTCGCTCGTAGGGTCAGACGCCTCTGAAAGATTGATCCAGACACCGCCCTGCAGATATAGCCTCTGCATACCAGAGTATACGTCAGTAAGATGCCAGTATGCTTCTTCGGAGCAAATGCACGATGGCAGCTTGCAAGCCCTATACAAAGCCGCAGCCTTTGGCACTGGTCGCAAAATTTCCTCTCCTGTGATCTGTCATTTCTGCGGAACATGCCCGAGGATGAACTGCTCATAGTGCTGTGTTAATGATTGTGGTAGCTGTGAGAAGTTGCCATGAAACGAGGGAGGGCTTGCTTTGATGGGCACCCCAGAACAGACTGCCCTGCTACGAGACGTCTGAGGAATGTTTTGATCGTTGCAAGCTTGCTGACGATCGGATTGTACACCCTATCTACTTGCTATTGCTGGCTGTACAGGAGGCCAGATCAGTCTCGTCCAATGCCGGTGCACGCGTCTCTCCCACCACCACGCTATGCCAGTGCTAAACGCTTCGGAACAAGAATGCCTCTCCTGCCAGTCCGGTCGCCAAGTGGCTATTGGCTGTCGCGAGGAGAGCGATCCTTGTGACGATGCGCAACGATTACTCGCTGCGAGCTAAGCTGAAGTCGCTGTCAGTGTTGTGCCATCTTTTCATCGCCTCTTGCATCTCGAGCTCCCTCGGGCTGCTGGAATGGCTGCTGCATTGCATCCTCATCCCCTGCTATCATCAATGCCTCTCGCCGATTGGACCTGACCACTGCGAGCATGTAGAAGCTGTTGCAACGGAGGATGATCGTGGGAGTCATGGCTTCAACGATCGCCGACGCTCGAAGCTTTGGTCCCTAGGCACATCAACTACAACGGGGCGTTACGTCCAGTTACGGCTTGCCTAGATATCCCTGCTACCACGCCACTTGATCCATTCATACGCTGCCGTCATGGCCCCAAGGGTCTACCTGCCGGCTCTACTGCGTCTTTGCCCTACATTACGGTGGCTCCATGCTCTTGCGCTGTGGGCCGGCTATATTCTCTTCACTGCTCTTGCACCTCTTCAGCCTTGAGGGTGTCCTCGCTGGTACCGGGCACCTGAATCCCTTCCGCGCGCGTCTTTTGTGTGATAGGGTCTCGAGAATTGATGTCGCTTTCGCGGATTTGTCCGTTCGCGTTGCCCGATGACAGATGCTGTTGCGCGGTGGTGCTCGTTCGTGCGTTGCCCAAGGCCGCTTGCCTGTTGGTGCTCGCTCGCGTTGCTAGGTCGACATGTAAAGACATGCGCTCACGATCGCATTGTCCGCGCTGTGGCGATGTGCGCATCGGAGATTCGCTGAGAAGCGGCGAAGTCGAAACACTGTTTGCCCGCTCGCGGGTGGTTACTGCAGTGTCGGATCCTGTATTTGCCGTGCTCTCCATTATGCCGGCCGTGATCCCTCTCTCATGGTCACACGAGAGTGCTGCCCGGCGTTGCTGAAT
The DNA here is from genome assembly GCA_010367425.1 of Teratosphaeria destructans. NCBI lineage: Eukaryota > Fungi > Ascomycota > Dothideomycetes > Mycosphaerellales > Teratosphaeriaceae > Teratosphaeria > Teratosphaeria destructans. The sequence continues at coordinate 621,251 of WBMN01000010.1, forward strand.
GTCTGCATGCTTCGCGCGCGATTCAAGCTCAATGTAATGTTGATCGTAACGCTGAGTTGAAGGCCTTGGTGTGCTGGGTACAGGCGTCTTGCCTCATCCTGGAGTACTGCGATGATTATGCCGCCCTTACACTCTTCCATGGTATGAGGCTGTTGCCCGACATCTGGTCTACGTCCTCGTATGTTTTTCGAGCTCGTAGGTCTGCTGTATGATTTATTGCGACGTGGTGAAGGAGGCGTTATGGCACAAACGGCCCATACAAAGCTCGGCAGAACATTGCCCCCGGACTTGCGGGTTATAAGTTGGCATTGCGCGTTCGCCATCATCAAATCAAATCAGCTCTCGAAGAGCGCTCCACAGGAGCATAGCTTAATGGTAAGGTAAGTGCAATTCTGAGTGGCAATGGCAGTGCGGGCGGTCTGGTGTGCAATGGCAATGGTTCTTCGACAACAACATTCTTTTTTGCGATTATTTTTGCGCCTCCTGGTAACACCGTCTGGGTCTGGATCATCATTATCATGGACGCGAATCCTTCTATCTTTTTGCGTTATCTTTTGCTGCATCTCCAGGCGCCCTTTTTCGAGCTTCACGTGCCTGCCCCTGACGCGGCGCAACTCGGCACATGCAGCGGTGACTATATATTTCTAAAGTTGCATGTGCCCTTCATCCAATCAAAACATTGTCCCGCATGGCGTAAGTGGCAATGTTCCAACATCAAATGTCTTCCAAAGACAACATTACCAGGTATGTCAAGATCTACTAATCAATTTACGCCGCCCGGGGAGGCCAAGCAGCTCCCAGGGAGGTGTTAGGTGGATCGTGTCTCAGGAGCCAAACGTCCTTGGACACTCTTGAGGGTGCTCAGGCCCGCACCGGGTGGTGGCCCATACCTAAGAGGCCTTTCTTTTTTGGCCTTTTTCCCGCTGGTACATGCCAAGGGAAGGAGGCAGCGTCCAGATGCGCCGTGGAGGTTCGAACTCCTTTGATGATTGCAAGATTCTTTTTTGAACAAGGCATTCATTGAAGCTCCTTTGAGAAGGTAGGGGCTACATATCTTTTTGCTCAATCCCACATTTTGCTCGACACATTCCACTTCCCCCTTTGCATCCGCGCATTAAATAGATTCATTCTCACCAAGAGATCTCTATCATTCATTCCTGCTGCCGTATCTGCAATGATTTTTATATATAACGCATCACTTGGACCTCAATCTTTTCCACCAGGTGGCGTTCGAACTGCGAAAAGAATTGAAAGCGCTGTGCCTTCCGCTCTTGAAGACGAGTTTTGCCGCAAATCCGACCTTTCCCTCTTCGATCCCTCACTTTCCACCTACTCACCACACCCGCCAACATAATGGCACAAAGGCCCTTCGCCAGCGTTATCCGCAGCGCGGCACATCATCCCACGCACCAGCAGGCACCAGGCCTGTCGGCAATTACGGAGGCTTTGGGGCATTCTTGAGGGACGCGTCGAGCAAGGCTCGTAGGTAATCTCCGCGGCTGCGAGCGCAAGACTCTCTCGCTGACCCAAGACAGACCACCTAAAATTCAGCGAGCGCCGCCGGCTTGGCGGTTCCTCATCATCACGCCAGCGATGATCGAGAGCCGCAGAGAAAGGGGCATGTTCGAGTGGAGCTGGCACGACTCGGACATCCTGCCACCGGAGAGTGAAGATAGCAGCAGCATCGAGGAAGAAGAAGAAGTGTCGGACAAGGAGATGCCGGCAGCAATGCGCATGTGCATGGGCATCATGATTTGATTGTCACATTGGGGGAACGGGCGCAACAGCCGGGCACAGCAGCAAGGACGATTAGAAGCAAGACTCGAGAGAAAAGCGATGAATAGAGGAGGCTGAACGTTGGTCGCAGACGCAAGCGTGAAGCGGATATGAAACCCCTGGATTGAATCGAAGATGCGCACTGTCTACATGTAGGAATCAGTTCGACAGGTCCATGGACACATCGAAATACACTTTGAACCATCCAGGGCATCCTCACAAAGCCCTTGAATTCGTATCGTCCGTACCAAAGCACAAACCATCAGGACTGAGCAGCCAACCACAACACTGTTGAAGAGCATAGCCGGCCTTCACATCGTCAAGCACAACACCAAATCGGGCATCCTCGAACAATCCCAGACCCGCACCACCACCTCCAAGCTGGAGCAACGGCGACATGGCGACACGGTCTGATCGGCACAGCGTGGACCAGTACAGAATGACAAAAGACAAAACAAAATTGCGTCCGATTTCCCGTCTGTGGCAACGCCCACTATACGACAGATGACCGCCACCAATACCGTCAACCTCTTTCGAGGACACCAGTCTAGTAGTGGGAACCATCCCTGGAGGACGGCGGTGCTGCAAGGTGGAGAGCCACATAAAGGGGAGTGAAAAGGCGGATGACGGTGGATTCAGGAGGTTCACGAGGACCTGCCCTTCTTCAGTCGTCGGGGGCGACGTTGTTACGGCAGGACCGCAACACCAGAGCCCAGGCTTACCGTGGCCAAGGGGACGCTTCGGGGCCGGTAGATAGTCTCCGATGACCAACACTTGCACACCATATCACCGTCTCAGTTCATGTGGCTGTCGTGACAATAGAGAGACACGCCACACCCATTGCTGTGCAACCTCACAGACCCATCAAAAGCCTGGATACTGTCGCGCGCTCATGAATTGCTCCAAAGCCTCGATATCCGCCCTCTCAAGGCAAAGTTGTCGAGACAGAACCGCAAGCCTGCAGCGATCGCTCAGGGCCTCCTTCGTACAGCGCCGTTCAAGACTCTGACGGCTATCGAGCGACACAACTTCGTATCCATCATGCTCTGCCAGAACCCACTGTGCTTCTTCTCATCGCAGCCAAGGCTCGGACTATACGCTTCTACGCACCACAGCGGAAACAATCAGACTGTCGCACGCATTTGGAGCCCATCCAGGCGACGCAGCCCATAGCCTCATTGTCAGACATGGGGAGGAAACATCCCAATTGCATCCCACGCTCGCAGGCAACATCGACAATCAGCGTTGATACCTCTGTCGTCAGGAGAATTACTCGGATCATTAAAAACTAACATCTTCGTGAACGAGGTCAAGTCTCTCGCAGCGCCCTGCTATCCTTATAAACCATGATAAGCCATCACAATCGAGGGAGAGAGAGCCTCTAGAATGTTGCAGAGATGAGTACAGCAGGGCTATCACCCACCACATGAAATTGCCCGGGCGAAAGCAGACCCTCCATCGTTCCCGCCGCTCGCGTTCACATCGGTACTATGTCTACGGGCACCCCATCTGCACTCACTGGGGCACACTGATCTCGATACTGTAGCTCGGACAGCCAGGCATCCTGATCGTCAACCCAGATTCATTGAATCTACATAGATGAATGGAAGCAGTAAGGTAGTCCTGGCATCGTTCTCTACAACGACAAGAAGGGTAAATGTAAGAACCACACCGACCTCATGTCGGATCTCGCAAAGGAACATGAACCACAACTGCCTAGCTGTCTGTGTCCTACACGAAAAAATCGCTGCCGCCAACCTGACTCCCTTTCCTAGCCCGATAACCCTCGTCTACTAGGATAGGATAGATAGATCCTACACGAAATCGCTGCCGCCGACCCTTACCCCCCTTTCCTAGCCCGATAACCCTCGTCCGCTAGGATGGGACGGATGGCCTGCTGACTTACGAATCTAGGCTATATGTACATATTCGATAGCAAGAACGGCAGGGCATATACGAATAGATAGATAGATGGGACTCGACTCGACGCATTCATTGATCCTTCAAACAACCTACGATACTAGATAGTAGTATGATAGATCTCCCTATCCCTACTAGCTTCGACAGGAAATGCTACGCCTAGGTTAGAATTACATACATACGCGTCGTACTTTCTCCGGCCTAACTTAGTAGTACGTACGTAGGCCACCTCAGACGACAAAACTTATACATACCTACCTACCTCTACGTAGCGCAGATATATTGCCGGCCGAAATTATTAGTAATATCCATGCATTTCTCTGTGTTTTTTTGTTTTTCTTTTACGGGGGCGTACAACATCTCCTACTTGATTTTTTTTTTCTCTTAGCACCCAGGGAGGACATGAGCCACCTTACCTACCTACATTATATAGCGAAGTTGTGTCGACGTTAGGTATGTACCCTCTAAGTACGTAGCCGCGGAAGAATCACGGCTCAATGGGCATAGATTTGATTTGTGCATTCTTCATCTTATATGTTTACACGCATTACATGTAACTGACCCGGTGCGCTCAGGTTAGGTCAGGTAAGATATATAGCGGTTCGTTCGTTGTTTGACGGGCGGTTAAGGATGGATTTGAGGTACCTCACTATCTTCCGAAGAAAAGCGGATCGGTCAGTAGAAAAGTCCCCCGACAGCTCACGGGAGTCAAACCAAGGAGGTCCCATGGCGACGCTGGCTGGTGTCCATGTCGAGACAGATGTGACAGATGACGGTAAAGACTGTGTATACGTAGCTGTCGTCTATGAAATCTGCACCCTAGTGACACGCATGCTGTGGTCCTCCTCATCGACTCCCAAACGCCCATGCCCATCCCTTCGTTGCTTGCGCCTGACTCGCATATGACCTGTGATCTGTCGTGTCCGTCATCTATCATTCACCCCTCCACTCTCCCCACGCTCACAAATGCAAGTTAAAAAAGAGTCCAAATTCCCAACGCCAAACGCTGATGCAAGATGCCGATCCCCTACGACCGCCTCGACCGCGCACCCAGCTTCGAAGCTCCCTTCTCAGCCTTGCGCTCCGCCTCGGCGTCCTCCCCGACGGGATATAGGTACCAGCTCGGTCGACGCCACACGTGGCTTTTCCCGGACAGTGTGCGGCTGTACTGGAGACCGGGTCGCTCGAGCTTGCGACGCTCGGACATGAGTGGCGCTGGGCGCTTGACGTAGAACGAGAGGGGGAGAAGATGCTCGTCGCGCTCGATCCTGCGCTCCCCATCGCTCTCGATCCTGCGCACCTCGTCGCTCGAGATCCTGCGCTCCTGGTCGCGCGCGATCCTGCGCACCTCGTCCGCGTCAGGGGGACTGACGGTGATGGTCAGGTAGCTGGGTATGACGGGCCGAGGGGCCGACTGGCCGTGGAAGGCGTCGACGTCCAGGTCGTCGCGGAGACTCGGCGAGTGATCGGGCGTCAGATCGGGGACCTCGTCGACGGGCAAGGGCGGCCTGGTGGGATCGGGCATGCTGTGCGACCGGAGGCGGTGCTCGGAGCGCCGGAGGGCGGATTCCTGTGAGGTCATGAAGTCGTCCCATTTGCTGGGCAAGCTGTCATGCTCCTCCTGGGCGCGCCGTCGGTCGCTGTCGAAGAGGGCAAAGTCGGTGATGCCCGCGTTCCACGCCACCTCGTCTCCTTCGTCGTCACTGTCGTCGGCCCAATCGTCGTCCGCCATGACGGGCGAGAGGTAGTAGTCTTCGGGATGGTCTTCGAGGTCGTCCAGATCGTGCGCGAAATGATCCAAGACATACGGGTTACTTCTGGTGGCGACCGACCTGGATCCGCGGACCGTCTTATCATCTGGGGGCGAGCCATCGGGGATGATGCAGCTGGGGGGAGGCCACGTGTAGGTGCGCGGCAGGGCTGGTCGGGGGGATGCGAGGGCGGTATGCATTATCATGATCGGGGCCGTGGTCGGGGGCACGCGACAGCTTCCTCGAAGCAGGGAGCGCGGTGCAGCTTCCTCGAAGCAGGGAGCGCGGTGCAGCTTCCTCGAAGCAGGGAGCGCGGTGCAGCTTCCTCGAAGCAGGGAGCGCGGTGCGGCTCAGTGGGATGAAGCGGTATTGGCCCGGCGCGCAGGCCGGTCAGATGGGTGCTGGAAATCCCGTGGTTCTAATATGTGCTTGGGGAGGGTTAGCGTGGGGGAATGCTGCGGGAGGGCGGTATGATGTCGTATCCAAGGAGTCGAAGAGATGAGAACGAGCGACAAAAGGAAAATGAGCATCGCAAAACAAGCTGACTGCGCGTCTCGGGGGCGAGTGCAGGCAGGAGATATGTACGATGATGGGGGGGGGGTCCTCGAAGTGGCGCAGCGAGCGTGACTGATGATGAGTGACTGATGATGGGTGGGGGAGGGGGCTTGTCGGTCAGGTGGGAGACAGATGGATGAGACATATAGGCGCGTCGCCATCGATAGGCAGCAAGGCTGTTCCCGCCAGGCAGCAGTCATCCACCACGGACTCATCACTGATGAAGGAAGCGTCGTAGTATCTCCAACATGAACTCCTGCAGGAACGCGTCGCGGCTTGCAGATGCGCGTGAGGCGCCCTTAGCGCGACTCCACATCACCGCTGCCTGGGGGGGTTGGGCGGTTATTATTCATTAACCATTCTCATGAATGAATCATCATCATCATTAACCATTCTCATGAATGAATCATCATCATCATTAACCATTCTCATGAATGAATCATCATCATCATTAACCATTCTCATGAAGAATCATCATCATCATTAACCAATCATCAACCATTGTCATGAATGAGAATTGATTCAAGAACAAGATGTGGTGTGGGGGTCCTCGACATGGTTCTGGTTCGCGAGTCAATCGTTGCGTGGAGATACACGATGATGGTATGACGTCAGTTGCACCCCGATCATGTCCCAGCAGGAACGATCGCGGCTCGCGCGGCACGACCCGCCGTCGATCATCTCCTCGACTCCCTTCTCTCTTCATCGATTCATTATTCAAATCCATCGGTGCGACGAAGCCATCATCTCATCAGACGGTCAACACACGGCCGTGTCCGGTGCACGTGGCAGCTCCCCATGTCGGTCATTGACCTCCGACTATCTCATGGTCGATCCTCCTCCCATCCTGCCGGAACAGCCCACCAAACATAGCATGAGGATTGTTATACCTCTCTCCACGTCTACAAGTGCCGTCCTCCCGCACCTCCTATGCCGGAAGCTCCTCCGGCGTCAGATGATGGGCCAAAACACCGTCCGACACGTCAGCGCGAAGCCGAGGGGAGCCCTCCGGCGCCACCTGGTGCTCGAGGGACCGCTGCATCTCAGCTCCATCCTAGGATGACAAGGTCGCCGTGGTGGAGCATGATGGGAAACCAGATCGTCGGCCTTCCTGGGGCGGTCCGCGAGAGCGTCGTGATGCAGGGACCCAGGCCTTCTTCGCCCGTTGCCGAACGTCTCCCAGGGCTGATGAAGCACAGTCTGCGTGCCAGGCTGTTGGACCGCATCCAAGGATGTCGGCTCAGGCTTGTGAGCCATGGGTACACTGCGGTGCTCGGTAAGAGCTCGAGACAGCTCGAGTGGTTCCGGGTCCAGGTCCGAGTGATTGACCTCTCAAGGACGCGATGCCTGGGGGATACGCTGGCCGGCAGACACTGGCTGAGTTGCTAAGATCTTGCCTTGGCCCGGCTTGCCCTTCTAGTGTCCCTGCAATGGACGCGGAAGTTCGATAGTCTCCACCTTGCGGCCTTTCCCACTCCTGTATACACATTCTCTGTCGGACTCCTTGCAAATGCGGCATGTTGGCCTTTCTCTGGTGCCTTCAAAATGATGATGATTACATGTCAAGCAGGCTGATGGCTTCTTGTTGGTGGATGCACTGGGTGTGGCATCGTCTTTAGTAGGGTCGCCTCTCCTGGGTAATGTGCCAGTGGGTGTTGCGAGGATTGGAGGAGTCGGCTTCGCATGCTTGAGAGGCACCGAAGATTTCTCTCTCGGTCTCGAGCTGGGCGTCGGAGCTGCCAGTCTTCCATCTTCCTCATCATCTCTTCTCTGGTCAGGCAGCGGACCCAGTCCTGCAAAGCGTCCTGGGGCTCTCCTCTTACGGGTAGATGGCGCTCGTGTTGTGACCGGGTCCCCCTTCTGATCACCTGCCATGATCCGCTTTTCTTCTGAGGCTGGTGCGCGCATTTTAGCAACCTTTTGCGGCTTTCTGAGCAGAAGAATCCTTACCGGTAGCTGGTAAAGTGTCGCTGCTTCAGTCTTTGACAGTCGATGACGCTGGATCATCAGATACGACCAAATCCGGAGGCTCCTCGATCGAAGGTAGCCTAGCAGCATCCAGCGCGTCCGAGTCTTGAGATCCATCAGCCTGCCACTCGCTGGCGACAGGTTCAATTTGCTTTTTCTCGAGAGTCTTGGGCTTCTTCAACCGGAACGGCTCCAGCTTAGCGGAATGCTCTTGCTCATAATCCAGGATGAAGCCATCGTCACAGTCGGACAGCTCGCTTGGTGGGCTGCTTGTTGGAGTGTCAGGCCCATCCCGTCTGGCGGCGCTGTCGTCCACTGCCCTCACGGTATTATTGATGACAGTTTTGCCGTTGCGAAGGCCTTGCTCGCCATCTTGGGTCTCAATCGGGTCCTTACTCCGCTGAGGTGTTCTTGGAGGTTCAACTCCGACGACCTGCATCTCTGCAAGCTGCTCGATCTCGCCCGTCCGTCCTTCGCGACCAGTAATTCCACTCTTAGACATGCGTGAGCCCTTCAATTCCGGTGTGATCGTCCGAACGTCCTGAAGATCATGGGACTTGCGCTTCGTGCCTGCCATGATCGCCTCGTCCACAGAGCTTGGCATCCTCGATTCTTCTGGTGATGATTGAGATTGCATTCTGACTTCAATGAGTGACCTCTTCAGCACCTCCTCGAGCTCCTTCCCCTGGCGTCGAGTCATTGTGCAATGGTGTCGTTGTCACTCGATATCAAAGTCTTCAGTGCTCGAGGTCAATGAAATCGGTCCAGGCAGCCTCGCCCAGCCTTGAGCTAGGCTTGTCGTTCGATTGCCAGGTTGCAGGATTGGACTGTGATTGAACAGCAATCTCAGTATGCGCATATCATCTGAACAGCAGGGAAAAAGCCAAAGGGCACGGCCTTGCTGCGGTTCCCTGCCAAGGTCTGGGACCGAAGTCTTTCCAGACGAGGACCTGTCAATCTGATCAGAACACTGTAATACTCGTGATCATGGACACGTGATGTCCGTAAGTCCGCGAGGTGCAGTTGTCAATGGCAAGCCAGCAGAGTGCGGGCAGTCGCATATGGAGGGGTCGAAGCGAATGGCGGATGGATCTTTTCGAGTCTCGCTGATGCGAAGGTAATGGTGGTAGGAAGAGTGCCATGAGTTCAAATGTGTCTGAATCTCGGAAATGCGTGATCGCTGATCAGCTCGTCAACGGTGACTGCGATGCTCACGTTATGCTCATCATGCCTTCATGCTTGTGATGGCGGCTGAGGGCAAGGGATGGTGAGGCATGACAACGATCCACTGACACTGCCCTGTTCATCTGAACGCGACCTGAACCAATACATTGACCTTCTATTACCCGTCATTAGCAAGCGTCCTGTGATCGAGGTAGCCGCATGTCGAGAAATGTGCCAATGTGAGCGGCTGGCGGCCATGCGAATAAACTTCAGTAAGTCGTGTGACGTGAGATGCGAATGGAACGATGAGACTGGGAATGGTCAAGTAAAAGGTTCAGATACTCATACACTTGTACATAGCACAGAAGAGAGCTGCTGCACCTCGAGGGCTCCGCAACGAGTCACGCTCTGTCCTCCGTTGATTCGCTCGTGTGAGTATGATGCATGTCTCCTTCCGATGTCGACAGTGCACATGCTTTTCCCATGCCGTGTACGCTGTGCGACGTATGTCCGTAAAGCTGTGCATCGAAGCTCGTCGACCTTGTGCCTCACGCTGGTCGAGGCATGTAGACATCCCTCGCCAAGAGCCAAGCTCGTCGAGTGTGCTGTGGCGCAGAACAAGCCCATGAACCGACTCTTGGCTATGATGAGCCAAGTTCCCACGCGCTGACATGCGCGCTCTTGAGTCCTTGTCCCTCTCGGCCAAGAGTTGTGTGCAAGTAAATGTGAAGAGGAGCCGTGTAGAATGGAACTAGTGGTCACGATATGCACAGAGGAGTGGGAGGGTCACGCACAAAGCGGGCAAGTCCACCTCCTGTTAGTGAGGCCCCGGCGTGCACAGCCTGGGGTTCTCCAGGCACCTGGCGGAAGCGTCGTGTGGAGCGCACCAGCTATGCGAGAGTGGTCAACACCTTGGAGGGATCACCAACAAAGCTGCGCCTGAAGGCCGCAATATGTGCGGCAATCTTCTCAACATCGCGGCCGTCGTCGGTGTTGCGGAGCTGCTTGATGATGGCGGTAAGGCCTTCTTTCCACCTCTTCTCTTCTTCAAGATTACCCGTGGGAGACCTGTAGGTTCCGAGCTCCTGTAGTATGCGTGAGTCTAGATGGTAAACGATTTGGGTCAGCCTGCGAGATCCGGTTTGAAGTCGTCTAGGATCGTGAACGACTCAAAGTGATTGGGAAGAAGGATGTCAGTGATGGGTAGGCACGGGGGATATATCGAGATTACGCACCAGTAGGTACCATCGATGCATAGTGCTGGAAGCTGCAGAATCGATTGGTACATTGTTTACCCTCGAGTTCACTCGTACAGAAATAGTTGTCCCAGGATATCCGGTTAGAGTATGTGAGGGATCTGAATCCGCCTTTCACCTGAGCAAGGTATCCGGGATGGAAACGGTAATCGTGGAAGAGCATCAACGGGCTCTCGTATGGTTTGTAGAAGCCCGTCGTCTTGAGGACGGCCTGCTTGTGCTCCTTGCTCTTACGTCAGTTTAACTATACAAAGTCTCCGACCAGTTCGACTCTTCGCCTTCTGAGCTTTCACGCACCTCTTCATCGGAGCCTTGTTTGACCATGGCTTGCTCCTCGTGCGGTGGCTGGAGCTCAGAGGCTAAGTCATCGGCCTCGTTTTGCTGATTGGGCAGTACATTATCGGATATAGTCGACGGCTGGGTCGCAGTAGGGGCAGGGGCTGGTGAAATGACTTCAGGTTCGTAATCAGCTTCATCGTCATCGTCATCATCGTTGTCGTTGTCGTCATATGGTTCATCCTCCGTATCCATCCTATCCGAGGAGGCTTGAGACGTATCGGGTTCAGTCTCAACGCTTGAAGAGAGCACACTCGTTCTGGCATGGATATCAGGGATCATGCCTCGCCCGAATTCCTGTGGAGAAGGTTCGGCCGCATCATCGTCGTCATTTTCCACAGTTGGCGTATTCGCGGTGTTCATAGCATTCCCAGACGTGTTCTGCATCTGAGCAGCGCCGTTGATGGGTGGAGACTTGGCCCTGGAAATCTGATCGGCAGGATTCTCCGCGGTAGACTTTGCTTCAGCAGCAGCTGTGGCAGGATTCACTGTGAAAATTGTGGCCGCCTCCAAAGCATCCTTTCCGTCATCGGCCATAACGCCAGCGTCGACTTCCAATGCATCGTGTTGGATGACTCGTGCATTGACCTCTGGGCTCGGCGGGTCCACCTGGACATTATGCCCATTCGCGGAATTCGTGGTATGAGGCTGCCGAGAGTCTGCAACATCGCCCGACCCAGTTGACGTTGCGGCAATGATATTACGGTTGCCGTCGGTCACATCGACTCGCGGTTCATCGGAGACAGGCACCGCACTGCGAGTATCGGTCTTGACGGGTATTGCCTTCCCAGACTGAACTGCTTCATGCAACTCTTTGAGTCTTTTCTCCAGCATGGCACGTTCTTCCTCGCGAGCCAAAGCCTTAGCAGACTTTCCACCAGTGGCATTGCTTTGGGCAGGAGATTGTGCCTTAGATTCTGCCTTAGATTCTGCTTTAGAGATGCCATTCACGATGTCCCCACGTTCAATCGCGACCATGGGACTCGCCGCTTTCTCGTCTCCGACTAATCGTAGCGCGGTCGGTGTGCTGTGTCCAGAAGTCGGCGCGGCTGCCTTCTTCGCCTTCCGAGCCTCGATCTCGGCTATGCGACGCTTTTGAGCCTCAATCTCCTTCATCTTCAGCTCGTATGCTGAAAGCGTGCGAGGGGTGGCGACCGTGGGTGTGCCTGGCGCAGATACGCCAGTTCGGGAGGGGAAGTTGGGAATGTGGTCAGGGCGCTTGTGTGTTGCAGTATCGCTGTCCAGCTCCATGGCGTCTTCGTCGTTGTCGTCTTCGTCTTCGCTGACCTCAATGACAAGCCCTTCGCTCTCACTGCTGCTCCGGCTTTGATTGGATGATGTGGGCTTAGCCTGGTGATGGGTTGCGATGAGAGGGCCTCCGGTCGATGCGTTGCCGAGGCGCGACATATTGAGAGGCCCAGAAGGACTGGCAGCAGGGAGAAATGCATTCGAGGCAACAGCACTTGATGGCGAGGCTGTTGGCAAAGTAGAAATCGGTCTGCTGACCTGAGCTGGTTGTGAGACGACAGTAGGCGTGCCTTGTACTGGAGATGGTGCCATGAACAGACCAGGCAGGCCTGGAAACGGTCGTCCCGGCGTACCAGGCATTGATCTTGACGGTGCAGACACAGGCGCTGGCTGTGGTAGCGGGATCTGCATGTGGACCACAGGCGACGTGGAGGTTTGGGACACTGGACCAGCCTTGGCCTGGATGTCGGCGATGCCCGCACCTAGGCCTGCGCCTGGGGCAGCATTACGGACAGGACTGGACGCTACAGCCGGGTCACTCGAGGCCAGACGCTCTCTCTCCTTCGCCTTTGCCGCATTCTCGGCTTTTAGAGCCTCCATTCTCTGCTTGAGCTTCTCACTGTCGAACGAGATCTTTTTCGTGACAGCAGCTTCTCGGACAGGCTGATTCGTGGTCGCCGCGAGCGTAATCTTCGGTGGTGGTGGAGTTCGGCTGACGCCTGAAGGATGACCTGCTGCTGAGGCGGCTCCCTCCACAGCCGGAGAGGCAGGTTTTGGGAAAGGGCCACCTGCTTTTTCAGCGGGCTTTGCAGCCGATGACTTGCCTGCCTTTGCAGCAGCAAGCTTGGCTAGGTAGTCTGCTCTGTTTGTCGGCGCTGGTCTGGCTGGCGGAGCTGGCCTTCTCGTGACGGTCACCGTACGGGCCTCGCTTGGTGTGGACTGGGCTGATGTTGATGTTGTGCCATTCAATTGCGCTGACTTAGATGACGGGGCAGACGGAGCAGTGCTGCCGTTGATTCTTGGATGAGCGAGTACAGGAAGATCCATGGATCTATACATCTTCTCGAGAGCATTTCTGTTCGGGACATGCTCGGCCAATTGGTCAAAAGTGTAGCCTGCCTTGTGCATCTGCAACACGAAGCCACGCGCAGCCAGGCTCTTGTCCGTAGGTCGCGCAGATATGCTGCCGCTGGAACTACGGTGCAGCTCGGGGGCGGCAGGATCGGAGCTCCTGCCAACCGGCTCCGAGACCTTGCGCAGTTTCTGAGAGGGCGGCGAGCCGCGACGATCCTGAGCAAAGGCGCGGCTATTGCTCGATATCGCAGGGCGACCATACCGCTCCATTGGACTGGAACTACGCTTTCTAGGCCCGGTCGGAGGTGGGCGCAAGAAGTCGCGCCCAGCAGGGTCCGGCTCCTCGCCTTCCTCAAGCTCGCCCTCCTCCTTGTCCGTTTCCACGTCTTGCACCGCCGTCGGAGCAGTCGGCTGAGGCACGTTCTGAGGTGCGCTACTCACTGTGGGTGCTGGAACAGCAGGTGGCGCTGTCACCGAATTCGCGCCTGGCATCGGTGGTGGCTTGATCAACCCCAACTGAATCAAGTGCGCGACGGCAGCAACCTGCTCCGGTGTCATAGACTGGAGCACGGACAAATCGATGCCGGCCGGTACAGCGGGCGCATTATGTGGTGCTGGTGGGACTGGGACTGACCCCTGACTGTATCCATTTGGCTGTTGTTGTTGTTGCTGGGCGCCGGACCCAGAGGGCAGAGACATATTGTTCGGCGCCGTCTCCCTGATGCTGACCTTCTGTTTCGCGACGGCAGAGGATGTTCACCACTCTTGTAGCTGTATACGCTCCTGATAGAACATGATCATCGAAGGAAAAGGTGACGATGGAGTTCCACTGATCCGGTTCGAATGTTTCTTCACTGCTCAATCTCAGTGTCGTGCAATCGCCACCCGCGGCAGCACGTGCTTTCAGCCTGCAGCCAGCACGGGATGTATGCTGCTCTCTTGAGGAGTTGCACGTCGGTCTGGCTCTACTTGTCGTTGTGTGGGAGGCCTGAGGATGCGACGATGCGAGTTGGAGGCCGACGCGAAGCAGCCAAGAAATCGACTCTCACTGCACGGACCATGCGGCTTAAGCTCTTAGCGCGCGGGCCGGTTGCTCATTACTGCTCTTGTTTACAAACATTGATGCCACTCGGTCGATTGTAGTCAACCACGGCAGTCCCTGGCCAAGACAACTGCTTCTTCACGCCTTCTGGACCTGGAATCAGCCTCTTCACTGTACATAATCACGCGTTGTTTCGGTTCTATGTGTGTTCATGTTGCAACGACGGATGGACCGGTAGTACAGGAAGTCGAGGCGCGTCGCATGGTACGCGTGTTTAGATCATCCCCAATATGAGCTCGCAAGCACAAGATGGACCGCGATGGCGCAACAGTCCATTCGGCAGGGGCAAGGAGGATACACCGTCGCCAGGGCCGCCTCCGGGCCATGCGCGATCCAAGTCCAGCATCAATATGCAATCATCGATGGGCGCGTCCGTCGGCCACGTGCGGAATCAATCGGTCTCAAATCTGCGAGTCGGCAGCCTGAGGCGTACAGGGTCGGTGAGAAACAGCACGCCGGCCGGGACCTTTGCGCCGCAGTTCATCAAGCAGGAGAGTCTGGACGGCGTGGAGGACAGGGTACGCGGTATAGAAGGCGAGAACGATTTGTCCGGCAAGCGATACGTTTGGCTCAGAGATCCAGAGACTGCATTCGTCCGCGGCTGGGTAATTGAGGAGCTACCGGGCGACCTTTTACGAGTTCAATGCGACAATGGCAGCCAGCAGGAGGTGTCGATGGACAGCGTCGACAAGGTGAACCCGGCCAAATTCGACAAGGCGAATGACATGGCCGGTTTGACTCATCTGAACGAAGCATCCGTGCTGCATAACCTGAATCAGCGATATCAGGCCGACCTGATCTACACGTACTCGGGGCTGTTCCTGGTCGCAGTCAACCCGTACATGCAGATACCGATCTATGGACGGGACTATGTCAGCATGTACAAGGGCCGAGGGAGAGACGAGACGAGGCCGCACATCTTCGCCATGGCAGACAAGGCGTTCAGTAATCTTGTGGAAGAAGGCGGCAACCAGTCCATCCTGGTCACCGGAGAGTCAGGTGCTGGCAAGACAGAGAATACGAAGAAGGTAATACAGTATCTTGCTGAGGTGGCCCGGCAAGACAGACAACGCGCTACATCGGGAAGCAACCAGCACTCAAATCTGTCGGAACAGATCTTGCGCGCCAATCCGATCTTGGAAGCATTTGGGAATGCGCAGACCGTGCGCAACAACAATTCCTCGCGGTTCGGCAAGTTCATTCGCATACAATTCACGAGGTCCGGGCAAATTGCAGGCGCGTTCATCGACTGGTACCTTCTGGAGAAGAGCAGAGTAGTGCACATCAATCCCAGAGAGCGTAATTACCACATCTTCTACCAATTGCTCCGTGGGGCGGACCAAGGCATGCGGAAAGACTTTCTGCTGGACGACCTGGAAACAGAAGACTTCGAGTATACAAGACACGGCAACGACACGATCTCCGGCGTTTCAGACCACACCGAGTGGAATCTTTTGCTCGAGGCTTTCCACATCATGAATTTTTCGGACAAAGAGCAACGAGCTGTGCTGCAGACCATAGCAGCCGTGCTTCATCTGGGCAACATCAGAGTGCAAAAGGAGAGTCTGCGCGCTGATCAAGCTGCGCTTACACCAGATGCCCGTTTATCTGTGAGCAAAGCATGTCAGCTGCTGGGAATTGACCCAGAAGTCTTCACCAAGGCTCTCCTCCATCCGCGGGTGCGAGCCGGCCACGAATTGGTGGAGAAGGTTCAAACGCCAGAGCAAGTGCGCTCTGCGTTGGAGGCCCTTTCGAAAGGCATTTACGAGCGTGGGTTTGGGGACCTCGTGAACCGCATCAATCGCCAGCTGGATCGCACATCTTCTGCCTCCTTTGCCGAAGACACCTCCTTCATTGGTGTGCTTGATATTGCAGGTTTCGAAATCTTCGAGGAGAACAGCTTTGAGCAGTTATGTATCAATTACACCAACGAGAAATTGCAGCAGTTCTTCAACCACCACATGTTCGTCCTTGAGCAGGAAGAATATGCCAGAGAGCAGATTGAATGGAAGTTCATCGACTTCGGAAAGGACTTGCAGCCGACTATTGATCTCATTGAGGTCACTAACCCAGTCGGCATCTTCTCTTGCCTGGATGAAGATTCTGTGATGCCCAAAGCCACCGATAAGAGCTTCACTGAAAAGCTCCATCATCTCTGGGAAGGGAAAAGCGCAAAGTACAAGCGCAGTCTGTTAAATCAGGGTTTCATGCTCACTCATTACGCGTCGCAAGTCGAGTACTCGACTGATGGCTGGCTTGAGAAGAATAAGGATCCACTAAATGACAATGTCACCCGTCTCCTGGCTGGGTCCAGCAACAAGCACGTCGCGCATCTGTTTGCTGATTGTGCTGAGGTCGATGATGCGGAGGGATCTGGGCGGAGTCGAGTGAAGAAGGGCCTGTTTCGCACTGTAGCACAGCGGCACAAGGAGCAGCTCGCGACATTAATGAGTCAATTGCACAGCACTAAGCCTCACTTCGTCCGATGTATCCTGCCGAACCAGAACAAACGACCCAAGCAGTTCACTGGACCAATCGTTCTGGATCAGCTACGATGCAACGGTGTGCTCGAAGGTATTCGCATTGCTCGAAATGGCTATCCCAACAGACTGCTGTTCGCCGAATTTCGCGCACGATATGAGGTGCTCTGCCGCAACATGCCGAAAGGATTTCTGGATGGCCAGAGTGCGAGCAAGTCGATGCTCGAGCAGCTCAACCTCGACAGCTCATGGTACCGTGTTGGTCTTACCAAGGTCTTCTTCCGTGCTGGTGTGCTTGCCGAGCTTGAGGACAGGAGAGATGCGATGATTCGTGACATCTTCGAAAAGTTCGCTTCTGTCGCTCGTGGCTTTGTGCAGAGGCGCATCTTCAAAAAGCAGCTGCACCGTGCTGAGGCGACTCGTATCATCCAGCGCAACTTCCAGGTTTACCTGCAGATGCAGGCGAATCCTTGGTGGCGACTGTTCGTGAGGATGCGGCCACTACTGGGTGCCACGAGGCAGTCAAACGAGGTCAAGAAGCGCGAGGATGAAATCAAGAAATTGCAGGAGAAAATGCTGCTGGAAGAGCAAGATCGCCAAAAGGTGGAAGAGGAGCGTAGGCGTGCTGAAGCAGAGATACAGAAAGTGCAACAGACGCTTGAGAGCGAGAGAGCATTGGCTCTCGACAAGGAGGAGATCTTCAAGCGACTGCAGGTTAGAGAGGCAGATCTCACGGAGAAGCTGCGAGGTGCTCTCGAAGACCAGGAGGCTTTGGAAGGTCAGGTTGACGCGCTCTTGGCTGCTCGCAGGGCGGCTGAGGATGAGATTGAGCAGCGGCGCAGTCAGTTAGAGCAGGCCAGCCAGATCATCGGCAACTTAGAAGCTGACAAGACTGATCTTACGGACCGCATCGCGGAACTCGACGCGCATCTTAAGGAGGTCGAGCATAGCAAGTCAATGCGCAGCGAGCAAGAAGAGCAGTTGCAACAGGAGATTCGCATGTTGCAGAGCCAGCTCGGATTGAAGGATCGCAAGCTTCAAGACCTCGAAGCCAAGCTGCTGGAGAATGACGATAAGTTGGAGGCGAAGCTGGCGGGTACGGAGCGCATGCTGCAAGACGAGAAGAGACAAGTTCGCAATTTGGTTGAGGAAAACAGATCCATCCGTCAGCAGATGACTGACCTGTCAACCACGTCCGCAAGCTTCGAAGATGTGATCCGGCGAAAAGACAGTGAACTGGCGATCTTGAAATCAGACATGAAGAAATATCAAGATGACAGGAAGCGATTCGACAACGAGAAACATGCTCTCACTGCACAACGGGATCAAGTCTTGAGCGAACAACGGGAGGTTCGAGCTCAAATGGATGCTTATCGCTCGCAGCTTGAAAAGGCTCAGCGTGAGGCTTCAGATGCGAAAAAGGCCCTCGAGGACCAGACATCTGTCAATGCTCAGGTCGAGATGCTTGAGGCGCAACTTCATGACATCAAAGGCGAGCTGTTCCAGACACAGACCGACTTGAGTCGCGAGCGCCAGTCTCGTGACGACGTCAAGAAGATTGCAGATGCCGAGATTGAAGATCTGAAGCGGGAGTTCGAGGGACTCAGGGAGAGCAAAGTCACTATCGAAAAAGAAATGTATGTCCAGTCCGACCTCACCCGCAAGGCCACCGCCGCGCGAGAGAACGCAGAGAAAGATCGGAAGGAATATCAGACGGAGCTACAGACTTTGCGCAAGAAGTTCATTGAGCTTCAAGAGGCGAAAATTGAGTGTGAGGCCGTCGTTGAGCGAAACGTTCTCCGGCAGGCGAACGAGCGCCATGCTATCACTAGGCGCGAGCTTGATGCCAAGAGCCAGCAAGTCGAGGAGCTGGAGGCAGCGAGGTCGCATCTTTCCGGCGAAGTGCAGAAGCTGAAGAGCTTGATTGCGAACTCTGACAATTTCAAACTGCACCATGATCAGGAGAAGCAACGCCTGGAGCGCGAGCTGGTCACCGTCAAGGGCCGGTTGAATGCATCCGAGAATGACAACCGTGCTTTGATGAACAAGGTACAACAGAAGAACCTCGACATCGCCCGCTCAAACTCCAAGGTTAGCGATACTCAACGCGGTCGCATTGCTCAATTGACCGCCGAGAAGACCAAATCCGATGAGGAGGCCAAGAAGCTCCAGCGCCAACTTGGAGATGCACAGCTCACCATTGCGTCTCTGGAGAAGAAGGCTGAGCGCCTGACAATGGAGGCGGAGGATCTTCGCTATGAGCTCGACCGTGAACACAAGGCCTCTCGCTCGGCTGAGCAGCAGAGCTCGACTACGTATACGCAGCTGGCCGAAGCGAACCGAAAGTTGGAGACTGAGCGTCAGATGCGTGCGCGGGCTGAGACTTCCGCGCGCAATATCCAAGCAATCATCGACGCCAGACAGCGCGAGCTCGATGAGGTCCATGACAATTTGAGGTTGCTGCAGAAGGTGTTCGACCCAGAGAACGGCCGTCTGCCTGCAAATGTTGATGGTCCCGCTGGAAAGCCCGACCTCACAAAGACAATCGATCTGGCGCAGAAGCTCGAAGCGTCGGAGGCTGCACTCAGACTGGCTACGGACCGCTTCTCGCGAGTGCAGGCTGAACTCGATGACATCCGAATGCAGCACCAGGAGGACCTCCAGGAGAATGACTCGAAGCATCAGAACTCCAAGCGTGCCTTGCTGGAGGAGATGAACGCTAGCCAGGTCAATGCAAGATCATCGCCGGGACACCTGAGGCGAGAATGGAGCCACGAACAGTCTCAGCGGAAGCCTTTCTCGCCAACGCCACTCAACGGCACTCCGACCAATCAGCGACATATCAGCAAGGCGAGCACGGATTCTGCGCGAAGTGATAGGACCGTGGATACCGTGACGTTCAACAATCGCATGGATCTCGCGGCCGAACTGGAGCAGGTTCAGAATCAGTTGCAGATGTCCGAGATGAAGAACATGCATCTCCAGGCACAGGTTGAGCGCAGTCCATCCAAGCTGGGCAACAGCAATAGCTGCGATGAGTCTCCCTCCCTGCGGCGCGTTGCGAAACTGGAACGGGAGAATTTTAGATTACATGACATGCTTGATGACTCCGCCCAGAAGGTCACAGTACTGGAGAGGAGCATCAGAAGTGGACAGCTCAGCTTGAATGAAGTCCAGACGAAGTCTCATCAGGAGCTGTACGATGTGCTTAATAGCCAAGAACAGAGCAGGAGATCCTTGTTGACTACGCACAATGCTGCCATTTCCGACCTCATTGAGGCCAAGACTGCGTTCGATGAGATCAAGCAGGCGAAGGCTGGAATAGAAGTCGAGCTCAGGGATGCCAAGTCTGAGCTGGCCGACGTGCAGTACGAGCGCGAGCAAGAGTCCGAGGCGCATGCACAATTGCTCGAGGAGTTCTCGGACTTGCAGATTCGCCTGGATACAGAGTCGAGCAAGTTGGTCGACGTCACGCATAGCTTGAACCTCTACAAGGCTCGGGCAGATGAGTACTTTGCCAAGCTTGAGACTGCTGAGGTGCACGTACTCAAGGCTAAGAAGGCGGAGGACTTTGCCAAGGCACAAGCGAAGGAGACGGAAGAGCAGTGCGCACAAATCATGGCTGAACGCAAGCAGATGGATGCTCAGCTTGACGACTTGCAAAGGCTAGTGCAGCAGTACGAGGAAAAAGTTGCTGACCTTGGCGATGACCTCGATGGCGCGCTGGCGGCCAAGAGGAGGCTGCAGAACGAGCTTGAAGATTATCGATCCCAGCGTGCTATGGACATTGAGGACAAGGAGTCTTCGATGGAGCAGACGCGAAAGAAGTATCAGTCTGAACTGGCCACTCTGACAAATGAGCTGGAAGTGGAGCGCGACAATGTCATTCACGCGCGCGACGAGAACAGCAGACTCCGGGATGAGATTGAGGAGTTGAGAAGTAAGTGGGACGACGAGGTTCTCAACAGCTCATCGTGGGCCAAGGAGAAGAGCAGGCTCGAGATAGCGCTCCAGAGCCTGTCTGATTCACGTGACGAGGCTGTCAACGCGCACAACGATGCGCAGGGCCAGATTGTCGATCTGCTCGGCCAAGTCAGGACTCTTCGCTCCAACGTCGACGATGTGGCAGCCGAGCGCGACGAGCTGGTCAAGCAGAAGAAGGGCCTCGAGGCTCGCTTGAAAGAAGCTGCAGAACGATTGGAGGCACTTGCCAACTCCTCCGCTTCGCCTTCGAAGCGGGACGCAGCATCTCTCGACCGGGAAGTCATGTCTCTCAAGTCACAGCTAGCGGAGAAGGAGGACATCGCATCCGCCGCCGTGGGCAAGATGCGCCGGGCGGAAGGCTTGGTGCAGGAGATCCAGAGGGACATTGCCAACGCAAGAGAGACGAGTGCACAGCTGCATAAAGAGAAGGCTGATCTTGAGAAGAAAGCAAAAGACCTGCAGCTCAAGTGCATTGATCTCGAGACCAAGGGTTACTCCAGTGGCAGTCAAGACGTCAGGTTCTTGCATGGGAGGATACAGGAGGTGAGCCAATCCACCACATCACACCCTTCATCGTCGTCTATCTTACTGACCACGGATCCAGCTCGAAACGCATCTCGAAACGCTCGAACGCACCCGCACCACCGAGGCCCGCAGCGTGCGCAACGTGGACCGCACCGTCAAGGACCTCGAATCGCAGCTCGAACGCCGCGAGAAGTCGGCCAACCTCCTCTCCGAAGACCTCCACAAAGCCCGCGACAAGATCTCCCGCCTCCTCCACAACATCGACGAGCTGCACGCCTCGGACTCCGAGACCCAACTCGCCATCAAGCGCGCCGAACGCGAACTCCGCGAGGAGCGCGAGAAGAACCTGCGTCTGGAGCAGGAAGCCGAGACCCTCCGCGCCCTCTCCCGCGAGTCGGTCCGTCGCTCGGGCACGTTGGCGCTCAGCGATCATGGGGGCGGCAGTCGGCGGGCGAGCTCGATCGGCATGAGGAGTGTGAATGGGGATGGTGGGGAGGTCAAGTTGGAGGTGCCGGCCCGAAAGAGCAGTCTGAGCAAGGGTTTTTTGTAGAGGGGGGGGCGAACGTCGGTGTTGATCGGTACATATGGGTTGTGATTCGGAGTCGGGCGTTTCTGTGATTTGAATTGGACCGTGTTGTTGTGGTTGTGGGTGTGGATGCATTGCTTGGTGTTGGGGTGGCGGCGGCGTGGTGGCTTTCAGGGGGTGATGAGCCTGATGATGTTTATGGAAGGACGTATGCATATAATGATTATTGTATAGGTTGGTTCCGTAATACTACGGGCACCCTGCGGCTTGTTGTTATGAGGGTTTATGATCGAGAATGACTTTGTGCTTGGAATATGTGAGGTCATGCCGGCGGAGGCATTGAGGGTTTGAGGGCTGTCGTCGCGTGAGTCTTGCGCTCGTTCGGTTGGTCAGAGGGTATATAGGGACCTTAAGGTATCGGGGTCAGGATCAGGAGGGGTGGGTGTGATGCCCCCGTGCTAGAAGTTGGGGGTTGGTTTAGAGGAAAGCGGCAGAAGTATTTGCTGTTGTTAATTGTAGTCTGTATCCGGCTGTGGGGAAGATATGGAAGGGATACATTTCTCGTAAAGTCATCAGGGGTATAGGGAACATAGATGAGGCTTGAGGTGGAGAAAAGTGCCTAAGGAGAGGATTATAGTATCTTCATGAATCGGTGTTCAGGGTTAGGGTTTGTGTTGGTTGAACTTCGGACGCTCAAGTACATATGTAGCCCTTCCTAGGTCTTTTTTACATGTTCGAGTGTACAGAAGGGGGAATCGGATTGTACTTACCTACCTGTATGGTGCTGAGTTGGAGATTCGAGGTCAATGGTCTGTTCTTGATGCTGAGTAATGCTTGACGCCATTTTAGACGATACACCAGATCGAAACTCCTGTCGATATTCCCATTAACGACAAAACGCCTTGAACTACAAAAGAAACGTCTAGAAACAGACAAAGGACGGACAGTCATCATTCTCACACAAGCCATATTCATACAAATAATCTACACACCATCCCTCACCTATCCATCCTTTCCACCCTCAAACCCCCCTTCACCTCCTGCCCTGAAACAACGCGTCGACCACGACAAACACCTCCTGCGCCTTCCTCTGCATCTCGGCCCTGCCCCGCTGATCAGGCACCAGCGCAAACCTATCCGGGTGGAAGCGCACGCGCCAGGCCCTCAGGTCCTGGGTGCTCAACGAGTGGAACAACGATCTGATGTTGCAAGCGCAGGCGCGGAGGGCGCGGTCGGGCGCGGTGGTGTGGCAGGAGGGGTTCGCGCAAGGTGTGGCGGGGGGCTCGGGGAAGGTGGTCAGGGTGCTGTGGTTCGAGAGGGCTTGGGAGGCGAGGGCGAGGTAGGTTTCGGCGGGGGCGGGGGAAGGCGAAGAGTCGGTGTGATGAGAATGATGATGGTCCCAGCGAGATTGCCGTTCAGATTCTTGCTCTGCGTCCCTCATCTCCTGGTCGTCGTCCCAATTCGCGTCGTTTTGCTCACCATCCGTCCTCGGCACGCCACCGCCGTTGTTGCTTGGCATCCCAAAATCCTCTGGCCTCGCGCATCTCGCCGCCCACAACGCGTCCCACGCCCTCGATGCCGCCTCACTTGCCAGAGTCACTTCACGCATCAAACTCTGCACCCGCGTCTCTAAATGCGTCAGCGCGTCCTGAGCGTCTTGGTGGCGCCGCTGGGCGTCGCGAACGAACTCTGGGAGGAGTCCGGGGCGGGAACGCAGGTAGCTGAGTTCGCGGCCGGATTCCCAGACGCGCGAGCGTCGGAAGGTCATGTCCGGGCCGAGGAGGCTTTGGAGCTCCTGGGCCAGGGAGCTGGAGCGGGCGGCCGCGGTTCCGTAGGCGGTTTGCAGGTAGGAGGACGTGGTGGGGCCGGGGTAGGGCTCGAATGTGTTGTGGGTGGATTGTCCTCGCGGGGGAGAGCGAGAGCGATTGCGGGATTGCGTTCCGTAGGAGGGCCGCGTGGTGTAGGTGTAGTAGGTGTGGGTGGTGTACCCCCCATAAGTAGTGTAGTTCCGTTGTCTGTATTCCGTGAAGCGATATGAAGACATTTTATGTCTGTTTGAGTTTTGTGGTGAAGTGTTTGACCGGCAACGGTAGAGTCTTGAGATTGTGATTCTAAGTGTTGGGTGCTTTAGCTTGACCAGTGTTTCTGAATCTGGTGAAAGCTGAGGGCGAGAAGAATGCCACTTTCGATGGCCTGGTATATATCTGGATGGGTTACAATGTATTCTGACCTGCAAATGCGGTTTGACAATGAACAGTTCTCGCGGCATGATAGAATGCCAGCGCCCTCGGCACAGTCTTCGAGCGGACAAGGCATTGTCTCGATCGCCAAAGCTTTCAGGTTCGCTCCGATGCGGCGGCAGGAAGTGTTGACGACAAAGCTCATTTTCGTCTGCGACGACAAAGGCTTTCGCTGGCTCGTCTCTGATAGCATTGGTTCACGTGATTGTGTTGACCAGCCTGTCAGTATTGGCGACAAATCCCCTAGCCAAGAATGCCGGAATCCAAACGTGATAATGCGAAATGACATCCAGTCTCTGGCTTCATCATGGCCATGTCAAGCTCGAATCCATGCACACACCACCATCACATTCCATTTACTACCCAAGCAACGCGACCAAAGCGAAATAGCCGCCCACGAGGCCGACCACCGTGCCCGCCAACAAGATCCTGCCCTCCCACGTCAGGGTCAGGTAAGCCCCAACACCCACGACAACCTCCAGCCGTCTCGCCATGGCCCGTCGCTGCTTCCAGTCCTTCTTGATTGGGAACGGAGGCTTGACGGTCTCTTCGATCGCCTGCATTGGCACAGCGCACGAGAGCACCACGGGCCTGTGATCACTCGTCGGCTGAATCGGTAAGGCGGCGTACGCCCGGACTTGGATGTGTTGTGCCATGTTCTGCAAGTACAGGATGCGGTCACACCAGGACGGCACTCTATGCTTCGCCCACAACCACACCTCCTCCTCCCGCTCCCGCCTCTCCGGACCCACAGTCCTATGTACCGTACGGCCATCCGCGAGCGTTTCCGTGACTTCTC
Source organism: Teratosphaeria destructans (assembly GCA_010367425.1). NCBI lineage: Eukaryota > Fungi > Ascomycota > Dothideomycetes > Mycosphaerellales > Teratosphaeriaceae > Teratosphaeria > Teratosphaeria destructans. The sequence goes on from WBMN01000010.1 coordinate 645,955, forward strand.
GCGGCATGGCGAGAGCTGCAACGTTGGCTTGCGCGGCGCTGGAGTACTTGTAGGTTGGGGCAAAGGTGATGGGCGCTTCGGTCAGGAGGTGAAGGGTGTTTCCTTTGGAGAGTTCGCGGGACAGTTGGTCATGAGAGAGGTGTTGAGTGATGTGTTTGGGGTCGGAGGGCGCGTCGACGGGTTGCGGCCAGGAGTCGTGGGAGGGTGCGGAGGGAGAGGGTTTGGTGTCGGAGGTGCGGTAGTTGAGGTCGCCGGCGAAGAAGAGGTAAGTGGGTGGTGTGAACATGGAGTGCTCGTTGTAATTTGTCGTGGTATCGGGAGAGAGCAAGGGTTCTTGCTCGTCGTCGTCGCCGTCGGTGATCTTGTGCGGAGGCGCTGTCCCTGTGCCCTTCTCCACTCTTTCGAACACGAGACGCTCGCATATGCTCTTCCAGTCGGCATTCCTCCTCTCCCAATTCTCCTCCATCGGGGCCAGGTGCGCCGCGACGAACGTGTTCGCGGCCTCGTCGCCCCCATCGCTCCACCCCAGCCGGACGCCCACCGCGCCCTTGTTGCCCATGTCCCACAGCCCGCACCCGACGCCGCCCGTCTCGATCCATCGTATGCGCGACTCGACTTCGGGCCGCGCGAAGACCAGGATGCCCGTCAGGCCGACGTTCCTCGCAATCACCGAGACATACCTGCTGTCCTTCCCGAACCGGGCCGTCGCCGCCCGGTATATGGCTTCCGAAAAATTCACCAAGTAGGGTGCTAACCACGAGCCTCCGAGGAAGCTGTACGCGATGGGGGCGATCTCTTGCAAGGACAGGACGATGAGGTCGGGGGGGAGGTCGGTGTGGAGGCTGTTGAACAGGTTGGCGGCGAAATAATCAATATTGATGGGGCTGCGGGCGGCATTGAAGGTGGTGAGGTAGACGTTGAGGTGGGCCATGATGTTTGATTAATCTTAATGAATTGATACATGTATGTAGATTGCCAAGTCGAGTCGTGTCTGGTGCTAGAGCGGGCAGCATGTGAAAGCGGCAGAAACACGACGCTACGTCATTACGTCATGGCGCGACTCAAGCAAGAAACACGGAACATGTAGTTAGTATCTGCAGTTGTTGAATAATACATACATGTCCCTAGTGATATACCGTCACCTCATCCTCCTTTTGATTATTGCCATCAACACGTCGGTGATTATTAGTCAATTGGAAACATCACGGTCAATCAATGACTTCACCCTGAGTCAGCAGGCGTTTGACTTGGCCCTGCGATAGTTCTACTGCTGCTCGTCTCGCACCCCGACGCGTCTTGAATCATGGCTGGGGGAGGGAGCAAGCCTGCCAACATGGACCCACGATCTACTTCGAGTCGGAGACGGAGAAGCAGACCCTCCTACACCGCCTGGGTGCTCGACAAGACCTTGAAGATCGCCATCTGGTACACCCTCATCACCGTCGTGTTCCGCTGTCCTTCCTCCCCGCGAGACCTGGTCGACGAGAGCCCTGTCGTGTGCAAATCCTACTTCTCAGTCAAGCACTATGTCTCGCCCTACGCCAAGCCATACTACGATCAGTATGCTGCTCCCTACCTTCAACACGCGCAGCCCTACTTCGACGTCGCACACGAAAAGGCATATCGACCCGCGTTTGCCGCGTATCAGCAGCATGCGGCACCCCTCGTCGCCCAGGCCCACGCCGTCGTATTGGAGCAGTGGGAGAAGACGGTGAAGCCGCAGCTCGAGGTCGCCAGACACCAAGCAGCCCAGCAGTACGACGCCCTCCTGGCTCCGCATGTGCAGAAGGTGGAGGATGTCGTGCAGCCATACTACGACTCGATCGCCTCTTCCGCCAGAGATATTTGGGAGCTGGAGCTGCAGCCCTTGTACAGGAAGTCGGCGCCGTACGCATACAAGCTGTACACCCAAGGCCAGAAATTCGCCGTCGACACCGCGTTGCCGCAGGCCAGGTACGCTAGTGCGGCCACCTGGGGCTTCTGGACTCGATCGATATGGCCGAAGCTGAGGGTGCTGTACGGCGAGAACGTCGAGCCGCAGTTGATGAGGATCACGGAGCGTCTCGGCCGGTACAAGGACGGAAAGAAGTTGGAGGCGGACATCAAGTCTGCTGAGATCAGCTCGTCTCTGGCTGAGTCCTCGTCGACGCTGACATCTGCTGCTAACTCTGCCTCCAGCGTTGCCAGTGCGCCCATCGAGAGCCTTTCATCCGCCTTCAGCTCTGTCACGTCTGCCGCGACCGAGCCGACATCTACGCTTCAACCCGCCGAGGCCTTCCGACAGGATCTGAAGAGCTGGGAAGCTGTCTCGTCGAAAGCTGCAGAGGAGGGCGCCGATCACCTGAAAGAGCATATTGCCGAGACAAGCGCACATCAGATTGCCAGTCAGGCGGAAGGCACAGGCGATGCTCTGGTTACCCAGCTCGAGCAAGCTGCCGAAGGCGCACTCAACAGCGTCAAGGCACATATCCTCAGTATCGTCGCAGGCATTCCGGAAGATGCCGATCACGGTGCTTTTGAGCAGGCGAACGACGACCTTGCCAAAGCCATCCGGAATGCTGGACAGGCTGTCAAGGCATCCGCGCAATCAGTGCGTGATTGGAAACAACGGTACAGTCATGATATTGATGAGCTGGTCGACAAGGCTCTGCAGTCTACTCTGGAGACCATCGATGGCATCCGCGAGCTTCGTCTGACAGAAATCGGCCGCAAGTACGCCAACGAGGGTCTGCCACACAAAGAGTGGACCAAGTACAACGACCTGAAGAAGGCCACCCAAGATTGGCGCAACGATGTCGCCAAGGTCGTCAGCAACAATGAAGACGTGAAGAAAGCCAAGGCAGCAGGCGACGACGTTGAGCACCGTGGTATGGCGATCGCCGAGGACAGTGCGAAAGAGCTTGCACGCTTGAAGGAGGTTGGAAAGTGGAAGATAGCATCTCAGGACGCTACCGACGACTTCGAGACCAAGACCGTGCCGCCCGTGGCCAAGAAGGCGCAGAAGAAGGTCGAGGATGCCGCAGCTACCGCTTCACAGGCTGTATTTGGCAGTGAAGAAGGGGCGGTGGAGTCGGCTACAAAGGCGGCGGCCGCAAAAGCGTCGAGTCTGTCGAGCAGCGCTTCGGATGCCGTATATGGTTCGACAGGATCTGTCGAGAGCCTGGCGAGTCAGGCCTCGTCGTCTGCTGCGCACGTAGCTTCGCAAGCCAGTGAGGCGGTTGAAGGCACGCCGCCTAGCTTGACCGACAGTCTTACGAACGCCGCATCTCAAGCGTCCGAAGCTGTCATCGGCTCGTCCACTGGCCCAATCGAGAGCGCAGCCATCGAGGTCTCGTCGTCCGCAAAGAAAGCCTCTCAATCTGCCAAGAGCGCAGCAGATGGCGCCTATGCTGCCGCTGCTGGACAGGCTGAGCAGCTTCCGATCCAGGACCTGAGCAAAGCTAGCAAGCTTGCCGAACACGCTGTCTCGTCCGCTTCTGAGGCCGTCATTGGTACAGAGTCGAGTCTGACCGATAGCTTGACTGACGCAGCGAGCAAAGCCTCTGAAGCGGTCATTGGATCCGAGACGCCAGTGACGGAGAGCTTCGCCAGCTCGGTGTCTTCTGCCGCTGCTAAGGCAAGCAGTAGTCTCGGTCCAAAGGCTGCCAGCATTTTGGCGGCAGGCAAGGCGAAGCAAGATGCCGCCAGCAGCTCCGCGTCCTCTGTCGCCACTCAAGCATCGGACGACCTCTCTTCTTCGAGCTCCGTGGCGAGCTCCTACGCCAACAGCAAAACCAAGGTGTTCGCGGGTGCAAACGCCCAAATCATTGTTGAAGCTCGTGAGCCAATCCTTGATGATGTCGTGGACGATGACGAGGAGGACACCTACAGCGCGAAACTGCAATCCATCTTTAATGCTGCAGGAACTAACGCTGCTCAGTTGACGCAGGCCATTCAGGATGCGATGAAGCATACTCCCACCTCACAGGGCACAGTCGAGAGCATCAGCAGTCTGGCGTCTGCGCAATACGAGAGCGCCATTGAGGCTGCCAGCTCCGTTCTCTTCGGCTCCAAGGCTGCAGAGTCCACCGGCAGCGCGGCCGCAAAGGACATATACGAGAGTGCTGTCACTGCTGCAAGCTATGCGATCTACGGTACGCCCACGACGGCTGCCCTAGGTCACTCTGCTAGCTCCGCTGCAGCCTCTGTTGGATCACAGGTCAGCAAAGCTACTGAAGGCGCAGCCAGGATAGCCAAGGATCGCTACAGTGCTGCGTTGAGCCAAGCTTCGGCCCATTACGAGATTGCGAAGTCGAGGGTATCGGAGCAGGTGTCTGGGACGCCGCAGCCGATTCACAAGCAAATGTTTGCGAGCGTTGAGTCAGCTTACTCGGATGCTCTCCACGCTGCCAGCTCTAGCTTCTCTGCCGTCACTCGTCCGACTGCTACCGGTTACGACTGGTCGGGTTTGCTGAAGTCGCAGTACGAATACGCCGTCAGCCAGGCCTCGGTAAATTATGATGCAGCCAAGTCTAGCGCATCCGTTGCGATCTCAGGTACTCCTGAGCCGATGCACAAGCAAGCACTCTCGAGCGCCGAATCGATATATTCTGCAGCGCTTGGAGCTGCGAGCGAGAACTACCAGGCCGCGATGGCAGCTTTGCCAACCACGAATCCGGTCACTCAGCCCACCGGCGCCTATGCGAGCATCAGTGCCATTGCCTCTAGCAGGCTGAGTGAAGGTCTGGCTGCCGCAAGCGCGCAGTACCATAGTGCTAAGATCGCTGTCGGTGTTGAGCCGACGCCTGTGCACAAGCAATACCTCGACTCTGCGCAGGCTGCATACTACCAAGGGATCGGACTTGCTTATGATAGGTATGCAATGGACAATGGAAAGAAGTGGTTGTTAACTGATGATTTTTCAGGTACTCGTCATTCTTGAACGCAGCGTCCAGCGTCGTTGGCGCTACGCCCACGACCGGTTACGAGCCTTACCTCGCGTCAGCTACTAGTGGCTACAGCGCATACCTCACCGCCGCCCAGAGCTCTTATAGCTCTGCCCTTGCTGCTGCATCGAGCAATCTCGAAAGCTTGAAGAGCTCTGCGGAATCGTTCGTGCCCAACGTCCAAGGCGGAAACACCAAGGGTCCATCGGGTAGTGTGCTGGAAGACATGTCTGCTGGATACGAATCAGCAGTGGCCGCTGCCAGCTCGCAGTTCGCTGCTGCGTCTTCATCAGCCAGCGAACTCTTCTACGGCTCGCAGAAGGGTACTTTGGAGCAGGCTAGTGAGGCCATTGGTAGCGCGTACGATTCGGCGACTGGTGCAGCCGGTAGCATGTACACAGATGCTGCATCGCAGGCCAGCTCTGCCATTTATGGAAGCGAGACTCCTTGGACTGAGGCCGTGGCGAGTCAGGCAAGTGAGAATTGGGAAGCGCTCATCTCGCGCGTAAGCGAGAACGTATACGGCCAGCCTGTGCCGTGGACCGCCCAAGCGTACAGCCAGGCTGGCTCTTACGTATCCCAGGCTACAGAGGCTGCCGGCCAGGGGTATGCGCAAGCTACTGAGGCTGCACAGCTGCAATTCGCTGCTGTGCAGTCAATCTTCTCCGAACTGGTCAGTGGGAAGGAGCCGGATTTTACCGACAGTGTCTACTCAAGACTGCAGTCTGCATACTCTACAGGTGCACCGGATCTCGCATCAAGCGCTTCTAGCTACGCCAGCGAGGCCTACGCTTCGGCTTCGTCAGCAGTTTCGGCGGTCTTTACTCCACCTGCTCAGCTCGACAGTCTGCTCAGCCAGGTCAACGAGCAATTGAGTTCCGCGGTCGATGCGGCCAGCCAACAGGTGTACGGTACCTCGAAGGGGACCATCGAGTCCGCGACCGAGGCAGCGGCGTCAGCATACTCGGACGCTGCTTCTGCCGCCAGCTCAGCAATCTACGGCACCCAAACCGGCTACATGGAGGCTGCGCAATCTTCCATCGCGGACGTCGGACTGCAAGCGTCAAAGGCCATCTCGGAAGCCGTCTACGGCACCCCAACCAGAACCATCGAGCTCGCGCAAAACAGCGCGGCATCCGTCTACTCGTCCCTCACGTCCGCGGCTTCCCAACAAGCCGCCGCGGTGTCAGAAGCGGTGAGTAGCGCTCTCTATGGCGAGGAGAAGAGCTACGTCGATCGCTTGAACGAGCAGGTGCAGCAGGCTGTGGCTAGCGCGCAGTCGAGGATAGCGGAATTCGGCGCTGGTGCATCAAAGGTTGGTGCAGAGAGCATCAGCGCGGCTTCCGAAGCTATTGTCGAAGCGGTCAATTCTGTAAGCAGTGTGGCGAGTGAGGCGACGAATAGAGTCAAGGATGAGCTCTAGAGGAGTTGGACCTTTGAATTGAAGAGGAGGTGGGAGGGAGTGAAAGAAATGGCTGATGGAAGGAGAAGGATGGTGGTAAGGATTATGGCCATGAGAGGAGAAGCAAAGGAAAGGGAGGACGAGAAGAATGAAGAAGCAGCCGTGCATGGTGGCTGGTGGCTGCTTCTTTTCGTCCTCGTCGCGTCGGCGTTGTGTGCGTGGCGGGGCGACTCGGGGCCAACAGCACGGTCATGATGACAAATGACTGACGAGATGGGTCAGCCAGCGCCAGAGGAGGATGTCGCTTTTTTGTTTGTTGTTCTCCCTCTTACAGCGTGCATGCGCGAGTGTACACATGAAGATTGGCTTGGGCTGCTGCACGATATCCCCTATGAGCTCTTATGTGTGTTATATGTCTAGAGTATATTCTTTCTCATGGTTGTTGAGAGACTTTTTGGGCACTAGCGGTTAGGAAGGGCACGATAGTGATGGTAGAAAGGTCTGCTAATGAGTGGTCTTTGGGTTCCGCTCCCCGATTCTCATCAGGTATAAGGTATACCCTCGTAGACGAGACAGCCGTGGATTTAAAGACTTCATGTCGTTGATGAGACGGAACAAGCAGGACAAGGTAAGACAGCAGACTAAGGGAAAAAAAAAGAGAAAAAACTTGAGTGAGTGGGAGAATCCTCTCCAATTATTCGCCGCAGATCCATTCATCATCATCATCATAAGGTACGTACGTGAGGTGGGTATCTTATCGCCAAAAGGTGAAACCTTCACCCCCCCCCCCCCCCCCCCCCCCCCCCCCCCCCCCCCCCCCCCCCCCCCCCCCCCCCCNCCTCCCCTCCCCCGAAAAAACCGTCGTGATTATTACTCATACAGGCTTTCGTACCTACAATCCATCTTTTCTTTTGCCGTCAGAACTGTTGATTACCACCACATACGTTTGTCTCCGGGCTGCATGCCATGCTAGTTGCCCACCTCGCGTCACCGGAGCGAATCGCTCGAAGGATGGGAGGAAGGGGGGCGGAAGCAGGATGGAGACATTGGGGGTTTGCGCGCCGCTGCTTGGGGGGGAGGGAAGCAAGGAGCCCTCGACACCTCCGATGTGGATAGACCGAACCTGGTTGTGACGGATGCCCTCCCGATCGATGAGTCGTGATCTCTTCTTCTTTTTTTTTCCTGTTTTCGGGTTGATGATAGGGTTTCGCAAATGCGTTCGGAAGGGCGATGTCTGACGGGAAGAAGCCGAAGAGATGGATGAGAGATGGAAACAAGTGACGCCACCCCCCTCTCCCAACGCCTCGCTTGTCCCTCCGCTCTGTCGCTCGTGGATAAAGGAGTCAAATGAGAAAAATGCTTGATTGCTTGCTTGCTGTCAAATCGCCGCCAATCGCAGTGGTACGCCGATGAGGGATGGTGAACGTGATGGGAGGAAGCTCTTTCTGGCCGTCGTCGCAATGTCCTTCGTGTGTGTGTGCGGGAAAGTTCTCGCGAACATGTCAACCTGAGCTTGCGTTGGAACGACGACTTCTTTCGTCTTCCTTGTTTTGGCCATCCAGCGGCGGCGAGGTGCTTAGATGGGTATCATCGTTGCACGCAAAGTGATTCGTAAGTCGTTACTCGGCAATCGGGGAAACTGAAAGGTGCGTTTGTGGGTTTGAGAGGATGGTGGTGGGAAGGACTGGGCTTGCTTCATGCCAACTTGTGGCCGCAGGTCCGTGTGGAAACTCATGTGGCTCTTGGTTGAGATGATTGTGTGATCTCGCTGGGCTTGTGCAAGCAGAGTTGTGGGCGAGACTCCAGAGCATGCTGGGCGGGCGAGTCGACCAATTTCGTGTCAATGTCCGCTCTCGTATCCATCTTCGGGAATCTTCTGCTGCTTCTTGCCGATCCGGCTACCAGAGCCTTTGCTGCTCCCATGATAGGCCGAGTCCCTGCTCGAGCCACCAAAAACCAGTCGTGCTAGTCCGCCGTCATCAGCAGCCTGCATCTCGATCTTGGCGTCCCCGTAGACGTGCAGGACCGTCCCGCCAGCCTTGATCTCAATGCCATCGGTCTTGGACGCCTTTGAAGAAGAGCCGGCGCTTCGACGGCTGCGACCGGAGACATGACTGCCCGAGGCCCGTCGTTCAGTACGCTGCGTGGCTTGACGAATGTTCTCCGCCGTGAGTTCGGGCACCTGAGGTCCAGAGACGCCACGTTGATATTCCTCCGCTATGATCTGTTCCTGATCGATCTTCAATCGTTGCAATCCACGAAGGAACTGCTCTGTCTCTTCTTTCGGGATGTACACGGCCCTTCTTCCACGCTGGTCTTCCACAATGACCCTCTGGTAGCTTGAGCCGGAAGACACGGATGTCGGCTTAGTGCCACGCGAGCCCTCGGTGGAGATAGACAGCCGCCTGCTGCGGCTGGAATGGGACGACTCGGGGCGTGGCCGGCTGACCACGGCACGAGCGGTACGGTCGGAACTGTAGTTGTCGGATGACGAAAGATCATAGGCTCCTCCATCGGACCTCGGTGCTCGGTGCAGCGGCTCGCGAGACGCTCGAGGTACCTCTGGAACCGTGACCGAGTTTCGATGCACTGAAGGTCGTCGGGAAGGTGGCGGCATAGCCTTGCGAGCTCGACGTGTCCGCTCTAGCTCTTCCTCAGAGTCTTCGGATTCAGTGTCACTGTCGGTATCGCTGGAAGGCCGACTTGCGGGCATGATCTGCGGTTGCCGCTGGCGCTCCCGAATGGATTCGATTCGCTTTTGACCGCGCTGCACATTTTCGGCAGCCCAATCGAAGCCAGATATGGCTGGGTTCGCTTGCCGAGCGGAGTACTGATTGAAGGTGCTCGTCGGCGGGATCATTTGGTTCGGAGAAGGCTGTGTGACGGGCGAGGCAGACACATGGGTCGATATCATCTGCGTGGGTGGGACACTGCCGTACAGGACCGGCCGTTGGAATGCCTGATAGGGGGCCTGCGGATAGGGCTGTACATTTGGTACATTTTGGTGATAGGACAGGAAACTTTGGTAGGCAGATGGCGCGGCCGGTGATCCGTGCGGGGCCACTGCGTTTGGTATGTATCCATGCATGCTCACGGGTCGTGCTTGGGTAGATATCGATGCCCGGCGCGCACTGGTACCGGGAGTCGCGTTTGCTGGCGTTGGTTGTGCGTACTGAATAGCATTTGCGTGGGCTGCCTGAGTTGCATACTGAGCCTGCCCGGTATACCACGCATTCCACGCTGCGAGCTGTTCGGGCGTATAGTGTTTCGGGAGGGTGTATCTGCGTTCCGGATTCCGAGTAGAGGCTTCTGCGCTTGTGTCCGGCGGCTGCTGGTCGCGTTGGCTGTTGCTTCGGTGAATGACGACAGCCTTGGGCCGGCTAGCCTGTCGCGCGGCGGATGTGTTCGCTGTGGCCCCTACGTGTTTCCCACTCGTCGTGGCAACACCGTGTTGTGAGGAGTATCCGGAATCGCTCGCTGCGTCGCGCTTCTGTGGTGGCCGCACTGAGCTCGCGCGCCGGTGCGTGGCTTGCTTGACGATTCCTGGCCTGACTTTGTTCTGGTCGTCATCATACTCTTCCAAGTACGCGGCCTGGGGCGCCTTTTTCTCAGGCATGTCGCTGTCGGCGCGAAAGTGCCGAGACGGGCCTCTGACTCTGACCTCCAGTCGATCTCCGGTATGTGTTCTTTGCGGGGCGAAGCAGCCTCCTGTACTAGTAGTGACCTGAACGCTTCCTCTTCAATCGCTTGCGCTTCGGCGACTGGCGCAGTGAAAAGTGCTCTGTGGGTGATCCAAGTGCCGTATGTTCATTGTGACATGTCTCGGATAGTACAGAGGCATTGTTGGAGAGACAAACGTCGACAGAGTCCAGCAGGCAAACACGCCGATGACTGTTTGCGCGCAGCCACTAGGGGCGCTCGTGGTGGTTACCGGTCATGCAAAGCGGACAGTTACCTGCAGGCGACGAGATGCTACTACTGACGCCGGGCTGCTTAAAGGCAGAGGGGGGTCAGATAATAAAAGATCTTTTCGGCCCAGACGCGCGAGTACTGTAGGTAGTCGTGTGTGTGTTGAAATGGGCATCAATGAGTCGGCACAGATGGGTGGCACACTACTGGAGGATGCCCAAAGGCCGGGGGAAGAGTGAGGGATACCTTGTCCTTGGTCAACGGCCAATCCCACCTGGCGCGAAGAGTCGGGCAGAGGCGTCTGGCATCTAACGCGATGGGTGGCTAGTGTTGCACGCATGCAGTAGCTTGCAGGTCTGCAGCCTGTAGTAGAAGGTGGAGAGCTGCGGCGTGGACTGATGGGTGTAGAGTCAGGCGAGAACCCCGACACCATCTGGGTCAAGGACGGGGATGCCCAATAGTGACCTGATGAACATCCTCAGGGCGTGGTTGTTTTCGTACGTCGGAGGGAGGACCCTGTGCAGAGATGAGGTCGGGGAGTCGCTTGCTTCCGGCGCACGTCCGTCCCTCACGTGGCTTTCCTCTTGGAGCATATCATTCGCCAGAGGACTCACCCAGGTCCCAGGCTCGTCAGTCCATACCACCGCCACGACTCTTGGATGCTCGTCGGCCTCGTCATCAACCTCGATTGGGCACGATGCCTCTGGACCAATCACCGTCCGCCTGGGTCCTACGACTACCGAGTACATTCTAGAGCGAGCCACAGTATTGCTCCTGGACCGTCCTTTCGCGGAGCCCGTTGACTGCCAAAATGTCCTAAGATCCGGGTAGCTCCGAATAGCGATGAGGTTCTCACCATCGCACCGATGCCGAACCAAGAACCCGATGCACGACTTAGTCTCTTGCGTCCTTCGTGCCTGCATCCACGGCCGAAGAGAAGCTCTGACACGGTAGCTTGAGGACTTCCTCACCGCCACCTGTGGTGCTGCATGTGCATGTAGATGAATCCGCCGTCATGTGGGAGCGAGCATCATCGCTTGCTTGCCGAATGAGGAAGGAGCACACCAGCATTCCAACTCCGCAAAAATGGTATATCTATCATTAATAATCATGTTCTCGATGACCAGACGATGGTGCTGCTCGTAGACACTGGGACCCAACTCGACGATAGGCTTGCAAGCTCCCACGTTGCTGCGTCAATGTTGTGAAACGTAGCGCGGGTCAGCGTTCAGTGGCCTGCGTAATGATAATAAGTACCAGTAGGCAGTAGTACGGCTGCACAAGCAGATGCAAGCATTCGATCCATCAGCATAGATCCTAGTGCGCGGTGGTGCGTGGAAAGCAAGCGTGCGTCAGGTGCTATCGGTCTTTCTCAAGGACGGACCAGATTCCCCCCTAGAAACACTTTCAGGTGCGTTACAGAGCAGAGACCTCAGCAAAGCTACATCCATTCTGGAGATTCCCATACTGATTCAAGGCGCACATTCTGGTTTTGACAGTGATGGAGTCTGCATAGATCGCGTCAAAGGTTGAGCATTTCCTGTAAGGAGGTATGCCGCATCGGTACCCAAGGATTGCAAGGTTGGCTCTGATGTTCAAGTAATGCATGCCCGCTCTCGGCACTGCTCAAATCGCGGTTCTGGACTTGCAAATCAGGTTGGGTTGCAAGGTCGTGACTAGGTAAACATGCAAACATGCGTAAGACGACCGATGAGGACCCCAATGTACCTTATGCTGGGCGTATTGAAGCCTTTGAGGTGGTTCTCGTAGCTTGCACCGAGTGTAGTGCCAGCGCCGAGGGAGCACGCAGACCACCACGAGATGGACATGAGAACGGATAGGTATTGACGATGCTTGCGAAGATTGTCTCTCCGAGGGACCTCTATATACACTCGTTGGGTAGTGTAGTGTACGATGACGACTTCCGGCTTCTCACGATCGTGTGTTGTCACTGATGCAACTCATGTCGGGGATAGGACATGCTCTGATGCTTTCATACGGGATGTCATCGTCAACGAGGAGGTTGTGAAGAAGTGATGTCTCCAGTAAACAACAACATTGCGTTAAGGTCGCGTTTCTTTTTCTTGGCGTGAGGCAGCCAGGCATCGACGCTGATGAGGCGGGACTTTGCGACTGAACATGTATAGAACAACGACATTTCTCTGGCGCCATCCTCATATTACACATTACACATTCGAGGAACCCAGAGTGTGCCCTACAATTGATGCTGTGGTTCCCCAATCCATTCGCCCGAGCTGGTCACTCTATCCCATCAAACGCCTTGTTACCTACTGGTCAAAAACTTTGCGCCAAAAGGTCGGCTTGCCTGAGTCACGCATTACTGGGTCAGGCCAACAGACATATCCCGAGGGCACAGTCTCGTCCATCCTCGCACATCAGGCTCACCAGCATGGCGGTCGCCCACGGCCATACGGCTGGCTCGAAGTTCAGTCTAGATCAGATCACGTCGCAACTCCAGAAGATCGGGCTATCAAATCCTCAGCTACCCACGTTCGAGGGCGTGCAGCTCTACCCCGAGTACAACCCGGTCGACACCTTCCGCGCATATATCATCGACCAAATACACAAGATCACCGAGGCCGATCCCGTCATCATCGACAAAGCGGTTGCCTGGACCCAGGACCTCAAGCATGGGGACCTCGTGCTGCCAGTGCCCGCCCTTCGTTTGAAGACCAAGAAGCCGGACGAGCTGGCCAAGGAGATTGAGGAGAGATTCGACCTGCCTCAGCTTTTCGACAAGGTGCAAGCCGACAAGACTTTCGTTCGCTTCTTCTTCAAGCCAGGCCCTCTAGCGAGCCTGACTTTGAAATCCGTCTTGCAACAGAAGAGTCAATATGGCTTCAATCCGAATCTTGGACTCCAGGATCCCAGCAAACCGGAAGGGCCGAGGAAGAAACTGATTGTGGAATACTCGTCGCCGAACATCGCCAAAGAGTTCCACGCTGGCCATCTGAGGAGTACCATCATCGGTGGTTTCCAGACCAAGCTTTACAGAGCCGCAGGGTGGGATGTTCTGTCAATGAATTATCTTGGCGATTGGGGCAAGCAGTATGGTGTCCTTGCGCAAGGCTTCGAGAAGTATGGCAGCGAAGCCGAGCTGGAGCGAGACCCGATCAAGCACCTCAACGAGGTGTACGTCAAGATCAACCAGGACAATGCCGAGGAGCAGAAGCCGGTCAAAGCCTTGACTGAAAAGAAAGAAGAGCTGGAGAAGCTGAAAAATCCTCCAAAGCCGAAAAAGCCAGCCAAAGGCAAGGAGGCGGAATCTGTGCCAGAAGTCAAATGGACCGATGAACAGGAGAAGGAGCTGCAAGACGTCATCGCACAGATTGAAAAGACGCAAGAAGAATTGGCAGCCATTCCAAGTATCGACGAGAAGGCTCGCCGCTTCTTCAAGCGCATGGTCGAAGGCGACAAGGATGCGCTCAAGTACTGGCAGAAGTTCCGGGACTTATCCATCAAAGCCTATATCGAGATGTACTCACGCCTGAATATTGAATTCGACGAGTACTCTGGTGAATCGACGGTGCTGGAAGCTGACATGGACAAGGCCGCGGATGTTCTCAAGGCAAAGGGTATCAGTGAGGACAGCAAAGGTGCTGTCATCGTCGACCTGGCCAAGCATGGCGCGCCCAAGCTCGGCAAGACTCTGGTCAGGAAGAGAGATGGCACATCGCTGTATCTGACGCGAGACATCGCCGCCAATTACGAGCGGTATGAAAAGCACCATTTTGACAAGATGATCTACGTTGTCGCCTCACAGCAAGACGTACACCTCGCCCAATTCTTCAAGATCCTGGAGTTGATGGGACCGCCTTACTCCGACGTGGTGGCAAAGTGCGAGCACCTTTCATTCGGCATGGTCAAAGACCCCAAGGGCCAGACAATGTCTACCCGTAAAGGTACCGTCGTCTCTCTGGCCGACTCTCTCGACGCAGTCCACGACCACATGCACGGAGTCATGCGGAGCAACAAAGACAAGTACGACCAAGTCCGGGACCCTGAAGCTACAGCCGACCTCCTCGCCATCTCTGCCATCATGGTCCAAGACTACAGTGGCAAGATGGTCAACAACTACAATTGGGACATGGAGCGCATGACCTCATTCGAAGGCGATACAGGCCCGTACCTCCAATACTCACACGCCCGCGTCTGCTCCATGGAGCGCAAGGCCGACGTCCCGCACGACCAGATCGAGAACGCAGACTTTACCATCGCCGCCACGGCGTCCAAGGAAGGCGCAGACCTCGTGCGGGTCTTGTCGCAATGGCCGGATGTCTTCCTCAACACGTACAAGACCCGAGAGCCCGTGACGGTCCTGACGTACCTGTTCAAGATGACCCACATGCTGTCGTCGTGTTACGATGCGAAGGACACGAGTAATAAGAATGCCAAGACCATGTCGGTCATGTATGCTGAGACGCCGGAGAAGAAGGCGGCGTTGATGGCGCTGTACGATTCGGCTCGGCAGGTTCTGGCGAATGGGATGAGCTTGCTGGGGTTGACCCCCGTGGAGAGGATGTGAGGGTGAGCACATGATCGATCATAGTGTGGGACACTGGCGATATGTTTGGCCAGCCCGAGCGGAGATGTACTTGTACGAAGCAGTCAGACCTCATTCTTCGAGCCCGCGACTCCCTCTCCAGCGACAGCTCTCATGTGGTCTATCTGCTCAGCATCACTCCTCCTAATCCCTCGTGACCGGATCAAGCGACCCATACATACCCTCATCTCCACATCCCCCACCCTCAACGTCTTCGACTCCATCATCTCCCCGTTGTTCCGCACCAGAGCCAAACATTCCACTCAGTCGTTCAAGACACATCATCCCCGCGACAACGACAATGTACACCGGCGATGCCCGTGCCCGGACATTCAACACTGTCTTTGGTGAGGATATGGTTGGAGGGTCGCAGGTCGGTTGTGCTGGTGCGCTGCTTCGCGCGGATGTGTTTTTGCAGCAGGCTGGTATGTATTGATGGTACGCAAGTGATATTTCGCCAAGGTGTATTCCCCTTGGTCGATCCAGATCAGCGGGGTTTTTCTCCTACTACAGGGGCGCGATCTTCTTTGGAAAAGACGTGGTATGGGTGAGGCGAGAATGATGGGGCGAGTGGCGCGTCTCAAGACGTTTGTCATGACTTGGCTGCTTGGCACGAAATACATGTCGGCAGACAGATTAGAGCACGTACTATGTTTGTCTACCGGAGCAATAATGAGCGCCATGGTGTTTCTATTGAGAATGTGCTTATACTATATACATGACGCATTTGACAGACATTACTATTTGCGATGAGTGGCGAGAATCTTGCGGATTGTCAGCGGGCATTTGCATATTCCGCGCCAATCAATCAAAACTTTTGATACTGTAGGAGTGAAATGATCATTGATCAGCCCTGGCTTTGGTCCCACTACAACCTCAGCGGCAGCCTCCGCTCCTGCGATCTGCCCTCCAGACGCGCATCTCTGCCACGGCCGCACCTGGCTCCACGAACCAAACCCTTCACCCCGCTACCAGCATCCTCCAGATCAGCGACTGGGGCCTCTTGCGCTCGCTTGCCACTCTCCTGCATCCGCATCGTCCTCAGCTGCTGGAGAAAGTCGTGTTGCGCACTGCCAGGGACTGTGCCGTACGTCACCAAGGCTGTGGCTGGCACGCGCTCCAGTATCTGAGCAACGACGTTGTAGTCCTTGTAGTCGGAGATGTGCAAGGGGGTGAGCTTCTGGCTGGGATACTGCTTCCGGTAGATCATGGCGATGCGGAGCGTCTTCAGCGAGACGAGTGCTTCGAAGGGAGAAAAGTCGACGTCGGCGTAGGAGGCGTTGAAGTAGTTGGTGCAGTCTAGGACGACGCAGAGATGCTGGACTTTCGGGAGGACCCTCGGCGGCAGCAGCGAATCTGGGATGGTGGGCCAGCACGTGTCGTGTGCATTGACCGAGATGCAGATTTCGTTGTCGCTGAACAGGAGGCTGTCGATCTCGTAGTAGATCTGCTTGCAGGTTCGCAGTAGGGCCGGCGAGATCGCAGGCTGGATGACCTTGCGGTGGGTCTTGGTCGAGGTCAAGCTGAGGACTCCTGTGATCGCCAGTGCGGACTCATAGATGCGGAGTCGTAGCTCGGGTGGTAGGTCCAAAAGGCGAAAGACGCCCGTGGCTGTCGTGAGTGGCGGTTCAGGGGTGAGGACCAACATCGCCAATATATGCTGATGTTTGTTGATGTCGATGTCGATGTTGATGTTGATGTTGATGTTGACGTTGATGTTGATGTTGATGTTGACGTTGATGTTGATGTTGATGTTGATGTCGGGTGTTTTCTAAGTCATGGCAGAGGACATATAGGCCAGGTGGGCGGTGAGTAGGTTTTTATATGTCTGTTTTATGCAGTCGCGGCATGATGGTCGTCGTCATGCATACATGTAGCTGCGCCAGATGCTGGGCGGGGGGTGATAGACAGATTGGGGTGTGTGAGTTGTCAGGCCACAGCCACACGCTGTTGTGCTCAGTCATCAATCTGCATCTCCTGCCAACACCCGTCGACCCCCCAAACTTTTCATTATTTACGATAAATCACATGCATCCATGCCGCGCCGGGGGCGGAGCTGACGTTTCTCCGTTCCGGTCGCTATAGTAACCCGCGACAACACTGAATGACGTGCGGGGAGGTTGGGCTCGGGGCGACCAGCCTGCCATTATTTGATATTACAGCCACCACCGATTACATCCCCGAGTCATATTGCGGCGAAAGTGCTTCTTTCTGGAGTAATCGCCACAGTGACATACTCAAGCATTCGCATAACAAGTCACTCCCAAGCGTCCATCCACATCCACTACAAAAGGTCGAAGGCGTACAGCAACCACAATTCGACGGAGCCACCATCATCGCAAGCTGAGGCTCACCGCAAGCTGAGGCTTCGGCCTGCAGCTTGATCGCAACACTATGGCACCCGTCAACCCGCTCAGCAGCTCCATCGTCGGTCTCGCACTCTCTTCCCTCGAACTCGACCAACGCAGCCCCGACACCGCTGCCCACCTCCGGCCTCGAAGCGATGGCACATCACCACTCGAAGCCAACAAGATCCTGACCGCCCGCGCATCGTCCACCACCTACAAACCAGGCCAAGGCACCAAAGCGCCCGAATCCTTCAACAATGCCTTCTTCATCGCCCTATTCGCCATCATCGGCGCCGCCATGGTCATCACCGCCATCTGGTTCTTCTTCTGGGCCAAGAACGGCGGCTTCCGATTCCGCGAGGGCGACTGGGAAGATTACAAGAGTACCGTGTTACGGAGAAAAGGCCCAGACGGCAAAACGCTGAGCAACGCGACCAAGAGCACCAAGCTAGGCGGCGGCAGCAGTATCGCCGGCACACAGCGATACAAATGGGCGAAGGCAGAGGCGAAGAGCGTCGTCGGCCGCGACGAGAAAGGCCGCAAGGGCATCCGCGCCAAACGCGGCTGGGCAAACACCCACAGCGTCCTCTACAGCGACGACTACCAGAAGGAAACCTTCCGCGACCAAGAGGGCACCATCAGCGACATGACCGAGATCACCGAGGCCAACACCGAGTACAATGCCCACGGCCGCCGCTACCGAGACCGCGACGTGCACGAGTACAAGCGCGAGAAGCCCGCGCGCGTCGGCGGCCTCAACAGAGCGGCAGACGGCTCGCACTTCGGCACCACGATCGCGGGATCGGAGACCATGTCCGAGTCTTCGGAGCAACCGCTCATCAGTCGCGAGCAACGGGCGGCGAACCGGGAGAAGGAGCGCGCGGAGCGGAGAGCTCGCGAGGAAGCAGCCAAAATGGAACGGCGGTGGAAGCGGGAGGCAGAGGAAGCGGCGGCGGCGTTGGCGAGAGAGAACACCGGAGCCCCGCCTGCACCCGCGCACACGAGCGGCACGACGAAGAAGTCCGCGACGCCGTCGTCCGCGAAACCCGCCGCCTCGAAACAGCGCTCCGCCTCGCGCTCCCGAAGCCCTAAGAAGCGCGAGACGCGTGACTTCTCCTACACGTCTGGTCCCGCGTCTGAGATCCTGAGTACGGCGTACACGCCCACCGAGTCGTCGGGCAAGCGCACCAGTAGCTATTATGATGCGTATCGGCCGCGTCACTCGGGGAGGGGCGAGGACTCGGATCGCGAGCGCGGGGGTGAGAGGAGGAGCGTGAGGCAGGGGAGTCCGAGGAAGAAGGTGGGGAGGCCGGGCAGGAGTGAGGGGTATAGGAGGGGTGTGGATGGGGATTTGGATCTGGAGTAGGTGGGTGGGAGGGTGATGGGTGATGGGTGATGGGTGATGCGTGGGGACGAGGGTCGTGAGGTTGTGTGTTTCGTGAGAGAGGCGAGCGGCATGGGATGAGGCGTTTGTTTGTTTGTTCGTGCGGGTGGGGTTCGAGGAGGGGATGATGATACGGGACGCTCGCTTGCTTGCGGACGGCGCTTTGGATGGTTGAGGGATGGCGAGAGTGTAGATAGACGAACAGTAACAGTGTAAAGAATGGAATGTGCACAGTGGCACTGTAAACTTGATTGAAGGGTCCATCAATTTAGGTTCGTTTGCCGCTAAGTATAATCGACGTCTGCGATGGGTGACAAGTTTGGTCGAGACTTGAGATTGAGGATGTCCATGTCTTTAGAGTACCTGACTGAGGGCTCTTGCGGCAGGATTAGGGTCCGGTGAGTGTCGTCGACGAAGATGCCTGCACACGGCTCTCAGGAAAGCCGGAAATACTCTCCTGTTCCCGAGAGGAAATCGACACCGTCGCTGCGTGAAGCTGTCCTCTCGAATACGAAGCACAACAACCTGTGCTCACCCTCTAGCTCTACGCTCGTCCCTACGCTCGAATTGTGTGGCGCGCCTCACGTATCAAAGACCAACCCCACGCCATCATCGCCCGCGGTGATAATCCTCCTGCCACCTCCCTGCACGAACCCCAAAACCCCACCGCCCTCTCCCCCGCCTCTATGGCCCCTCCACTCCCCTACGAGACCTTTATTCGCTGCTCCTGTAGTACCGCCCCTGACGTCCCATCGCCTGACCACGCCGTCATTGCCACATGACGTCAGGACCCAATTCCGCTCGTTGACCGTCCCTAACGGCGTTTTGACGAAGGAGACCTGGATGACGGCTTGCGGTGCTGTTTCGTCTTCGTGCGCGCCGGGGATGTGTCGGCGGGTGGCGAAGTTGTGGGCGACGTCGAATAGGGCTATGGAGCCGTCCACGGAGCCGGCGGCGAGGAGCGTGAGGGGTGGTTGGGAGAAGTCGAGGGTCTCGATGCCGTCGCATTGCGCTTGCAGGCTGGCTAGGATTTGGCCTGCTTGGCCTGCTGATGCGGAAGGCGTGGAAGGAGCTTGTTTGCCGCCTCCGAGTTTGGACTTGGCGCCTGCGCCTTTCGCGCCTACGCCGCTGGCGTTTTGGGATGCGGAGAGCCGGGGGAGACCGACGACGCGGATTTGGCCTTCTGCGCCTCCGACTGCTACGATGCCGCCGCC
The DNA here is from genome assembly GCA_010367425.1 of Teratosphaeria destructans. Lineage (NCBI taxonomy): Eukaryota > Fungi > Ascomycota > Dothideomycetes > Mycosphaerellales > Teratosphaeriaceae > Teratosphaeria > Teratosphaeria destructans. The sequence continues at coordinate 665,701 of WBMN01000010.1, forward strand.
GGGGGAGATGGCGGCGGAGTAGAGCCCTCCATCGACGCGGAAACGCTCATCGGCTGCTGTGAGGGCGACGACTGCTTGGCCGGCGTTGACGTCGACCAGACCGGCGGCGGCGGCTTCACCAAAGACGTCCCAGACGTAGAGCGAGCTGTCTTCGGAGACTGTGGCGAGGAGTTTGCCGTCGGGGGTCCAGGCGCCGGCGGTGCACGCGGCTTGGTGGAGGAAGAAGGTTTGGACGATTGTGAGGGGTGAGGTGGGGTCTTGCGGGTTGATGGTGTAGACCCAGACGCTGCCGTCGGAGGCGCCGAAGGCAATGGTGTTGGGGTACTGTTTGTGTGGACTCGGGAGTATCCAATTGATTTCTTCGACTTCTTTTGCTGATGCGATGAGCTGAGAGGGTGTGGTAGGTGTAGGAGTAGTATAGACGTTGAGTTTGCCGGCGAGTGTACCTGTGGCTACGAATTCGCCGCTGGGCAGGGTGAACGTGATGGCGTTGACGGACTCATCCTGCCCGTCCAGCTTGGCCATGAGCTGCTGCCCTTTCCGCTCTCGTGGCTGAGGATCCGACTCGTATGACTGAGGCAGCACTGGACCGTCCTCGGGCGTCGCATCCCACACATACGCCATGTCGTCCCCTCCCCCCGTAGCGACTATTTGCGGTTGCGTAGGATGCTGCGCAATGCAGAACATGCTGTCTTTGTGCTGATCGAAGTGCGCTACGCTGTCGTTGTGAAGCTGGATCTCCTCCATCGGACCCTCCATGTCCACCTCGTCGTCGTCGTCTCCCGAGTCCATGGCCGCATCCTCGTCATTCTGCTCAATCGTCTCTTCGGCTTCGTCGGCGTCGAGGAGGGCGTCGGCTTGCTCGTCCGTGAGTTGGGGATGGTCGTTCATATTGCGGTCTGCCATGTCTATAACTTGCAAGGTGTGAGTATGAGAGTGTCAAGAACAAAACGACGAGGCGCAAACAGTCCGAGTGCTTAGAAATTATTTTTGCGTCATCCCATCAGGTTATCGATAGTCGATCATGGCCATAGCTCCGTCACATGCACCCGACCTGTGCCTCCTTTCCCACTCTCCTCCCCCCATCAACGGCACAAGCAGGACCTCCCATCTCCTCCTCCACCACCGCCACAACCCATCACAATGGCCTCCTCCGCCTTCCAGGAATTCCGCGCCGGCCTCCCCCCACCCGCCGAATGCCTCGCCATCCTGCTCGGCATCGCCGAAGTCTCCATCTTCGGGCTCGCCGGTCTCGCCAACCCCCAAGAATTCGCAAAGGGCTACGGCCTGCACTACCCTTCCAAGTCCGACGCCCAGAAGCAACCCGGCGCGATCCAGTCGAACGAGAGCGAACAGAATAAGGCCCAGCAGGCGGAGCGCACGCACGATGCCTACATTGCCGCGATTGCGAGCAGGAATATCCAGAACGGGGTGCTGTTGTTGACGTTGGGGTGCTATGTGAGGGATCGGCGGGCACTGGGCATTGCAGTCGCGTGCTGCTTTATCACGACGCTGGCGGATGCGTTGATTGTCAAGGCGTATGGCGTGCCGGAGATGATGTGGGGACATGTCACTGGGATTTTCAATAGCATCACCATCGGAGGCAGCTTGCTCTGGTGGGGAAGGCAGGATCCGTGGTGGTGATGGATGCCACCAGGATGGAGTGATGAGTCGAGATGAAGTGGGCGTGGCTGCGATTGGACCAGGCGACCATGACTTCCGTGCGTGTATCAGTAGGCATAGAAGACTGGTGATGAAAGGGCAACAGGCAAAAGTGGAATCAAATGACGACAGAAGTAGCCAGAATATCGTGTATCTACAGCGCGACAGCATTGACCAACTTTGTACCGTCAACGCGACCGTCTATATTAGGTGCCTCGAGATCGTCCTCTTCTATTTTAGCCAGAAACACCTGCTCTTTATCGACCACACCAGATCACAGCAGCACCCAGCGATATGCCACTATACCTTCAGCTCTCCGATACTGTCTCCGAGCCTCCCAATCACATCTTCATACTTCTCCAACGCAGGCTTGACATCGTACTCCACAACCTCATCCACAATCTCCGGACACCGGCCGATAAACGTCTTCGGATCGGTAAGCGCTTCCAAGTCCGGAATGATCGGCCCGAAGAACTTGGTATTCCTGATGCGGTCGATGAGGTCGTTCGCCTTGCCTTCTTGCTTCACGACGGCACCGGCTTGGTGCGAGAGAACACGGATCTCCTCGTGCGTGTCCTGGCGCGAGATGCCCTTGTCCACCATGGCCATGATGACGTTCTCGGTGGCCATGAATGGGAGTTCCAAGTCGATGCGTTGCTTGATGATTGCCTCGTTCACCACCAATCCTGACGAGACGTTGTTGAGCAGGATGAGACACGCGTCGGCGCACAAGAAGGATTCGGGAAGCGTGATGCGGCGGATCGCCGAGTCGTCTAGACTTCGTTCCAGCCATTGTGATTTGTACGTCTGCTCCGCGTCGGTGCTGAAAGTCGCTAGCTTGCGGCCAAGAGAGCAGAGACGCTCTGAGCGCATAGGGTTCCGTTTGTACGCCATCGCACTGCTGCCAATCTGATCGGGCTCGAAGGGTTCTTCGAGTTCTTTGAACATGGCTAGGTGGCGGATGTCACCGCCCACGCGCTCAGCGGTGCAGCCGAAAGAGGAGAGGGCGTGGAGGATGTCGACATCGATTTTGCGGGAGTAGGTTTGAGTAGTGGACCGAGTCGCGGCCTTGAAGCTGGCTTTCTTGGTGACAAGTTCGTCCAGCTTCTTGACCTTTGAGTGATCGCCCTTGAAGATCGCGAGGAATGAAGCCTGTGTGCCAGTCGTGCCCTTGACGCCACGGAACTTAGTCAGTAGCCGTTCTCGTGCGTGCTCCAGGTTGTGCAAGTCATCGAGCAGGTCTTCAATCCAGATGGTGGCGCGCTTGCCGACTGTCACGAGTTGTGCTGCTTGACCGTGCGTGTACCCAAGGGCTGGCATGCTGCGGTACTGCACGGCGAATTTGGCGAGCTTCTGAATCACTGCGGCCAATTTGGGAAGGATTAGATCGAGAGCATCTCTCAGGAACAGCAGGTCTGCGTTGTCGGTGACATAGCACGAAGTAGCTCCCCAGTGGATGATGCCAGCTGCTGCTGGAGCTGCCAAGCCATAAGTGTGGACGTGAGCCATGACATCGTGGCGTCGGCGCTTCTCCTCGACTGCAGCGGTCTCGAACTCGTAGTCTTGAATCTTCATATGGTCCTTGAGCTGCTCAATGGCCTCCTCTGAGATATCGAGGCCAAGCTCGCGCTCGGACTCTGCAAGCCAGACCCAGAGTTCTCTCCATGTGGTGAACCGGTTCCGGGGCGAGAAGATGTACTTCATCTCTGCTGAGCAGTAGCGGGAGTTGAGAGGACTGATGGACTGTTAGTATTGATCGACCATATTTGCTCCAATAGTCCCATGTACACAGCCCAGTCACGAGCGATGAGGACATTTAGAGGCCGAAGATCTTCTCGACTCTTTGCTTCACACCATCCACTTACTCGCATCCCACCCATGCCTCCAACGACAGCTAAACCACTCGATTCCATAGCACAAGCTGAAGTCTGCATCACTTACTTCTGATAAGTATCATACTTGGCATCCAACGCCGACTTGGTCGGCGTCAACTGCGGCAGATCCATGAGCGTCGCCAACCTGACATCCGGCGTCGAAATCATCCTCCCAGCAGCATTGGGCATTCTCGACATCTTTGGCTGCGTAATATCCCGTATGCGAGCCGCGATCGGCAGGTGACTTTCTGAGGTTAAGGTAGGATCCGTGCAAACTGGATCTCAAGACGCGGATGGGTTGGAAAAAATTAAAAGTTTTTTGCCAGGTCCCTGAATGTTAAGAGGAATGGAAGTCTTTCTGGTCCCAAGACAAGCTCTTTTCTCTGATATGTGGTGTGGAGTGGAGGAGCCGTGGAGCGCCACAGCGGAGTATCGGGACGTGCGTGGAGATCGCGTGGTTTTGGGCGGCGATATGTTTGGTTCATGCACACCACCGCGCATCAATTTTGAAAAATGGTGATTTTGCTTGTGACAACGAGAGCGGATTTGCCTCTGCGTGGAGATTCCAGCACGCGGGACACGAATTACGTCACCAGGAGTTTGGGCCGCGCGCAAGAGCTCTGCAACAATGATACAGTATGTACCGCGGATATAATTCTACAGTGACGTTGGTTTGGAAAAAGTGCCTGTTTCTCTTCGTGAGGCTGCAGATAGTACATCCAACTATAGTGTGCCTTGCAGGTGCCCGTGCATGCCTACACAGGATCGGCACAGGTGCCGATGCATCTGTCCGATCTCTTTTCCTCGACTGTGGAAAAGCGTAGTGAGCCTATCACCCAGTCGATTGACCTGCAGACTGATCTCAGTGATCTGGCCGACTGCTCGTGCTGCGGTCGACTGAGTGAAGCCCGCCCAGGTCAATTATTGACCATCAAAATTGGCTTGACAGTTGCTTAGGTTTTGAGGAGACGTTGGCATATGGCCTAATTGTGTTTGGCTTCTGTCAACGCATGTGATCCTGCTCTGGGCTCTGGAGTGGTAGGGTTGCGACGACTATAAAGTCTACGCCGTCTTCCTTGCATACCTTACACATCGAAGTGCGGTGCTCTTCTAGAGTGATCTTGGCGATTGTGGATGGCTTTCAGACACTCGCACAGTTCAGGTCTGATCCATGGCCATGGGAGCAGCCCCTCTCGGATGGCAAGATAAACTCTGAGGCGTCCATCACTGACTGCTGCCCGGTGCGCTCACGGGGATGGCTTGGATGTGGGCTTTCGACGGCGCACTGATCAGATTAAGAGCGCTCCTGCCAATGCTGGATACTGGCGATCCAGCTCTTGCTTCTAGATCTCTGCCCAAACTCTCGGTAAGACGATCCACGTGGAGCTACGATAGGCGCGGTGAATTCGCGACCGTCGATGGTAACCAGTCAATTCTCCCTGCTCGGCACGCTCAAATCCTGCAGTCATTCAGAGAGGAAGCAGAGCTGCTGGCCAGCCGGCAGGCAAGCAAACAGTGTCATGTACTTTCCTGCGTACGCGTGAGGTGCTGCAGGTGGGACCTGAGGACATCGATGGCGTAATAATTGGAGCAGTAAGGTTAGGTAGCTTATTAGCTACCTGCACAGAACAGAACGCCCAGCTTGAGCGCCTCTGCTGCCCCGCTATATTTAGCTGTTGGAGCTGGTAATACGATAATAAGAGTAAGCAGCCCAGGCTCGCATTTGTTAGGTGATGCGAGTTTGTGGCTCCCGTGAACAGAGCAACGTCATAAGGTAACGCGAGCGTGAAGCGAAGTCTTGGAGGCGGTGCAGGCCAGGTGGAGGGCTTGGCGGCCCAAAAGAGGTAATAAAATGTGCCGTGGCAAGCGATTATGCAATCATTCATGGCCAGAAATAAAGAGATAAGAAGGGGTTGAGCCAAGAGATGCACATAAGAGCAACGTCATAACAAAAAGATCAGATATGCAAGCAGACGGACAGCCGCCGAGATCGCTCAGGCACCCCCGGGGCCATTGGGGGGATGGAAGTTTGCCGGGAGCCGTTCAAAGCATCCGTTCCTGAAGGGTAGAAAATGGTCTGATGGACATCTCCAGACTCCCTCGTTGCCCATCTTCATACTTTCCATCATCTTGGTTTCTTCATCTCACACACACGTCCTCTTGTGTGCCTGCTGCAGCAGCAAACAACGGGAGAATCCTTCGCAGTTCCTTGCTCTCGTACCTCCCTCCTACTGGGCCCTCGCTAGTCGCGGCCGAGGATCAGATAAACTTGCATGAAAGCGGGATCCAGGTTGGCCGCAGCCATCGACATCACGACTGGTAAGTAACCTTCTCCGCCATAGTAGTGTGTGCCCGCACGCACGACCGACAGGCTCTCGCACCCGCTTTTCCTCGAAATCGGCAGCATGTCCAGCAGGGCCGAGACTGCCAGGCCAGGCCGACGCAGAGCACGACAATGTTCCGGCCGGTCCTCGCTCGCCCCTGTCCCTCTCGACGGCATGAATGATTGCATTACATGTACCCGCGATTGGCTTTGCGCGGCTTTGCTAATACATCCTGTGGCCACACAGTCTGCCCTACTGTACACTTCCCACCACTAGCAGCGACTCGAGCGCATCACACAGCATTGACAGCAGCCTCACGATCGCTACGGCCGTGTGGTAGTCGAGCACAAAGCCTCACCGGCCGTCCCACACAGACCACCACGAAGATGAGCTCAACACAGCTTCACAAGCCGATGGCGCGGCGACACTCAGACTTGCCCGCACCAGGCCTCCACGCACCGCAGCATAGACATATACGCATCCCAACCACCGCCACGAGCCATCCTAATCAGCCCATCCCACTGGAGCCGCAGAACGTGCCGAACCTGACCGTGACGCCGTACCTCCGCGCAAAGTACAGCACCACGGTCAGTCCGCGATCGAGCGGCGAGAGCCTCGGCACCATGGCAGACGACTCGCCACCGCCCAGCGAAGCGCCTAGCACGCCGCTCACCGAACCGCAAGAGATGGCTGAGATTACGGACAAGATTAACGAATTGCCCGTTTCAAGTCCGCAGCGGAGCAAGAAGAGACGGGCTAGTGCTACATTCGCGACAAACTCTGAGGACATTAGGAAGTTGTTGGGGACTGGGCAAGGCACCCATTTTTTGCAGAAGTACTGCTGTGGAGATGGGTGCTGTATGGCGGAGGCATTGCCCGCCGCCGAAGGCAAACCTCAACACGTATTCGTCACGCCTCCTGAGAACGACGCGTTCAGGTTTCTGGCTCTGAACCTGGGCTCGCTCACGCTGGATACCGAGTTGACCCAAGTCGCCGAAGCACCGGAGAAGAAGATCTCTTTTGCGTCTTTGAGACGAGAGTCTTTGACGGAGAAGTTCCCGGAAGAGACGCGACACGAGCACCACAGGGAGGCTATCGAGCGTTTCCCACCAAAGTACATGAAGCCGCACCCGCCTTACGACATCTACAACGCGCCGGTCTATGGCGCACGCGAGCTGACGAAGCCGGGTGCCGAGAAGAGAACATATCACTTTGATGTGGATGTCACCGACTACCCTCAAGAAGGCGGTGTCGACTTCAAGGTGGGTGGCGCTGTTGGGGTCTGTCCACCAAACGATCCACATATGGTCGAGGACATCCTGGACCAGCTGGGTGTGCCTCGTTTCCAGCGCGACAAGCCCATTCGCATCCATACTGCCGGAGGTCGCTGGCCTACCATCTGGGGCGACGATCAAGCGCGGGAGCTTGTCACGACGCGACGCGAACTGTTGACGTGGACTGTCGACATCTCCTCGACACCGCCAACTAAGCCGATGTTCAAGCTTTTGGCAGACCATGCAGAGGCAGCAAATGAGAAGAAGATCTTGACCTTCCTCGCGAGTGCGCAAGGTCAAGCGGCATTCTGTGAGATCAGGACAGGTCCGCACGTCACGCTGCAACAATTGCTGCATGCATTCCCATCGTCGAAGCCGCCTTTGGACGCGTTGCTGGGCGTTCTGAACCAGCTCATGCCACGCTTTTACTCGCTCTCGAACGACCCGCATGTGTCGTCAGCTCGAGAAGGACTGGCCGGTCGGCGGCTGATCGAGATCGCCGTTACGGTCCACGAGACACCGGCGCACACCGGCTCTCAACGTACTGGTGTCGGTTCAGGCTTCTTGGAGCGCGTGGCCCTCAACTTCATCGCCGCAGAAGAGAAGGCTCAACGTGATGCTGACGCAGGAGGCTTCTGCCTGCATCCCGGTGTGGCTGGCCGCCGCCTCAACCTTCACATTCCGATGTTCAGGGGGCTCATGTCCAATCCCCTTTCCAAGGAGTTCGTGTCAGATGGCCCGATGGTGCTCATCGGTGCCGGCGTCGGTATGGCTCCCTTCCGAGGCTTCATCCTCAACCGCCTTAAGAACGCAAACTGCGCCAACAAAATCTGGCTCATCCAAGGCATTCGCGACTCAATGCTCGACGAAATCTACCGTGGCGAACTAGGAGCTCACGAAAAAGATATCAAAAAGGTTGTTCAGTCCCGAGCGGCCGTCCCACCTGTCGCCGACTCGGACCCCGACGTCGAATCCGCGGATCCGCCTTCTTCCAACGACACCGAGCATGCTTCCAAGATTACGCACCCATCGAACAAGGCGAAGCAAGTCGCAAAGTACGTCCAGGACGAGGTGCGTCTGCAAGCCGATATCGTCTGGTTCGTGATCAATGCTGTGGACGGCCGCATCTTCGTTTGTGGTTCTACCAAGGGCATGGGCGAGGGCGTGGAGAGCGCGTTGATTGATGTGGCCATGGACAAGGGCAATTTGGATTATGACACGGCGAAGCAATTTTGGGAGGGTAAAAAGGAGGCAGGGCAGTACATTGCTGAGACATGGTGAGGTTCTTCACCGTGACAAAGACAGGGGTGCATGTTTCAGCCTGGGCATGTTCTGGATATTGCGGTCGTCTGGTCAGTTGGGTGGGCTCATGGATTATATGGTGTTGAGGGGCAAGGTGTTCTGGTAGAATGGCAAAATGGGTGACATGCTGCAAAGCGCCGTTCGCTTGTGTTATCGTCAGTCCAAGTTGCAGCGTTGAGCACCTCGATTGTTGCGACAGAAATAGGAAGGCTTCAGGGCATCCACACAGCAAGTATGCCATCTATAGCTCGGTCGGTCTTATCATTCCGGTTACAACATCACTGTGCGCGAGCAGGCTTTCCAGTCGTCTCGCTTCCATTTTCGTGCAACGAGAGGTCAATTGATGGGGCTCAGGGTCTTGAAGCTCTTTCGTTTCACGGGCGTGATGAGCAGATCCTTTTACATGTATCCAACACGTGAACCCACCCATGGAGCTCCAGGGTGAGGTGCTTGACGCGACTGCACACGCGTGTCGGCAGCGGGGCTCCGTGAAGTCCGTCGAGCTCAAGAACAACGTTGATCCACAGACGGGCTTTCACATCACGGGACACCTCCTGCTCGTGCTCTTCTCGAAACTCGCGGCTGACGAGAGCTAGATTTGTGGCGCAAGTGGTGGAGCTTGGCGAAGTACCCACCGGTTCTGTACATCCATGGCGTCTGCGTCGTTGGCGCAGAAGCCATAGATCTGATCACACGCGTCTCCCGAGCGAGATTGAAAAAAATCTGAATGGTAGAGCTTCTGGATCGAGCATCTCCGTCGGTGTAGCAGCTGGTTGATTGCAATGTCGTAGGGGCCTTGTGACCTCTGTCGTGTGAGCAGAACGAAGGAATAATGAATGCAGATGGAAAATGTAGGCACAAAGCCAAATCGTGGGAAACGGGAAGGTGCGACCCCGCCATCACATGCAAAATTGAGGGAAAGTGCGACCCCAGCTTTGTTTGGCCACCTAAGGTCTGGACCATCTGCGCCTTGGAGTCTGAGAAGGTACATGTACATGTACATGTAGCAACCCATCTCTGCTCGGGAACTCCGTTGTCCATCCCACCCGCACCCGGGAAGTCCATTGTCCATCCCACCCGCACTCCACTCATGCTCCCACTTCAGCGCCTGTACATGTATTCAATTACCTAGTCGCTTCCTACAATCGGCGACATCGCACACTCTACCCCAGTACCGCCAGAACATGATTGGTCCCAGCGTCTGGTCTCATCGACTTCCCTGCACACGCTGCTCGGACGGGGCCTTCGACTCTGCCTAGCCTGGGAGTACGCAAGCTCCATGCAGGGATGAACGGCTGCGACATTCGATCGCATGGCCTATAGGGTTGAATCAGCGGCTGAGGCGACACATACTGAAGAAGGCGAGGCAGTGTCCATCGAGAGTGTCTGGGCTGCATGTAGGAAGTCAGCTTTACCTTTACGCGATCAGTGTAGACTGCTGGAGACGGCACGCATCAGCTTGGGCTCGATTGATCTGGCGCGTGGTGGCCATCTCCTTCCAAGAACACCCCCGATCTTGCCAGCAGAGTTGGAATCAGCCCGTGGGGTGCGACGTGATAATGTCATCAAGTGGAGATGGGTTTGGAGAGGAGCACTGGCTCAAGTACAGGCCAGCTGGTCACTGCATGTGGCTCACATATTAGTTGAGAGGCTCCCTCGACAGCAACGTACACATGTCACCCAGCGAGTGCAACACCGATCGATTAATCATTTCACCTTACCATTCCGTGCAGCTCCCTGATCCCGACCCTGTGCAGTCTCCTCCTCCTCCTCGTCATCGTCGTCATCCACCTCGAAAGCGCCCGTAAAGTCATACCGGTCCCCTTTCGCCTTCTGACTCACATATTTCACGAATTTCAGCGTCCCTCGGTCCCGCAGAACAATGCTCATAGTGTTCCACGCAGCCGGATTGCTGAACAGGATCCCGTCGTCTTCCTCTCCATCGGCTGCCGCTTGATATATGGCCGGATCGGCCTTCCGTTGCTTCGCGGAACGTCGATTGCCCGCGCCAGTGTGAGATGGATTTTGCTGTACCGCAGCTGGGATGTCGACTTCGGAATGAGTGTCTTCATCGTCGTCGTCGCCAGCCATGTAGAGTTCGTAGCCGCCCACGTTGTCTCCGTCATCGTCCTCGGCCGGATTCCCGACTGGAGGCTTGACAGAATCCTTGCCCTTGCCTTTGCTGTTCGCCTGCTCAGCGCCTGTCTCCGCTTCCTCCTCGTCGTCATCACCAGCTACATCACCTCCCCATCCAGGCGTGGGAGTAATCGATAGAGTATACTCTAGCTGGGGATCCTGACCTTCGTAGCTTTGGGCGAGTTGGTAGTCTAGACCCTTTCTGAAGCGACGGGCAATCACTGCGCAGCGTCTGAGTGACAGACCGGAGACGAGGGAGAGCCACTTCCTGAATGATAAAGAAGGGAGTAAGTCATCCAGGACCATTTCTAGCGGCGTGTGTGACGATGATGTCGTGGCCTTGAGAGCCGGGTACAGGTACTGATACCGGTGCTTGTGCGGTGGTTTCGACGTGGCGTATGCCCTATTGGTCGGCGCATCGGGTGTGGCCTCCATATGCTCCTTCAACCGAGTCGCAAACTTCGGACTCAGAAAATTCGTGAGCTGCAACATCGACTCCTCCGCGAACAAGTCGTTCAACTCCTCCACCGTATCCGGCGTCAGGTAATTGGGCGTCAGATACTGCAGCAAGAATTCCAGGTCTCTCTCCGACAGCTCCGCCTCGTCGTCGTCCTTGGAGCTATGAGCATCGATCGGGTCTTCCCACTTGATTTGAGGCTCATCAAACTGCTCCGCCTTGCCCTGCAATTGCTGGAGCGAGCTCTTCTCCGCCAACCGCTCCTCCAATCCCTCTTCATAGCCTTCCTCGCCCTCCTGTGGGACGTGGAACCAGCCAGAGATCGCCATGCGGAACCGGCCACCATCGATTTCGTCGCCTTCACTGGACATCTCAGGCCGATGGTAGACCTCCTCAACGTCATGAAAGCTCTCCCCTGGCACCACCTCGAAGAAACTCAATTGATTCCACGCAGGCGGAATGACCTTGCTCCATTCCGCCCTCGGAAGCCAATACCTTTTGCAATCTTCTCCTCTCCTCTCGTCTGTAGGATACAATCGCAATGCACCGCCCCACTCTGCTCGCCAGGGCTTTTCGGGATCAGTCAGGTAGAGGATGTAACTGACCCTTCGGCTGCCGATGACATCGTCATGACATAGCAAATGGCAACCGGGAACATAGACATTGACAGCCATATCCGTTTTCGTCCCGCTTACAGGCCCAGCACCAGAGACCTTGGAGATCCAATCCCGAAAGTCCTTGCTGTAGAGGGCATCTCGGAGTTGAAGGAGCGAGGGCAGTTTCTGAAGCGCAGCGGAGTCGAGTCCATCGAGATTTGCGAGGTCGCCGGACTGATGGATCTTGTAGATGTCGGTCTCTTTGGGAGTGAAGTGAATGTTATCGAGGATTTCTGTCCGGACCGAGCGTAGGAGGGAGTCATCGATCAGGTCCTTGACGACGGCATGTTTATAGGGGCCGGAAGTCGCGTAGGTGGAGGTGTAGGAGTCCACGGTCGCGGCGTCGAAGATACCTGGGCCAAAACGGGATTTGAGGTCTCCATTGGTGATGGCGGTGTCGACGGCAGGCTTCTTGCTGTGACCATTGGGAGCAGCTGGGCTGCTGTCCACGTCACCTGCCTTACGTTTCACCATATTGGCCCCCGAGCAGTCACTCGTCGATACAAGGCATTCTGCGCCGTAGGCGTGAGACGGGCGGACATATGCGAGCATCATGACGGTCTCACGAGGAGACGGTCGGAACATACATATAATAAAATAATCGAGAACTTTTCAGCCAATCACGCCACATCTCGCATCTCGCATCGTAACGCGAGCCAGATTGGAGAGCCAGGGGCAGCACCCCGCTGCCCGTTGACTAATAGAGTTAAGACATGGCGCCCTGCATGAGACCATCCCAGCCAAGCGAAACTCTGTGACGTTGACGCTTTCGGGCACGCGCCGGGGACAGCAGGCCCAGTGAAGTGTAATCGGGTGCGATCAGAGACGAACACCTGAAACCGGATGTTGGATGGTATGATGACAGTGATGAGGGAGAGCGATACGCGCTCGCAAGAATCGCTATACTAGTAGCGACCACTTCGAATATATATCTTCCACACATACCGCACTACTTCAAGTTGTCAGGAACACGCAGTACTAATAACAAACAGTGCTTCTTTCCTCACTGAGACGAGGTGTCAGTGCAGGAGTGATCGCGTCTTGCTTCCCTGTTTCTCTTTCCCGTTGACCGAACAATAATTGTCATTTTTGTTGGCGCGTATAGGGGACACTGCTTCCTCCCTTAACCTTCTGTGTCCGGCACACAGTTTCCTCCCTCTCTTATCACGAGCACATACGCGACAGCAGCGACGCGAGAACCCTCTACGGGAACCATCGGCAACACGACAACACGAAGCGCGAGATACGATCAATCGGTAGTCTCGGATCGCCAGCATCGACCAACAGGACCACCCTCGCGTCCATCATTCAGCTTCCATAAACCATAGCAGGCTCACCACAATGGCCCTCGACTTCCTCACCCTCCACTCCAGCTCCGGCGGTCTTCCAGGCGCCCTGCTGCGCATCGTCCTCCGCTTCCTGCAGTTCGTCTTTGCGCTCACCGTGGCCGGCCTCTACGGCGTCGATCTGCACCACGCGACGCAAAGGCACGCGTATACCGATGGAAAATGGGTGTACGCCGAAGTCTGCGCAGGGTTTGCCGCCGTGACGGTGCTCGTGTATGCGCTGCCGTTTCTCAAGAGCTTCTGGGCATTCGGATGGGATTGGATCATGTTGTGCGTACACCTTCAATGCTTCGTGGGAGTGATCATCGCTGATGTGCTCTGCAGTATCCTCTGGACAGCCCTCTTTGGCGTCTTCGGCAAAATCTATATTCACGCGCATCCGACGCCTGAGCAGCATGGACAGATTCGCATGAAGCATGCGGTGTGGATCGACCTGATCAATATGCTTTTGTGGTTCATTACGGCGTGCTACTCGACGCTGATTTTCTTCCGGGCGAGGAAGGATGGGAGGACATTGCATACAGGGCGGGCGAAGGTGTAGGAGCCGGTCTACGACGGGTGTAGGGTGAAGGGTTGCCCGTGCGGGCGGTGGCAGGTGCCTCGAGAGATGGGAGGGATAGAGGGGATGAGGAGAGTGGAGGAGCAGGTTGTCGGAGTTGTGTAAAGCAAGACATGATGGAGGTTGGACGATCGAGGTGGTAGCGAGTGCGGCTTACGCTCTGGGATCTGCTAATGACGGTGATGATTGCTTCGAAACGATACCCAGCAGCTACTATGCTGCAGCATTAATGTTCTTGTCAGGTATGTTACCTTATCAATGATTCACATGTTCAAGCTTCACAATCCCATCACCCTCGGCGATAGCAATTCATCGCCGAGGAAGCGCGTGGCATAAGGAACGGCTTGTTTAACAGGTGTCATCAGACAAATGTGATGAAGGCATTGATGGTGAATGCTAAACAAGCTGAGCTACAGTACTACTAGTACATGTAGGTAGTAAGTGCATGTGTCTGCCGCCAAACTAATAAGGGTCCAACGCATTCCGTCATCAACATCAGGAACAGGTAAAGCTTATTCCTCGCATAGGCGAACATTATCTCAAATGTCTAGATCCTGTCTACCAACACCACCATCCCACAAAACAGACCGAGAATGTCCCTACTAGCTCGCATCCTGACCGGCAACCTACCCACGCTCCTAGCGGTGGGAGGCTCCACATACTACATTCAGACCCTCCTGGACCGCAATCTGGAGGAGAGCGAAGCGCGTGCTGATGAGATCGAGGGCACGCTGAGAGGGCATATCGGGCTGATCGAGGACTCGCTGGAGAGGCTGGAGGGGAAGAAGATGGATGGGAAGAGTGCGCGGACGTGGGTACTTTGAGTTCGGTTCGGTTTGGCTGGGCCTGATGCTGACTTTTGTGTCTAGGGAGGAATTGTACGGGGCGAGAGGGAGGGATGAGAAGAAGCAGAAGTAGGGGTGGGATCTGGGCATTCGGTGCTCTGCAGGCGGGCCAAGCTTCAGACTCCTGGGTGAAGCTCCTCACCTGTCATCGTGTCAATTGCGTCCATACCTTACGCAGCACTTTAGGCGCATCATCAACCAATGAAATTCAACATGGAGCGTCCAGCCACGTCTACCAGTTCATCGATTGGTTGACTGCTAGATGACTTCGCTGCAAATGTCCACAAGCGAGCCTATGCCACCGCGGCTCACCCGTCTGGGTTGCAACCTCGATGTAGCCAGGGCGCGCGGAAAGTTCAGCCTGTGATCGTCGGGGAGGCACCCGATGCCTGTCTACCTCGTACAAGCAGTACTTGCCCTATTCCGACTCATCAATACTCACATATCGTTCTTATTATTATCGCAGTGCCAGACGTTTCCGGGCGAATGCCTGGGCCGATCACAGGACCTGTTAGACATCGTAGTGCTGCTGAGGAGCATCAAGACGGCGGAAATGACTTGCATAATCCTGGCGGCGACGTGGTGATGCTCAGACTGTGGAATGATCCCACCGCCAAAGCAAGGTCGTCGCTTGATCTACTACTCGCCATGCCAGAAATGGTGCACTACCCATCTGTTCCTTCCCGAGCTGGTGTCTTGCTACTGGAAAGTCTCGTTTCCTGCAGATCCGTCGCAGGGTTCCGCAGAACCAGGGACCGCGGAGAGACTGCGCGTATTGGCGGCAACGGTGGCCATTCATAGGTATTCAGCCACGGTAGCGCATCCTCCTCGCTCTTTTGAGCGATTGGCTGCTTCGATGATGAGTTCGGGCGCCTTACCGGCCTGCTGGTCTGGGATGACTTGTTCCCAAATCGTTTCAGATGAGTGTAGCCTAATTCATAAGTCTACGACTGTCTGACTCGCAAGGCTCTCATCTTTCCCGGTATACGCTCGACGCATCCGTGCCCAGTAATAGTCCTCCCAGTCATTTCGCCGATCATCCTATAACAGAGATGTGCGATGTGTTGGGTGGTTCAAGAGGCAAAGTGGGATGGGGTGTCACCATACGGAGGTACGCGATGCAAATCTATGGTCCGATAGTGAGGCAGCCAAGTAAAACAACCATTCCCGCGAACCTATCAGTACATTGCGAATAGTCCGCAAGTAGGCGATCGCATGGTGCCTCATCAAGGTATTGTATAATGAATCAGCAACGTACTCAAGGCACGAGATGAGACCATGAAGTACATGTACTCACGGCAGCAATGGCCTCCGTGCTATCCTTCTCGGCACCACGCTCTCGCGAAGTCATGAAACGGAGCAAGAAGTCTCACCAAACTCATTATACAAATCCACTCAAAGCTGAGCGTGCTTGTCCAAGCCTCCAGCAGCACCGATCCGTACACCCCTAGCCTCTTCGACGCCCATCGTGCACCTCGTGTTCCATCCCTACCTGCCCAAGCTATTCAGCACAATGATAATAAGGGCCGGGCAGGGTACGTATACATGTATAAGCAAACTCAAGACGTAGGATCTGCAAGCCCTGCAAGCCCTACAAAAGACGGTAATGAAACAAGGTTTGCGGCCGCAGCGCCGACAACGTGGGCTCCGCAACCACCACCAACATCACTTCTTCATCACGTAGCCGCCTTTTTCCGTGCGGCATAATTCCGACGTTCTCCAGAATGGCATGTGTGCCGTACGAAGTCCCGACCCTCAGCCATATTTCTTCGCAGGCTGAGGAATGCAGCGGGCCGCCTTTCGTGCTCGCGACATCGTGCTAGGCGTCAGGCTAAATTTCGTCTTGACTCGTATCCGCTGCAGAAGGCGAGGAAGCTTTTTAGATGCCTCGACAATAATAATGTCCCCGCTGCTGGCTTCGGTGCCATTATTGGGCTGGGGTCGTCCACGACGTCCACGAAATGCAAGTACCGTCGCTATGCGGGATTCGGGACATGGATGTGACAATCCAGGCGCGCTTCTGCGCGTCTGTGGTCTTCAATGCACTATACATGTACAACTTCAAAAGGCGGCCTGCGCTCTGCTCGTCGATGCCCACGATCAACAGGTACCAAAAATTCGCTGTTTGGAAGCCTCCCCTTCGACCAGGCGTCGTCCATCCAGGGTGACAACTGCCTTCAGTGCTTACTGCCTCAAGTGTCAACCACGTCTGACCTTCGCAATATTGAGGACGGTCTGGTTCCATCATTGATCAGGGCGATTTTGACGAGATCCTACGACCCTACGACACTTTGGGATAGCACACCTGAGCGCGCACCAATCCTGGTTACTCGACTACCCTATACGACCCTGTAATCATCCACCTCGTGGCCCGCGATCCGATAGAGTAGCACTCTCAGTGGCAGTACGAGAGCTATAGACTAGCTTCACCATGGTCAAGGGGTCGACTGCGAACAGCTGAATGTCTTGACGACCCGACCATAGAAAAGCGGGCGGGCGTGCAACTGAATCATCACAAGCACGACCTACCGAAGCCGGGATGGCGTCCCCAATCAGCCTTTGCGGGTGTCTGCTCTCTCCCGATGGCCCGAGGTACTGTTCCTCCTGCTATGAGCGCAAGCAACAGTCTATCGCGTTTCAAAGCCGCGAGTTGCCGACACCGCTACTTTTGCAGCCTGTAATCCCGAGGCATTCGACCAATGTGGGCCAAGTGACGAGCTTGCCGGTTGTGCCAAGGTCAAGGACGCCGCTATCGCCTGCTGCGGTGGCATTGAGCAATGCATTTGCGTCAGAGGAGTCTCCGGAGGCAGAGTTCTTTCCACCGACGATCTACCAATCTTATCGCCCGAAGCGAAGGGCAAGTCCACGAGGCTCACCTATGGCAACAGCGATGGAGCAAGACTTGACAAGAAGGGATAGTCCGGATCCTCAGAGCCCAACAGTCAGGATGCGGCAACGACCTTCCACGCCGGACGTGGGTACTATAGAACCGTCCAAGCCCACGTCAAGATTATATTCTCCTATCCCTGCCGAATTCGCGCAATCGAGCAGACACGATGCCCATACGGTGAGCTGGCAAGTGGACGGTGGGTTGGGTCTACAGAGGCAGGAGCTAGGAGAGTGTTGACTTGATTCGGCGGATGTGCGGTGGGTCTGCTGACCAATCGAGATACTTTCTTCTGGTGATTGTGGATGCGGTATCAATGATTCAGAGCGTTGGGGCAACCGCGAGAAATCTTGTGGCGCCTTCAACGATTTAGTGCGTGAGATGTACAATGTGTTTGTCAATAAATTGACATGTACATGTATGACATTGCTCAGTGGTGTTCAACCATTCAATGGTGACATTTGACCGTTGCTGGTTCGATATCAACATCGATGTCAAGATCTCGTTCTGTCAGCCAAGCGGGCTGCTTGCTGTCGGATTGCAGACGCTGTAGATAAAAGGTCGTAGGCCCTTTGCGAGCTCATACCCTATTCAGGCGTATTCAACATGGAAAAGCACTCCTCAATCTGATGACCATCAGCCAGATTGTCGTCTGTGTTATAAGCAATGGATGCAAGCGCGTTCCAGCCGATACCGCGAAAAGTGTCGAGGGACATACTGCTGGATCAACAGAAGTCATCATCATGCTCTCATCAGTCCTGTCCAGTCCGCTGTAGCTAGCTGCACCATGAGTAGGTTTCTTCCCAGGTCATTTGCTGACCCAACTCGAGATGAGGACTATTGAGTGCTGCGAGTCGGTGGTACCCTATCTCAGTGTTCCTAGAGGGCAAAACGCGTCGCAGGGTAGCATATGGTTCAAGACTTGAAATCCTGCTGCTGGAACCGAACTAGTTGCTCGTCTACTTGACGGTCAGCTAGGCAAGAACTGATACCTGATGATATATGCGTGAGAAAAGACCTCCAGCTACCTCCTAGCTGAAGCCATGTGTCAGTGGTCGGCATCGGCGGAAGTTTATTCCGCTCGGCTCTGAGATTTCTCATGGATGGGTCAAGCAACCTTCAGGCATCATCACATTCTAGCGCCTGCGACACGATGAAGCGCAAATTGAACGCCGACGACATACCAGAGCCCGTGACTAAGGTCGCCAAGTCAGAGACACCAGCAGCAGCCCCTACTTTCGCCAGCCTCAACCTCGACGCCCGCCTGCTGTCGGCCATCACCAAAGAAAAGTTCTCCGCACCGACGCCCGTCCAAGCACGAAGCATCCCGCTCGCGCTCGCCGGCAAACATGTCCTCGCCCGCGCCAAGACTGGATCCGGCAAGACGCTGGCATACCTGCTGCCACTGCTCCACCACATCTTGAAGCGCAAGGCCGGGAAGAAGGTCAAGGAGACGAGCGCGTTGATCTTAGTCCCCACCAAGGAGCTGGCGGCGCAGGTCGCCAGCGCCGTCAAATCATTCGTCGCATTCTGCGGCAAGGACGTGACATATGAGAACGTCAGCAAGAAGGAGGATGCAGCCGTCACGCTTGCACGACTCGCCGAAAGTCCTGATGTGGTCGTTGCGACGCCCGGCCGAGCGACACAGTGGGCGAATGAATCTGCGCTGAAGCTGGAAAAGCTGCGGCATCTGGTGATCGATGAGGCAGACCTGGTCTTGAATTATGAGGGCGAGGAGGACTTGGCGACCTTGGCCAAGAGCCTCCCGAGCGGTGTGCAGATGATCTTCATGAGTGCCACACTGCGCACTGAGATTGATACACTGACTGGTATCTTCTTCATGGAAGGCACTGCCAAGCCGGAAATTCTGGATCTGAGCTCGGAAGAGAAAGACCAAAAGAGCACCTTGAAACAATATATTGTGCGGTCGGCTGAGGAAGACAAGTTCCTATTGATCTATGCCATTTTCAAACTGCAGCTCATCAAGGGGAAAATCATCGTGTTTGTGGCGGATGTGGACCGTTGCTACAGGGTTAAACTCTTTTTGGAGCAATTTGGCATCAGAAGTTGCGTTTTGAACTCTGAGTTGCCAGTCAACAGTAGATTGCATGCCGTGGAGGAATTCAACAAGGGTGTCTATGATATCATCATCGCCAGCGACGAGCATGAGGTCGTGGGCGATGAAAGTGATAAGAGGAAGGGCAAGGGGGTGCAGGAGGCGCAAGACGACGAAGACCACGAAGCTGACGGCGGTGCCGAAGCCCCCCACGAGGCACATCCGTCCAGCAAATCAGAATCCAAGTCAAAGAAGGATCGCAGACGCACTCGCGCTGACCGCGAATTCGGCATCTCTCGCGGTATAGACTTCCGCAACGTCGCTTGTGTCCTCAATTTCGATCTGCCAACTTCCAGCAAGTCATACATCCATCGCATCGGCCGGACAGCGCGTGCAGGCCAGACTGGCATAGCGCTTTCCTTCTACGTGCCAAGAAAGCTGTATAGGAAACATAAGCCGACCAGTATCCCGCAATGCGAGAATGACGAGAAGGTGCTTGAGAAAATCAGGAGAAAGCGAGACGGCATTGAGGATTGGCAGTTCGACATGTCGAAGCTGGAAGGACTGAGATACCGTTTCACGGATGCGCTGAGGAGTGTCACCAGAATCGCGGTCCGTGAAGCCCGCACCAAAGAGTTGCGCCAGGCCTTGATCAACTCGGAGAAGCTGAAGCGTCATTTCGAGGAGAACCCGGATGATCTTCGGCACTTAAGGCATGATACTGAGACACATGCGGTGAGGTCGCAACCGCACCTCAAACATATCCCGGACTATCTGCTCCCGGCTGGTGGTAAAGCTGCTGTCGCAAAGGATGTTGGATATGTTGGAATCAGGAAGGATCAGAGTAGCATCAATGCGCTGAGAAGGCGAAGAGAGATCAATAAGAGGAAAGGCAAGGGTGCAATCAGGAAGGGGAAAGGGCTGGATCCGTTGAAATCGTTGAATGCTAGGGGCAGGGGTAAGAAGTAGCGGCGAGGTACTGGGCTGACAAAGTATCTGCATGTCATCCTTCATTCCATGACACTGGCTATATGGACGTGAGCTCCATCGTCAATTGCATGCACGCGGTATCACTCCTGGACCCAAGGCTCTTGCTGATTAGTGATGCCTGTTGTCTCGACTAGTCGCTAGGCTGACTCCGCCGGTCTATTGGTGGCTTCAGTCGACATCATCCACATGTGTACACCGGTATCCTGAGTGTACCATTCATGTCTCACTGGTACCTTCTACTGGTACCTTCTATCTTGCCGTTGCGCTCTTCACCATTGGTCTTCACGGATTGTCTGCCTCCAACAATGAGCCTACTCCAGATTATTCTAGCGACCATCTGGGCTTCACAGTCCTTGTCCTAAACACCGCAGCAAGCGACAAGCCTCTCTTTGACCGCTGGACGATCAGCTTCAGGACTATCTACTATAAGTAATTGCTGCTCTCACACCAGTGGATTGATGTTTCTCTCCATCGCACCCAGCTTGGGATTTCTGAGGCCATCACTTCAGAGCATTCCAACCCTAGTTGGCTGAGATACAACATCACGATCTTCCAACCGCGCACCACGCACGCCAACAGAACGAAGATGTCATTGTCTGTCATCAATCTTCCAGTGCCGGTCAGCAAGTTTGAACCAAAGCGGTTCAATCTTGAGGACGAATTCCGCCTCATTCAGGCACGATGCGAGCAGAGCACCATCAAGCAGGGCTCTTACGGCAAAGGCAAGCTCTACAGCAAGGAATTGCTTCATGTTCAGCAGGTCGCGTTCGAAACTGCTGTCAGTGGAAGCAAATCGCCATTGCTGCCATTCATCTACAAAGTGGGCAAGGATAGGTGCTTGGTCCAGTTCAACGAGAAGACTCAAGCGGGCATCGAAGGGGTGGTGGGCAAGAGCTACAGCGCCTTGGTGGTTGCATGGGAGGGTCGTGGCTTTCCACCAAGCGGGCTGGACGAGCACCTCGAGGACCAAGATGTGGCGGCGGAGGAGAGTGCAGACGAAGCCATGGACGACGGCGACTTGTATGACATTCTGTGCCGCCGTCAGAATGGCATTGTCCAGTGGAAGCGCTTTGGCCACGAAGACAATCGCCATCACACCGGTCTGCGCTTTCGTTGGACCAGGGTCGAGCTCTACCCATACACTGACAAGTTCAACTCCCACAACCACTTGCAACGCCTGACGGATGAGCTTGAGGGCGTCGATGTGCACAATCTGCAGCTATATCACGTCAAAGTCAACATTCACGAGATCGCGAAGGCTACATTGCCTCAGCTTATCTACCAAGTTGTCGATAACACACATATGAACGAGAGATACTTTGCACAGAACATGGTCAGGACTCTCCTCGGCGCGGAATACAAAGACAGCAACGTGGTCGTACACACGAAGAAATTCTACGACCTGGCTCAAGACCGACGCTGGAATGTCAAGGATGTGCAGCTTGTACAAGGCACAGAACGTTTGCTGACGCTCAATGCTGATATGCACGTTCTGCTTCGGCAGACCACTTGCTACAAGCTGTTCATGTACAACGGTCTCGCAAGCGATCTTCTCCTCGGCTACTTCGGTGTGCCTGCCACGAAATACGACAGCACATATCACAAGTACATCACAAAAGCTCTCAGAGGCCGTATCGTCAAGATCAGTGGGAGTAGGGAGAGGCGCACCATCTTTGCCATTTCGGAGCACGATGCAAGCAAGGTGTCAGATGCCGACAAGCACGATGCTTGGCTTCGCAGGAAAGATCGGCTGCTTGAGCATCCCGAGTTGCTTTGCCTGGACCTTGGGTCGCAAGGCAAGCCAGCGCTGATTCCTCCAGAGCTTTGTGTTATTGAGCCTCACCAAAGCTTCACGGGCAAGCAGACTCAGAGTCTGCAGCGAGAGCTGTCTAGGCTGCAGCAGGATCTGATCCTGCCAAGTGAAGAAGTGAGTGAAAATGCTTACATCGAAGAGTTCTCTCCGTGCCAGCGCAAGATCACCGAGCTTGACAAAGAGTTGTGTGATGCGTTCCCCGATGGAGTCACATTTCTCTTCGTGGAGGCAGGAGTCAACAAATTGCCAAACATCGCGTGGGCAGCGTTCCGCCAGGCTTTGAAAGAGAACCAGATTTTCAAGCGACGAGACATGGTTGTCTCAGCTGAGGCGCCAATCTTTCTCAAGTATCAGCTAGAAGCTCACTCGGACGACACGCAAGCCACCAAGGCAGCTTGGAAGGCCCAACTTCTGCATCTGATGAACAAGCAGGATGATGGTGTTCAAGACAAAGGCAAGAAGCCAGCTGCGATTGTCGTTGCGTCTATTCAGGACGATCAGCACAATCGCGACATCTATCATATGCTGAAGTACATCACCGAGTGCGAAGTTGGCCTGCAGTCATTTGCGGTCAATCTTGCCAATGTCAACCGCCTGGCGAAAAAATTCCAGAACGATGGTGGGCGCAAGGTCGCCAACGAAGTCATCAACAGGATGCGCATTCGCAACCCACCCGATTCTCCCAAAGCTGACCGCAAGGACATCGCAGTTGCCTTGCACATCGAACGCAAGCTCGTCGACCATCTACAGATCAGCGATCAGGGCTTGTTTGGTGCGTCGCGCTGGGTATACCTTGTCGTGCTCTCCTCACGCGGCTTTGAGACGGGGACAGACTACAGGACCAAAGTGCACAAGCAGATGAGCCAGTCCGAGATTGACCAGTACAATCCGGCCGACCATGTCCTGGATTTTGTGAAGCAAGTCTTGCCTAGCAACTCCAGTGATTATGAGCACCGCATCACGATCTTGCGCACCGGCTTCATGCCGCCCATCTCTAGCCCGCCTGTCAGCATGCACACAGGTAGGAAAGCTGAGGCGCACGTGCATTTCGATGCTAGGTACATTCGTCTGCAGTGTGATGATGGCGAAGGGGATGATGCTTCCAAGGAGGGCGTAAACATGGACGCTGCTAAGCAGGCTGAGCAAGATCAGAAGTCTCCGTCTCAGGGATCATTCAACTACTTCAACCACAGCAGCAACAATGTTCTTGGTAAGCAAGCTTATGGCCATCCTGTCGAGGGCTCCCGCGCCGAGACTGCGAATCGCGAGATGGGTCACATCTACAGCAAGCTCCTTGAAGACAATCGCACTGCGAAAGCTAAGGTCTCCTACATTCTGCTGAGTGAGGACCGTGATTTCAGGCTCACTCAAGAAGCGAAGGAGAGGATTGCGAAGAGGTGTCTAGACCGTGTTGAAGACAAGGATGACGGCAAGGGTGGTCGGAGAGCGAAGGCGGTCTTTTTGATTGCCGATACGAAGCTCATGAACAACGACCACACTGTCGGTATCCACCGCAACGCTGCTTCGGGCAACGCGACACTTGTGAAGGCAGAACTGCTGGGCGAGAAGTTGTCTGATGAGCAGGACCAGCCGAAGGAGCCCGACCCAGACGAAGCTCTCGGGCGCACGAAGAAGAAGACTTCGGAGGCGACTGAGGAGGAGGATAGGTACGAGCACTGGCGGAAGATGCTCCACCAGCACACCACACGAGGTATGCTCGATGAGCATGAAAAGCGGATGACGCCCGAGGACCATGAGAGACGGCAGCTCCTGCAACCTCCCCCGAACTTCGGTCACCAACTACAGGTCAGGCAGCGACCATCATCGTCCTCCCTAGCATCATCCGAGACGACAGCCAGCTCGGTACCACAGCACGACTCCGCCTACGGATCTCCGACAAAGTCACTCCGATCAAAGACCTCCAAACTCGCGCTCACCAGCACTCACGACGAAGACGGTCTTGCGCAAGCGGTCGACACCCCTGAAATCTCACCGATCTCCGACATCCAGACCGCGGCAGAGAAGAAGACTGCAATCACGGATGCCGAGCTCAGACGCCTGGCGCGGTTGTGGATGGACGATCGCATGGAGTTGTACTACACGAAGTGGCCGGTGCCGACGCATTTGGCGCACCTGGCGGCGAAGAGGGCGTGGATGCATCTGAGAAAGGATGACTGGGAGGATCCTGATAATGGGACTGCGCCGTTGGTGTTGGTGCCGGTGAAGGAGGATGTGGCAAGGAGCTTGTATTATTTGTAGGTGGGACTCACAGGAGTGGAGTGTTTGGAGTGGTTGGTGAGTGGGCGGAGGTGGATAGGGTCATGTTCACCTCTTCGTGAGGACCTCTGAAACAGGCAGAGTTTTGGGGAGGATTCGCTAGGGGAAGGGACTTTGGGGCATGTTCACCTCTTCGAAGACCTCTTGAGACGGGTAGAGCACGAATGGATGGTTTTTGAACAACGAACTCAGCTTTCCAATCTTGTGATGTGCAGACGCAGCCGTGGCTTTGATGCAATGTGTAGAAGGCCCGCAAACGATACATTACCGTCAGGAACATGGTCATCACGGCGCGGCTGGCCATTGTCTATATACCGTGACTTGTTACCCTGCTAGTGACATCTTCGTGCCGGCCGCTTTCGCAAATGCAAACTCAGTAACGTCGTACAGCATGTCACTCGACGTCGCAACGGGATGACTTGACGTGTTATGCTTCGGGATAGCGTTTGATGGTTGACGGCGGGCTGAGGGATGCGGAGGATTGCTTGTGACTGCATCAGTCCGTCTATCGACCACACGTTGGCCACTCCTAATATCTACGCTGGACCACTGCTAGCAGCCCACACAGTCAGTAAATCACATAGTTAGTCCCGACTTCACCTGCTCTATCTATCTCACCCTGTGAAGACGTAACAAAGCATCCGGCGCGTTCAAAGGTCGGAGACTGTGGGACTTCTCTGTATTCACTAGCCGTCGAGCTACATCTACTTGATATCCTTACTATGCACAACAGTCGCGAAGGCATCTCCAAGCTCAGCGAGCACCATCTTCGTGACATCAGCGCCAGACGCACCAGGGATATCACGGTCTCCAATCGCATCCTCAGCAACGAGAACATCGTAGCCAAGCCTGGCACCGTCGCGGGCAGTCGTCGATACGCAGACGTGAGCCTGGAGATGTCAGTATGACTCTACAAAACCTCGAGGCTGTGCAAGGCATACCATATACCCCGTCAACACAATCTTCTTGGCCCCCGTCCCACCCAAATAATCGTGCAATTTCGTGTCCGCAAACGAACTCGGATGGACCTTTTCAATCACCTTCTCCCCCTCCTTCGGCGCCAGCTCATCGAACTCCTCCGCGAGCTTCGTCTTGGGCGTGAAGACGGGAGCGCCATCCGGTACGATGTGCTTTACATGCACGATCTTGCCGTCGCCTTCCCGGTATTTCTGCAGCAGACCGGCGATGGCCCTCCTGCTTTCGGGTGCGTTGGAGACTTTGAGCTTGCCCTCGGCGTATTCATTCTGCGCGTCGATGATGACGAGAGTGCTGTCTTTGGGCGAGGCGGTGCTCGGCGATGCGCCTACGATTTGGCGGAAGGATTGGGCCATGGCGGTTAATGTGAGGTCTGATATAGATTGAGGCAATACCGCGGAAGGTCAAAGACCTGTATATCACCTACATTTTGACTCAACTACAGCCCCGCACGTAGCATGGCATTCGCTCAGATGATCGCTGGTGGGGGCGTACGGTAGGTGATGAGCTCATGAGTAGTACTAGTGCTCGGATCGGATGGAACGGTTCGTCAAGGCGACGTTTCCGCCTCGGCTTGTCACTCGGTGCGCCTTTCTCTTCGGCTCACAAAAATATCCCACGCGACGTCTTGGTCGAAGACACCTCAGAGCCCGCCGAGCAAGATGCATCCCACTCGTCACAAGGCGGAAGCTCAACGTGGTGGGTCTGTCCGAGAGCCAAGGGGGACTTTTGTGTCAGTCCAAGCGGACCAAGCCACCATGTCTGCACCTATCTGCTTGGCTTGGATAAGGAACCAGCATCTTCGCCGACGATAATAACGGCAATCCACGGGCTATCATGCCTGACGCCGGTTCCGCGACTTCACGGGGACGAGAGTGTCTGGGTTGGCGTGCAGATGCGCACTTGGCAGATAGGAGCGAGGTAGGTGTCTATTTGAGAGCAATCGTCCCTTCTGCTCTTTCCTCAACTCGTCACGATCCTCCTATCCTAGTTGTATCGCTGGTGTCGCAGAGTAGGGCTCGGATAACATGGCCAAAGACCTCGAGAGCTTCCCCGCTGAGCCAACCGGCCAGGAGATCAGCAGAGATGACAAGCACTCAGTCGACGCCGCCATGGCGGAGATCAAACCGAACGCGGAAATCTACGATGAGACGCACGACTCGACGCAACGCGGCCTCAAATCCCGCCACGCCCAAATGATCGCCTTGGGCGGCACGATCGGCACAGGTCTTTTCGTAGGCTCAGGTCAGACCCTCGCGCGCGGAGGCCCTCTCTTCATCCTCATGGCCTACAGCGTCATGTCCCTCTTCGTGTGGTGTGTCGTCACGGGTATCACGGAGGTGGCTGCGTGGCTGCCGACGAAAGGGTGCTCAATGAATTTGTTTGGGCATAGGTATGTCAGTCGCAGTCTGGGATTTGCCATGGGCTGGCTGTATTGGTATAGTTTAGGAATTCTGGTGCCATATGAGATCACGGCGGCTGCGCTAGTGATTGAGTATTGGCATTCGCCGGTGCATATTGCGGTGTGGATCTCTATCATGTTGGTGGTTATTGTGGGCTTGAACGCGCTACCTGTGAAGTTTTACGGCGAGGTATGTCTGCGACGATGTTTGTTTGATTTGAGGCACCTAGAAGCTAACATACATTCATCCACAGACTGAATTCTGGTTCGCCTCGCTCAAAGTCTTCATGATGATCGGCCTCCTGATGCTCTCCTTCATCCTCTTCTGGGGAGGAGGACCCCACCAGCACGGCATTCTTGGATTTAGGTACTGGAAGAATCCTGGCGCCACACATGTGTATCTTGAGGAGGGAAACACCGGACGATTCCTCGCCCTTCTTTCCTGCATAGTTCTTAGCGCCTTTCCTTTCGTGTTCGCACCGGAACTCCTGGTGGCTACCGGCGGTGAAATGGAATCCCCGCGCCGCAATCTCCCGACTGCTGCTCGCCGATACTTCTACCGCCTGGTATTCTTCTACATCGGCTGCGTGCTCGCCATCGGTATCATGTCACCATACGATGACCCGAGGTTGACAAGTGGCGGTAAAGGCGCTGGCGCCTCTGCGTTCGTGGTAGGCATCAAGAACGCAGGCATCCCTGTTTTGGACTCCGTGATCAACGCCGGTATCATCATGTCAGCATGGTCGTCTGGAAACTCGTTCATGTACCTCTCCAGCCGATCACTATACTCCTTGGCTGTCTCAGGAAACGCCCCGGCCTGGTTCAAAGCATGCACAAAGTCCGGCGTTCCGTATCGTGCCGTGGCAGTGACCGCTTTATACACCGTGTTGGCCTATCTAAACGTCTCAAACTCTACAGCGGAAGTGTTTGGATGGTTTGTCAATCTGACCAACCAGTCTGGCTTCATCAGCTGGATCTGCTGTGGTACCGTGGTCCTGCGCTTCATGAAGGCTTGGAAAGTTCAGGGCCACACTTTCGACGAGTTGCCGTATCACAACAAGTGGTTTCAGCCATGGGGCTCATACTTTGTGAGTGCAAGCAGTGTGCTGCTGAGGAAGGACGGGACACTGACATGTCTCGCCAGGCCATCGTCGGGTGCGTTTTCCTCGCATTGATCAACGGCTTCAATGTCTTCTGGCCCGAGAATTGGTCGATAAACAATTTTATCACTGCTTACATTGGGTAAGTCGAGTCAGTAGCGAATGGGATGGAATCTATTGACTGACATGCTGCAGCATACCCATCTTCCTCGCCATCTACCTTGGCCACAAATTTACCTGGGGACGGAACGATCCTTGGGCTCGGCCACCTGAGGAGGTAGACCTGGTCAGTGGGATTGATATGGTGGAGGCAGCCGAGACGCCTGCACCCGTTTATGACACGTGGTGGAAGAAGCTTAGATGTCTTATTGAGTGAGGGATCGATTGATCGTATCGAGGCTGTCAATGGATACTCTCTTGGTTGATGATTAACTTACCACTATGATGAATCTGAGGAAGGCTTAACGGCCACACCAAGTTTTGGATAGACAAAATATAGATCTTTGACTTTCCTACTGAGCATTAGGCGTATGCCTTCAGGCCGACCAGAGAAGCTCCCCACCTCGGTCCATAATTGCACATCACGCTTGCCCACAGCACGAACCGCATGGTGAGCCTTTAATCCACAGCACGACGGTACGATTAGTGATCTTTTCACACCAATCATCAACATGTCCAACGAGCAAGCCCATGAACACACCCACCCCACGACAGCACCAGAAGATGCCTGGAAGTCCACCGGCGTCCGGGTCATCCCATCCGACTCGTTAGACGGCAACACGCCTCAAACACCCGGCATGGATCGCAAAGCTGCAATCAATTTCGCTCGAGTAGGAGCACAGAAACTGTGGGCTGGTACCGTCAGTCTCCTGCCATCCCATTATGTACCAAGGACTTTGAAAGTTGAGATTGAGGCAGGTGCACATCCACGCCGACGCAAAAACAGGAGCGCATCACCATGGTCATTTGGAGAGTGTGATTTACGTATTGAAAGGCAAAGCGAGGATGCGATGGGGCGAGAAACTGGAGTTTACTGCTGAGGCTGGGCCGGGAGATTTCATCTATGTGCCGCCTTATGGTAACTACTGTTCCACCGGTTGCGTTATCCATGGTAGAGGCTGACCGAGTGGAATAGTACCTCATCAGGAGATCAATGCATCCGCGGATGAGATGTTAGAGTGCGTGCTCATGCGCAGTGATAGCGAGGCTATTGCTGTCAATTTGCCTGATTTGGAGCCGGTGGAGAAGCCGGAGACGGTGAAGTGGATCGATCCTACTCATGCGAACTTGCCTTGATAGAGCTGTGGTGTTGAGTTGGTTGTGGGTATGGGAATGGCGGTACCGAACCAAATGAGCGAATACAGCGACAGTATTCTGGCGAAATCGAAAGCATGCTGTGCACGGAGGAGTGCGTATTTGCCTTGAATGATTTCATCATCCTTCGTGCCCAAACGAGGCGCTCTCGAAAAGGGCCGGTTTGGCGTGGATTTCGCATCCAGGATTAGCATTGGACGTGGTGCCGCCCTCGTCAACCTCTTCGCATTGCCAAATGGGACCTTCGTGCGCAACCTGTGATGTCCATGTCAGGTGATCTGTTGCAGGCCCCGGAGGCTCTGACACGGTTGGAGTCGTTCAGCGGCGATAGGACTGTGCATAACGCCGTACCCTCAAACAGTGCGAGTATGCGGCATCTCCTCACCGGATGCTGAAGCTATGCCCACGCGCTTGGTGCTTCTCAAAAGTCCTGAACACCAGTCTCGCCCTTAGGCGTCCCGTCTCCCACGAATTCAGCCTCCTGCGCGCCGACATACTTGTCTAAGTCCTCTCTATCCTCCTCCTGCCGATCATCGAAGTCGTCGTTCTCATCGACAGCTTTGTAATCAAACTGATCATCGTCGCCTCGCAGGAACCTTTGACCCATAATGTCCTTCCATCTCTCCCACGCCTGCTCCTTACTTTGCGCCTTTTCGCCGGCATCAGCATCGACGCTGACGATACTGCCGTCTGGACCTCGCTTGTAGACGACGGGACTGTTAGGGTTCGGGTGACGGAGGGCTTCCAGACGGCTTTCGGATCGCACGAAATCGGCTTCCATGTTGCCAGTGTGCCCGCGCTCGCGACCTGCTCTCTCGCGCTCTTCGGGCGTTTGGAATTGACGGACTAGATGGTCATACAGCAGTGGATCTGTTGAAGATACACCGTTGGTGAATGATTAAGGATCAAGATTCACATAGGAGATTTGATGAACACCAGGTACCTACCTGCCAGTTCGAGGTCGGCTGAGAAGTATTCAGGATGAAGGTCTAGATAGCGTTTCCGCCGGTTCTTGATCCTGATGCGTTGGGAACGGATTTCGTCCTCACTGACACTTTTATTAGACGACGACTCGATGAAGTAAGGCATGATGGATGCGCTTGATGGAGCTGATGTTCCTACATGTGTTTCGGGACGGAACTGCCGCCAAGGTGGATGAGATCATCGGTGCACGCTCTCTACGCGCTGCGCGTCAACCACAATCGCGAAACCCACTCGCTGCCCTGGCGCCAGCAATCAACATGTTGACGGCAGATGACTGAACGGCGATGAGATGAGCATACCTGGACCATGTCCTCTCCGCCGTCCTCCACATACTTTCTCGCCTCTTCGCCACTCCTCACCCAGTCCCCATCAGCGAGACGAAGGCGGAAGAGCAGATTCACCTACAAACATCTGAGCACACTGTCGCATTCGGCCACGAACTGTCCACTCCGAGTCATAGCGCACATCGATCTCGACGCCTTTTATGCGCAATGCGAGACGGTGCGGCTAAACCTCGATCCTGCTCTGCCCTTGGCTGTCCAACAATGGCAGGGTCTGATCGCCATCAACTATCCTGCCCGAGCTTACGGCCTCAATCGACATGTCACCATCACCGAGGCCAAGGAGAAGTGTCCGGAGATCATCTGTCAGCATGTCGCCACGTGGAAGGAGGGAGACACCAAGTGGAGCTACAGCGATGACGCCTTCAAGGAGATTGCCACGAGGAAGGTGTCGCTTGATCCGTACAGAATTCAGAGTAGAAAGATACTGGCTTTGATCAAAGACGGTTTGCCCAAAGACACGCAGCGAGTGGAGAAGGCGAGTATCGATGAAGTATTCCTGGACTTGTCTGCACAAGTCCATTCAATTCTCCTACAGCGCTATCCAGAGCTCAGAGGCCCGACGCCCTACGACGATCCGTCCGAGCCGTTACCGCGTCCGCCTACTACAGTGCTGGACTGGCAGGCAGATGCACTTGTCGATGTGGATAGCTCCCAAAACGAAGAGGATGATCCAGACTGGGACGACATTTGCATGTTGATCGCCTCAGAAATCGTGCGAGATGTGAGGGCCAAGATATATGCCAAGCTCAAGTATACATGCTCGGCGGGCATAAGCAGGAACAAGATGCTCGCCAAGCTCGGGTCTGGGCACAAGAAGCCGAATTCTCAAACTGTGATCCGGAACCGTGCGGTGCAGCATTTTCTGAGCGGCTTCAAATTTACCAAGATCAGGAACTTGGGTGGCAAGCTAGGCGATGAGGTGGTGGCAGCGTTCAATACCGAGATGGTGTCTGAGCTCCTTTCCGTACCCATTGAGCAGCTCAAGAAGCAGCTTGGTGATGATACAGGAAGCTGGCTTCACAATATCATCCGCGGCGAAGACAGCTCTGAAGTCAACCCTCGCACTCATATCAAGTCCATGCTGTCAGCGAAGTCCTTCAGACCGTCAATCAATTCATTCGAAGTGGCGTGCAAGTGGCTTCGCATCTTTGTGGCTGATATTTTCTCCCGTTTGGTGGAGGAAGGCGTATTGGAGCACAAGCGAAGGCCTAAAACGCTCAATCTGCATCACCGCCAGGGGCAGAGTACGAGGAGTAAGAGTGCACCCATACCTTCAGGGCGGCAGGTTACGGAAGATGGGCTTTTTGATCTGGCCAAGAATTTGCTTGCTCAGGTTGTCGTCGATGGGAGGGCTTGGCCGTGCGCGAATCTCAGTCTGTCTGTTGGTGGATTCGAGGACGGTGTGACAGGCAACAAGGGCATTGGTGGGTTTCTTTTGCACGGTGAGGACGCGAAGGCGTTGAGAGAAAGTCATGTTGATGAGGATCGACAGGCTGGCATTTTGGGAAAGTCGATCAAGGTCAAGACGAAGGGTAGCAGAAAGCGTAAGCGAGGGCAGGAGGGTGGTATTGCCAATTTCTTCGGCAAGGCGCCGATGAGGCAGGAGAGCACGCATAGCGAGACTACGTCGGAAATTGAGGGAGAGTCCGGGGCTGAGGTTGAGAAGTGGTTTGACAGTGCACCTGTGCAGCGAGAAGCAGATATCAGCTATGATGAACGACCTGACGGCTGGGAGGACGATGAAATTGCGGATGAGCTGTACGCAGAAGCAGACGACCCACCTGCGCGGCACGAGGATGGGCAGACGAGCTCGCCTTCAAAACACTTACCGCCACTATCTTCGGATCCGCGGCCTCCCGATCCTTCGCCACAAAAGCATCAGCAAGAGCAGAAAAACCAGCCTACGCCAACCTTTGACCAATCTGGCGTGGATACATACATGTGCCCTCGTTGCTCGAACTGCGTACTTCTCGACGACAGGACCGAGCATGAGGACTTTCACTTCGCGCAGGATCTTCAGAACGAGGCGGAGACGCACAAGAGTGGTACTGCACCTCCTGTGCCGCCGAGTGCAGGGCCTTCGCGTGGTGATAGTAGTAGTTCTGGCCGTGGAGGAGGCAGAAGGGGCAGGGGCAGGCCGCCGAAGGTGCTCGGGAATGGCGCTGAGAGGGGACAGAAGAGATTAGCTTTTGGGTAGCGACGATTTCTAGAAAGGAATCTGCTTGAAATGTGATACGAAGGTGTCAAGTACTTGGATCCAACTATCATAGACAGGAGTACTGTTGAATCAGGATTTGGAAGCAAGTGAACATTCGGGTGCTCCCATTAGCGTCGGCGTTTAGCGGTCTGAGGGACTCGACTGGACGCGGAGAGGGTCTGTCATGAAGGTGACGGTGACATGAGGTTTTTGCCGAAGTATTGATAGATATGCCATATGTATGCGCTGCCGATCAGTCTACTGTCATCAAGGAAAAGATCAATGCTCCATTGCATCAGAACACAAGAGCAGTTCATCACCGGGTCCTGAACACCACGTGCCCCCCGCCCACAACCTTGCTGGCACGTTGATGCATAAATACGTACCATTATTGCGTGTCAGCCTCTATGATCTGACTCTCTCTGCATCGCGTCAGCAACGTCACGAAGAGAAGGATCTCTTGGTTCAGCCGTTGTCCTTGCGCCGGGAAACATTGGACACTACAACATAGTGAGAACCCCGCCGCCAGCAGCGCATTCCTCCAGACGCGCCAGACAACATGGCGGACGACGATTACGACGGAGACGAGATGATGGGGTTTGATGATGAGCTGGACTGGCTGTACGTCGAGGACGAGTACAGCCTGGCAGTAGGTCACATGGCATCGTAAGCCTCGATGTAACAGCCCACTCACTAACCGGAGGTGATACAGGACGAGCTGGCGGAGACACAAATTGCGGAACCAGGCTACGCGGGCACGAACTATGAATTGAGCATGGAGGACTTTGAATTTGATTTATACGCTTATCACGACGACCTGGAGTATGGGGATGACTCGTATTGGGAATATGGCTTACGACAGGACATCTCTCAGTTAGAGACAGCCGGACAGAAACGGAAACGCGGCGCACACGCCAAGACAGCGAAAATGAATAAGAGGAGAAAGGTTTTGGGTCTTTTGGGTACGCAAGCAATAGCGTTGACTGTCGCTGGGGCCGAGCAGCCGGATCCCGTCCTGTATATGAGCCAGCAGGAGAGGAGTCGGCCGAGAGTGCCGCCGGTGCTGGAGAAGAGGGTAGGGTACGCTTTGATTGGAGACTGGAGACGGCGTTTTGCTGGCGAGGAGGGAATTACTCATACGGAGGAGATGCCGGTGGATATGCAAAAGGCGTCTGAGGCGCAGGATGATGATACACCTGCCAAGCATCGTCAAGAGGTTCCAGGCGAAGTCATGGAAGACGAAGAGGGTGAGTGGGAAGACGAAGAGGACGACGACAATGGTGAAGTCGATCTCTCCGCATTGGATCCAGACATATTGAAACAGGCTTTGAAGCAGAAGCTGAAGGACGCCGGGCTGGAAGGATCGGACGAAGGCGCATTCATGGATACCTTACGGCGCATGCTGGCGGGTGATGAAGATGCCGCTGCTGGGGAGCTGGCCAATAATCTACTGGGGCATGCTACTGAAGAAGAAGGCGGGGGTGCATTTTCCGGGTGGCTTTCACAGCAGGGTGTTTCGCTTCATCGCAGGGAGGATGATGAGGCGTCGTCGGTCGCACCGGAGGAAGATGCAGAGATGGGCAGGGGTGGGAAGGTGGATAAGAAGCAGCATTCCTCGCCGGATAGTGCGGTGAGCGGCTTTGAGTCATCGCAAGCATGTACGAAGGGGATGGCTGTGCGTGGTGCGTCGCCCGAGTTGAATCAGAAGGTGGCGGCTGCTGCATCTCGTGAGGAGTATCGTGGTGTCACAGCGCAAAATCCATCAGATGACGCGACGTCACGAAAACCAGACGCTGAGCATGGGGCATCGACGGTGGCCAGACGAGCCGGTCGCAACAAAGCGACCAGGGCTTATGTAGCCAAGAAGAATGTCACCGATTCTAGCGGGACAAGAGCATCTCCATCAGAGCAGTTGCAGGGAGAGCTGCAGGACGACATGGAATTGCTTGGAGATCAGCAGTCTCAGGAGTCTACCAGGAAGCGCAAGGCTGGTGCGCAGGACGAGATCGAAGGGTTGAAGGAGCAACGAGCGGTAAAGGAGCCAGCTACGCGAAGGACGCGCGGTGCGAGGGGTAAAGTGGCGAGTTGAAATGGCTGACATTTGGTGTGGTTGAGGGTGAAGTGGTTGTTGGAGGCCGTTTGACCGCCCACGAGCATCACAATTGAACGACTCTACCTAAAAACTGTCCATGATTGCGTCTCGGAGATCACAACTGCGTTCTCTACGACGGGCTAGATTCATCGAATGAATGTCCACTGTCCCTGGACAGAATCCTCGTGGCACATCCCTGCTTCGCCACTCATTCGTTCACCAAATCCGTATAATGCAACTGGTTTACATCGCTGCAGAATGGGCGTGCGTAGGCATGGTGATCCGGCACGCGGTGCTGCGCTGTAGATCTTTGATGCCTCAGAGACGTCCCTGCCCAATTGCCACAGCGTCCTTTTGTGCCTGAGCATTCACCCTCAGGCTACCAGGATACCATGCGTGAAGTGACGAAAAAAACAATCCGGAGATGTGTATACTTGCTCCCGATCACCGATATTAATCGCTACTGACACTGTCTCAAAGATCAGACCATTCAGCACATCTCAAAGCATGAACGCCAAATTAACTGCTCATAACGCATCAACGGCCTGCATTTCCGAGGGACTCTCCTGGGCAGGGTCAAAATCGCATCAGTAAACTCGAAATCTCAATACCCGGGCAACCGAATCGTATCCCTCGTCCCATCACTGGTCATCGGATTCGCTTGACTCTTCATATAACAGATGTTGCTGCCCGTGACATCGAATCCCGCGCTCACGCACCCTGCGGTATTGCTACACGTATCTGCGCAGTTCTGTAGCGGGTCGAAGCCCGTCGCTGTAAACTGCGAGAGGTCGCCTCCGACGCCTTCGAAGTTGCAGTAGATTATGAACGTTCGTCCGCCTGCGCCCGGCGGTGCCTGGTATGTCATGTTGGGAGAGGCGCCGCTACCGCAGGTCGGAGCGGCGTAGATAGTTGCGGTCGAGGTGTAAGAGGTTGTTACTGGGGAGCGGCGTTTGTGAGTGTGTTTGGAGGAAGTGGGGTGTTGCGGTGGGAGGGCCTACCGGTATTTGTTTGGAGCGCAACGGTTGTGGTTGCGTAGGAGAGAACGGTGGTAGCTGTTTGGGTCGCCGCTTGGGCGGTTGATGTTGCCGTTGCTGTCACTGGTTGAGTGGAAGTGACGGTGTTGTAGATCGTGCTGATGTAGGTGGTCGTACTGTAGCTGACGGCGGTGGTGGTGTACGTGGTCCCGGGAGCGGTTCTGGGCAATCAAATTAGCTTTTATGTTGCCTGCGATTTCGTTGTCGTAAGAAAGCCTCTGAAGAGTGCCAGGCTGATCAGGTCAGGGGCCTTTGCAGCTGATGAAATCAAGCATGGCCCGCGATGGAACCACAAGCAATCGTAAGCCGAGGCCAGAGTGCCGACCTCACATGTTCCACAAGCGTGCGCGACAATGCTTTGAAGCCTGGTGGGCTGTTCGATCTTGTCAGGAGAGCTGACTGCAGCAAGCACAACGTCTAGCTGACAGCCTCTCTCGGATTCAACCACCCTCAAGATTTCAATTGAGCAGGGTCTACTCACGATGTAATGGTTGTCGTCACTGGGAACGAACTTGTGAGAGTAGATACAGTCGTGTATGTCTGAGTCACTTTTTGGGTGGTCGTTACCAAGTAAGAAGACGAGGTGGATGTCATTGTGATGCCTAAAGTGGTTGTCGAGGTGCTAGTGGCCGTCATCGTTGTGGTTGAGGTGGTAGGGTAGGCGGGCGAAGCTGTAGTTGTGACACTGCAAAAGAGGTTAGCAAAACAGTACATAAGACTGCGGCTGTGCTCAGCTCTCTTCAGCGGCATTCTGGTGGAGTCTTGAATCCGCCCAGTAGGGCGGGAAAACAGTAGCCTTGCGCGTATGGGCTTGCAATCCTTGTTAGTGGCAAGTCATCGGGCATTGTACTGCCAGATACATGTATGGACGGTTCGATCAAGCATTGCTGGGCGCACTCACGTAACATAGGCAGTGCTTGCTGGCTGAACACTGGTGTACGTCATATTTTGTGTCGTAATGTACGTCGTGGTAAAGGTGTTCGTCGATGCCGGTTGTGTGCTAGATTGATCAAGAGTCAGCGAAACGACAGCTCGCATTTGTGATCTTGCAGAAAGGCCCGCAACAATTTGCTGATACAGCACAGCCTCATCGTACTGATTCATTGACCGAGTAACACGTTTGGGGCTGCTCAGCAAAGCTTATTAGAGCAGTTGAATGCCCCCGTGACTGGGTTGGCTGCTAAGCTGACTGATCTATTGCACCGCGAACTGACTGCAGTGACGGATGAAGATCGATATGCAGAGCCGATTGGACGGATACTCGAGGATTGTTGGGATCACGCATCGTCTCCGGCGCGAGGCATTGTCATCGAAATACTGCTTGTGGAAGAGAGCTCACTGCTTTGCCGTCAGCGTTGAATGTCGTGCGCGGCGCCACGTTTGAGAATCCGAAACATACCCTAGTCACGGTCTGAGTACCGGTGGACGCTGGAAGAGTGCTGACATAGGTTGTGGTGACGGTACCTAGAGGCAAGCTCCGGTCAGCCACGGAGTTCATGCGATAGACGGCGCGGCAAGCGACTGCGAACTAGGAGCAAGAGTCACTGCTGCGTATGCTGCGCTAAATTGTAGGCTGAGCTACACTTGGGCGCCGAGGGCTTGCTCACGAGGCCCGGTGCATTGACAGCATGAACAATTTGCCACATGATCATCCTGCCCATGAAGAGGTACTGGGTGAATGGCTCACTTGTCTGGGGTATAACTGTACTCGTCACAGTCTGATAGATCGTCGAAGTCGAGTATTGAGTTGTCAAGTAGGTAGAAACGTAGGTGGAGACGGAAGTGGTTGTCGCTGTCTGCTGCGGTAAAGTGCTGGTCACCTAGACTTTGATGTCAGTATCTGGTCGGCTTGCAGACAGGATCCAATCGAACCGTCTGATACACCGTCGATGTTGTGCTTGCCGTCGTCACGGAAGTGGCTACCGATGTGTAGGTGCTTGCCGGCAACG
Organism: Teratosphaeria destructans; assembly: GCA_010367425.1. Taxonomy (NCBI): domain Eukaryota; kingdom Fungi; phylum Ascomycota; class Dothideomycetes; order Mycosphaerellales; family Teratosphaeriaceae; genus Teratosphaeria; species Teratosphaeria destructans. The sequence goes on from WBMN01000010.1 coordinate 703,553, forward strand.
TCGTGACGTAGGTTGAGACGACAGTGGCTAGAAAGAAGAAGAAGCTGTCAGCAAGTTGTCTGTACAGCCACTTATCGGGAAGTAGAATTGAGAGCGAGTCAGCCTGGCCCAAAAAAAGTGACCCAAAGCCACGACAGCCGAGCAGATCTAATAGCCCAGCAGGTGTAGTTTGCAAAAGGTCTCGATAGACGAATTCAGGGAGTTCTGGAGAGAGTCTAGCTAGTCGCCACTTACTGGTCGTTATCTGAGTTGATGTCTGCGTCGAAGCCGGATACGTTATGCTTTGAGTCTGCGTCAAGGTGGAGGCGGGTTGCACCGAGACGGAGGTCGTTGTCTGCGTAACTACAGCTGTGGTTGTAATGAGACTTGTGGATGCCTAAAGCAGTATCCATCAGCAACATGTTGTCAGTCAATGACCCGCCATTCTTCCCGCGTAGGCGGAAAGATGCACCCGGGAAAGGTCGATCGGCGTCGAGAAGCAGCAGGCGTAAAGCGGGAAAGTCGCCCCAGACCCGACAGAAAGCTTACTTACCGGCTGTACACTCGTCTGACAAACAAACGTCAATACCGAGACCTCACTGAGCATTTTTGGCGGCTTCACTCACATATGTAACCACGTAGGTGCTAGGGTAGGGCGAAGGAGTCGTCGTGGTAACGTTCTGAGTGGTCGTAATACCCAGCGTCGACGTTATGTAGGAGGCAGGCAGTGTCGTCGTCGCTTGGGCTGGAGTTTGAGTGATGTTCAGTGTCGTTGTAGCCTGAGGCGGGGTATAGGGATAACTATAGGTGGTTGTCGCCGTGGTTACTATAGTGGTATACGACACCACAGTGGATGTGAAATTCTGGCCTGTTCGGTGGCTCTTGTCAGCGAATGCAACGCATAATCAATGCGAGCCACTTCCAGGAGATTGATTCCATGAAGTGCTCCCAAAAGGTCGATGATCATATGTCAGACTACTCTGCAAAGTCAAGTCTGACGATAAGTTGCAAGTCGTTGGAGGCGTGATGATCAGCGGAAATGCTGCCGAGACTGAGCCTCACCAGGATGGATCCAGAAGCACATATTCGTCGTGTTCCCGGCGAGGCCTAAGAAACGGTACAGGCCGTGGTCAAGAGAAAGCTACGCTAGGAGCAGCATTGTCCAGATCGATGATGAGAGCGGTAGCGCTCTTGACGTGTGAATGCTTTTTGCATCTCCTGTGGCCAGTTTCACACAAAACATATTCCATAGAGACACTCGGCAGATTTCGGCATGGCATCGGGGAGCTCAACTTACCAGCTGCTGTAGATACAACAGTAGTCGAGACCGGGTAGCTTGTCGTATATGTTGTAATATAGGTGGAATAGACAGTGACAGTATTCGTGCTTGCTGGTAGAATTGAAGTTGCTGTCGCTGTCGCTGTCGCCGTCCCGGTTTGAGTAATATAAATTGTGCTGATCACGGTCGTTGGCGAGTATAAAACGGTCGTTGACGTGACAGTCGTGCCTTTAGAGCGTTAGCTTCCCGTGTTTTCGTGGTGTCGAACGTCCCAAGTGCAGTTTCGAAATTTTGGAAAGGCACCCGGAAACATTGAAAGGCATATGAATTCAACCTTGAGCTAGAGCGATAGGCAATAGCGCAAGGCAATTGAAGCCCTCGGACATTCTCCTGCGATCCCATTTTACGCAGACCGGGATATCGGTTCTATGCCTGAAGTACTAGGCTGCACTCAATGCTCTTGAATCAATGGTTTTGATAAAGCCGAAGCACTTCGAGAGATGGCTAGACCGTTCTCCAACTGCTGCCGTGTCGAGACGCACAACAGTGTTTGGGGTAAAGGGAAAGACTACTGACACCTGCAACTCACCTGGCGCAGTCGAGATCACTGTAGAGGTGACCGGGTAGCTACTAGTGTATGTCGTAAAGACGGTCGAGACTATGGTCTGGCTTTGGGTGACCGTGTTCGTGCTGGCTGGCTGAACTGAAGTAAGAGTCGCTTCACTGGCAGGCTGCGTAACGCTTTGAGTTTGAGTGACATAGATTGTGCTGACGACTGTAGTTGGCGAGTACGAGACGCTTGTGGATGTCACGGTTGTTCCTTGCTCAAAGTTAGCTTATCGATTCGCCATGGTATAGCATCCCACACTACTGGAAACCCCAGCGCTTTCAGGCTGCATAAAAGCCAATCATCATAATACCAAGCAGCACGGGACTTGATGACCACTGTCACGACGTCCTCACAGCCAAAGAAAGCCTGAGGTTCGTTCGCATGCCCGACGGCGATGGGTCTCTAGTGGGACTTACCGGGTGCCGTGGACACGACTGTCGTCGTAATGGGGTAGCTGCTGCTATACGTAGTGACAATCGTAGAAACGATGGTCGTAGATTGTGTCTGGTTAAAAGTCCTGGTCACCGGCGCCGGCGTGTACGTTATGTTATCAGTCTGCGTGACGTATCGATCTATTGTTTGGGCGGCAAGAGAAGTCGTCGCTGTGATTGTTCGAGGGGCCAGCGAAGTCGTGGTAGTAATAAACAAGCTCGTGGTCACAGTGCTAGCGCTTTGGGTCGATATTCGGGTGACATCTATTTCGTATGAGCTGGTGATAGTGGATGCTGGCTGGATCGAAGTTGTCGTTTGTGTCAAAGTGATCGGAGAGACTGTCGAGACCTGGGTCACGGTCTGATAGCTGGTCCCGGCCGGCAACGAGGTCGTCACGGTCGAAGCGGGCAACGTGGTGCTAATGGTGAGAGTGGTCGTCTGTACGATAGTCGAGGCTGGCATTGTGTATATGACTGTGCTGTTCTGGCCCTGCAACGAGGTTGTACTGGAAGGAAAGTGTCAGCAATGTTCGGTCAGGCTCCTGACAGCTTCTGTAGCAGGGCAGAGGCCGCCATATGTCGCGGTAGCAACAAGCAATGTAGAACATAGCTTGACAAGTGCTCCACCTCGCAATAGCAAGGTCTTTGATCAAAGCGTGATATAAGGCAGGATAATCCAGTCACATCCGCCGCAGACTATTCGTGGGAATTCCCGCTTCGAGTACCATCAGAAAGAGGTTTTGTCGCTTACATGGTCTGCGGTGGCTGCGTGCTTGTCACGCGAACGATCTCGGTAGAGATTACCGTAGCAGGCGGTGCGGTAGACGTTATGGTCATATTGCGCCCGGGGAATGACGTTGTTTGAGCTGGCTGCGTAGTAGTGAATGTGGTCCCAGGCAAGACTGTAGTGTAGGTGATCTGTTCATAAAATAGATCCTGTCAGTACTACTCGGCTGTCCGCTGTACTGATGCAGGTCCCCAAAAGGCCGCAGAGAGTCCCCCAGCCGTGCTCGACGAGCTTCGCGGATCTCCGGGTACCAAATGCAGACTTACTGCCCTTCTGTCAGCTTCTAGGCGGACAAAGGGTAATGCGTGGCTCATATCTCTTACCTGTCGTAGTTGAGGCTGGCAAGACCGTGCTGGAGACCAATACGCTCGACTCTGTGATTGTGTAGGTGGCTGCAGGCTGTGTAAAAACTTCCATTGTCGTGAATGTCAAATCCAGCGTGGTCTGCACCGTGCTATAATTCGTCGCGGTCAGATAGGCAGTGGATGCAGGTGCCGTGCTCGTTTGCACCTACAGCAGCCGTCAGCGTGAGACTCAAACAATCTAGAGTCGAAAATGCTTTTTGGGCCTTGCTCGGTAGTAAGGCGTAGGCATGGATAGCACAAACCGTGCAAGGTTGATTCAAAGAAGGCATTACCCACCAGAGTTGTGAGGTATGTCGTCGTCTCGTAATCAGTTGTGTACAGGACACTCGTTGACGCGGGCAGAGTCGAGGTGATAGTCTCGACGATCGTGCTATAAAGGTACGAAGTGTTGGCCGGAAGCTGGGTAGTGAAATTATTATACAGGGTCAAAGTCACTGTCCGCACTTGAGTTGTCGTGAAGCCGGTACCGGAGAGCTGAGTCGTGATCGTTTGGTACTGAGTACTTGTCTGCGTCATCGGATAGGACGATGCATTGACTTGGCTCGTTACCGTCTGGTAGTACGTCGTTGTTTGTGGACTGACCGTAGTTGTCATCGAGTAGACAAATGTATATGTTTCAGTCGCTGGGGTCAAAGTTGTGGTGGCTGTGGCAGTGATATACACCGTTGATGCGCTTGCAATCGTTGAAGAGCTAGTAGTAGCATTTCCCGCGGAAGAGGTGGCCGGGTTCTGTAGGTAAGGCGTAATGGTCACATTGCTCAACGCAACATAAGCCTGCCCCGAGCACGTCACACTGAGGACGGCTACATCTGAGCCAGTGGCCGGGGCAGTCCAGTTATAGCTGTAGGTTTGTGCGGTGGATGTGAGCTGATCTGATGGACCACAATCATCATTAACACATGTAGTGAGTGCGCAATTGGGCGCAGTGGCGCCGTTCTGAGCATCTGATGCGATCACCGAAATATCGTATATTTCCCCCTGAACGGCCGAGAAGCTTTGCGTGACATTGTAGGTCAGCGATTGCGACGATGAATCTTGCCTCTTCCGGCTTGGTCCTGAGCTCGCGGTCTGTCCAAAAGTGACCAGGATGTAGCTTGATGAGTTGCCTGGCGACACTACTGTTGCCGTCACATTCGGACTCGACGTAGAGTTTTGCACCAGTGCGGATGGATTAGCGGTGACAGCTGTACTCGCCGGGGCGATCGAGCTGGATTGCGAAGCGCTGGCGCTGTTGAACACTGCTGAGAACGTTGTTGCCGTTACAAACACAGTGACAATAGCTGTGGAATTCGTCCTACTTTGAGCGGCGCTCAAAGTTGTAGTGTCTGTCAGGGTGACTGTCAATGGCTGCACTGAGCCGGTCATGTAGATGCCGCTGCCAGAAGGACAAGAGTAGACAGTCGTTGCGAACAGGCTTGAGAGCGTTTCGGAAATCGCCATGCCCGATCCAGGCGAAGCTGAACATGCAGTCACATTTCCCGTGACCGTAATGTATGATGTCTGCGCAATACTCTGATTTTCGAACGAACCGTATGTATAAACGGTCGTCGTGAAGGTGGCCGCTGGCGACGCACTGTCGGATACAAACGACGTCACTGTAGCCGAACAGGAAGCCGGAATTAGACCACTCGTCGTAGATGGCGAATCGAGGGTTGCTGCGGGAGTGCCATCCACATAGAGCTCACGTCCTTCATAGAAAATCGTATATGCACCGATTACGCCCGTCTGGCCGTCCATGAGCGTAGAGCCATCAACAACAGCCTCCGTCAGAACATCGCCGCTGCTGTCTGTTGTAACAATCTCGTAAGCGATCAACGTCGTCGATGCTACGGCTATCGTAGTGGCAGGTCCGACCGCAGCTTGTACAGAGTCGGAAGACGATAGAGAGTTCGAAGATATGGTTGCGCCAATGGACGGGGAGTTCGTCCACAGCTCGTTCGAGCATGAACCGCTCTGCCCGGAAGGCCCGGCCGTGATCGTTATATAGGAGGTTGTTGTGGCGTATATATAGCTCGCGACGCCAGTGGGGCTGCAGTAAATCGTGTCCGTCGTGCCTTGGTCTGTGCCGAGGCCGTATGATCCACTCGTGGCATTGTATCCGGAGACTCCATGACTACTCACAGAGGAAGCCAAATAGGCGCCGGAGGAGCCGGACGGAGTGATTTGGTACGTATCTGTCCCCGAGGTGTAGACAAATACTGTTTTCGATGGCTTCGCGCAAGTCCCATAATTGGTGACAGTGACCACGTTGGTAGAATCTAACGAGGAAGACTGCTCCTGTCCAGCAGCAAGCGCAATATGGAGGATCCCGCCTGCGAGTCCACGCAAAGTTGAGGCGAGCATAGCATATTGAAGTTTTGTCAAAGGCCTGTTAAACTGCGCCAGATGCAGTAGTGATGGTTTCACTGTATGATGGTAAGAGTTAGAATCATCTTGTGCTTGGCGCTGATTAAAGGTGAATAGAACCGACAGAAGGGGCGCGTCGGAATGCACTGGAGCTTTACATTCCGTAGGACATGTAACGTAGAATGTGCCTTGGTCCACTCGAATCTCGACTGCTGTTCGCGCATTGCAATCGATGATCTTGAGCTGAGACAGAGCGAGCCACAATGGCGGTTGCGATACAAGCCGTGGCAGGACCATTGCTAACAATCCGAGAGGGTATGTGATTGTGATGTATTGGCGAAAGTCAGCAGCAGCACGTCTCGACAGCGTTTATCAGCCACCATTGGCTATCTGTTTAGCGATTCTTTGACAATTCCCTTTCCCTGCTGTCCATTACTGCGGCATAATCTTGCAGTGCAGCAGTCAAACATCAACTGCAAGTTGACCACGTGCATTAGCAGTCCGATTTATTGACTAAATGATCACACAATCTCTTGTAAAGTGGACCCATACCTCCGCCAGAGCACAAAGTCGACCACTTTGTAGCTTTGGTATGCCAATTTTCCTGGTGTGATCATGGCGACGCAAGGGATGCTTGCACATTCCGTTTCCTGGACATGTTGAGCCGGCTGACTGCCCTATCGCAAAAGGCTTTCACTCCCTGCTCTTCAGTCCACTCAACAATCATCGAAATGAAGCTCAGCGCTGCACGCTTTGGCTGGAGTCTTTTCTTGCTGGGGGCATCCGCCAATGCCAGGACTGCTTTTCAGCCATCCGTGGCTCGCGGACAATTGGCTACCGCTTCTGTGACGGCCATTCTTGACTCCTGGGGCGAAAGAATCTTGTTCTTCCAGAACAACAACGGCACGCTCTTGGCCCAAACGGCGAAAGGCACAGTGAGGCCGCTTCCAGTGGATGATGCCGTGTTGAACACACCAATTGCAGCCGTAGTGTGGCCAGACGAGCACAGCGATGAGAATGTAAGCGTTGACGTTGAAATCGAAGTTCGTCTACAAGCTCACCTTCGAAAAGCAGATCAGATTGTATTATACGTGCCACGCCAACGGTTGCCTTCAGCCACGATACACCAGCGTATGCGAAATCATCGCTGACGCCGATGGGCATGGTTGGCACGTAGGCAGCCTGACAAAGGAGAAGCTGTGTACATGGGGAGCAGGAACTCCTAACCAGTTTCTGTACGCTCTGGCGGATGGCAGGACCACCAACAAGCCTTCCATCCGGGTGGGATTTAAAGCTCCAACTGGCAACAACGTGGTAGAGGCGATGTACAGCGATGGACGATGGAGTAATCGCGGCGTGGCCTTGGCTGACTTGCAAGATGGCTCTGAGATGGGTATCAGGCTGCAGGGTTGAGTGAATTTGCCGAGGTCGTTGATGGGATGTTATCGCTGCGTCAAGAGCGCGAAGCTGCCGTTGTTGAAGGGCTTCAGCCAGGTGTGATACGACCGCAGCAGCGGATGAAGTTAATGTGCGGCTTGTGTGTTTGACTGCTAGGGCGCTGCAGCAGAACAATGGATCCAATTGCCGCTCACCGCTCGGCGATATGTCCCATTGCTTGACGGAGCACTCGACCGTCTCTGATGATTTCAACGACCTCCGAGGGCTGCTGAGGCATGGGGAGAGATCGCCCATCGCTCCAGAAGTCGATAAGCTGCCTGTATAATAGCACCACCTACCACTCCCTGCCCTTGCCTCTACCCTTCTTCAGCTCCCACTTCACGGCTCCCTCCACCGCGCCTGGCCAAATATCTTTGGGCAAAAATTGGTTGACCTCATCCACAAAGTCCTGTCGCGCTTCCTGATCCAGCTCATGAAGCCGGTCCAACTCCTTCTGTACCTTCATTGCCAGTTTCTCAGTCTGGGCCTCAGCAATCTTGCGCCTCTCAACTTCCTGCAGAATCCTAGTGTAGCTTTTCGAGAAGCTTGTATAGAAGGTCATGAGCTCCAGCAAGTCTTGGACTTTATATTCGATGGAACGCTGAATCGAGGACCAGGATTCGCGGAAGTGGTTCATGGCGGCAAGGTGATTGGGCAACGACATTTTCATGTCTTTTAGCAGCCCGACCACCTCCTTCAAAGCTTGATTGCCTTGCCTGACATCATCATTCATCCCACAAAGAGTCTCGAAGTTGCCCTCGACCACGTCCATCGCCTCCTTCATCTCGCCCATGACCTCCTCGAGCTGGCTCGCATCACCTTCCAGTACCCTCAGCATCTCCGCCCGGCCCACTTCGTCAATTGGCTCCGGCACAGTCCTGCGATACAAACTTTCCTCAATAGCTGCTGCACCCTTAGTGCTCAGCTCCTCAGCCTGTTGGATTGCTTTCCTCGCGGCTTCGCCACCGCCCTCGGTATGTTTTAGCGCCGTGACGGACAGATCGTAATGGGATGTCAAGCTCCCCATCAGATGCGCAATCTCTATGCTGTGGGATTCTATGCCACGAAAGAGATGCGTGACAGATGGTGGAGGCGACACCTTGTCATAGATCGTACGTCTGTGTCTCGAAACCTCGTCGGAACCACTGCCGGCGATTATGTTGGCTTGGAGTTTCTCGTTAATGAGGTAGAGTATGGAGTCGAAGCGGGACATATCGGCCTGCAGATCGACTTCTGCTGCTTGAAATTCGTCAACTAGGTCATGTAGGGCTGCGAGGAGTTCTTGATGGCCGTTGGCATCGATAAATTCGAACAGAGTCTTCTTAGAGGTATCGGTGGGAGCAGTTCCGCCACTCTGATCGAGCGCCAGGTCTGCCTCCGGTACCACATCAGCATCTCGACGGCGCTGAAGTGCAGCGTCAACGGAAGTCTTCCTCAATGTTTCCAGGGTCCTTTCGAGACGAGCATTAGCCTCATCGAGGGTCTTGATGGTACTCTGAAATTCAGCCTGAGCACCATCGCGTATCCCAACAACCCCGTTGCGGATGGCATACAGAGTGTCGAGCTGCTCGTCTATCCCGCGCCTGGCATAAGTATTGCGGGCGTTGAGCGCGGCAATCTCCGCAATCAATCCTCGAGAATCGTTCACTATCTCCGCCGCTCGTTGGACATATTGACCTGATATCAGGGAACGCTTCGCCGCCACAAAGAACGAGATCAGTCGCTCAAGGTTTGGCGGCTCATGTTGAACACTTGCTTCTGGCGAGGCAGGCGGCGAGGGCGAAGAAGATTCCGTGGAAGACATGTTGCACTTGAAGCTTCACTTGCGCACCACCAAATGTGTACGGAAGAGTAAGGTACAATCTATATGCGCTGATGCAGGTCCACGTATGAATTCATGTTTGTATCGATGTTGGTTGCTAAGGTTCACTCCCAGGTCGCGGTGATGATGATGTCGATGTGGCGCTTGCACTTGGAGTTCGGCACCGCGGCTGCGGCGCTCAATCAAGGCGCGGTCCGCCGGACGTCGATCCGGGGACCCCAATTTAGCCCCGGCATGATTCATTCACAATCTTGGAGATTTGGAAGGCGTGCGCACTTGGCCGAGATGATCAAGAATAAGGGAATCAATTCGGCGTGAGGGTGAAGTTGTCCATGTCCGCCACAACCCATCAATCCAACACGCCGGTTGCTGAACTGCATCTCACATGAGTCACGAGTCCCCATCCTTCACCAGCCTGTGGAGCGCAATTCAGGTCTTTTTGATTACATGTGTGGGCTTCATGCATACATCCTACTTAGGTTTCTACTGCGCGCCAGAAGTCTGGTCACATCTCTGTCACCAACTCATCATGTGCCACGGCGAGCATGATGAGGCTGCCGTGATGATGATACTGGCTTTTTCCGCGCTGCTTGTCACATACACATGTATACACTGCCCTGACCATGCAGTCATGATGATTACCTGGTAGTACCGACGAGACGTGCTTCATCACTCGGACTCGCTCGGTCTGGCCCGGTGAACCCTGGTACCTTATTACATACCTTAGCATCGGCATGCCGTCTGATGAGGTAAGGTAGCTCTTGTTCTCGCGGATGATGAACATTTCTCTTCACCAAGAGATGGAGGTAAGCCCCGTTCTAAACATAATGTCCGTGGTTGTGTTTCAGCGCTGTCGGATCGTGATACTGCATGAGGTGTGTGTATTATTATGGTTGGCGGTGGTAGGCGGCGATTCCTTTGTCATCCGGGTTCGAGGTCACGCAATAGCGGGAGCGTCCAATCATCCTGGTCTCACTTTCGACGTGAACTTGACCCAGACGCTTGGTGCAATCACGCCTTCCCAGGCTTGTTCTTGCGCCAGCCGCACAAAGATACTATGTTAGAACTGATTTTGCACAAGACAGTGGCCGTGTAGGATTATCTGAAGCGCCACCCATCGCCTCATTTGTAGGGGCCCGATTCGCACTTCACACCGCAAGCCACCGCGCATACGTCAGTCACGCGATCCATCGAGAAAAGCAGGCCATATCATTTTATACATACACGGACGAGACGGGAGAAGGGGGGGTGCGGGACATACGGGCGAAAGGCGCAATCGAAACCTGGCACCCGGCGTCTTCCCGCCAGATTGTTATGAATCGATGGGCCGCCGCAGCTCCCACTACGAAGGCGCCGGCCAGCATGGACCACGGTGAGGACTTCCAAGACTACGAAGGCAAGGTCACTGCCTGGGACAACGGCAGCATGGCGCCAGCAGCACACAATCGCACACCACTCGCACCCCAACACCCGTCGCCGGTCAAAAGTCTGCTGCCGCCCACCATGCTGCCGCGCGCTCAGCAACAGCCTACGCCCGGCGCCGACGACACCGAAGACCACTCAGACCCCTACGGCGAGATAGAAGGCACCGAGCCACGCGAGCCTGTGCACGCAAAGGGGAAGCTCTGTCGCCACGATCACGACCATGACGGGCTGAGGCACCGACATCGCGACCCCGGCGACGGCGAACAGAACATTACCATTCCCGGCGCCTCCAAGTTGGTGGAGCAGACCGTGGCGCCCTTCCTGGCCGAGCATATACCAAGCCTCCACGCGGTCGGTGTCGCACCTCGTGCCGCCCAGCAAGACGACCACAGGGAGGAGCCGAACACCAAGTTCTGCTATCGACACAGGCCGGATTTGAAGTGCCGAAGACAGGGCGACGAGCCGTCCATGGCCCAGCTGCAGCATGGGCTGTCGAGTCTTTCGCAGTGCGACCAGCAGGCCATCTCCCACGTCTGGTCTCTGTTCTCAGCCGCACCTGCCAAGCACAGGAATCTGATGCTGCAAGGCATTCTCACGCAGTGCTGTTTCCCGCAGTTGTCTTTTATCTCGGCTCATGTACGAGACTTGATCAAGATTGACTTCTTGTCAGCCCTGCCGCCAGAGTTAGGCTTCAAAATTCTCTGCTACCTCGACACGACCTCACTGTGCAAGGCCGCACAAGTCAGCCAGAGATGGCGAAGCCTGGCGGATGATGATGTAGTCTGGCACAAGATGTGCGAGCAGCACATCGACAGAAAATGCACAAAATGCGGATGGGGTCTGCCCTTGCTCGAGCGGAAGAGGCTGAGGATCGAGAAGCGGCAGATCCAACTGAGAGCCACCGGCCAAAGGTTGGACCACCCGACGCCAGTTGCAACGCCGCTGGAAGCGGATGACGTCTCGGTAAGCAGCTCGAAGCGGCCGTCAATAGAAGCATCTGCTGGGGCAGGCTCAAAGCGGTCGCTGAGCTCGGAAGGATCCGCATCACCAGAACTTCGAAAACGACAATGCTTGCAGTCCATTCAGGGCCAAGACCCTGGCTCTGCCAGTGATGGGTACTTTGCTCCAAGACGCAGACCCTGGAAGGATGTCTATAAGGATCGATTTAAAGTGGGCACTGCTTGGAAGTATGGGAGGTGCTCGACAAAGGTCTTCAAGGGCCACACCAATGGTGTAATGTGTCTGCAGTTCGATGATAGTGTGCTTATTACTGGCTCGTACGACTCCACTGCCAAAGTCTGGGACATAAACACAGGCAGTGAGCTCCGGACGTTGACCGGGCACACGAGCGGGATCAGGTGCTTGCAATTTGACGACAATAAGCTCATGACGGGCAGTCTGGACCACACCCTGAAACTCTGGAATTGGAAGACCGGCGAGTGTCTTCGAACGTTCAACGCGCACACGGGCGGCATTATCAGTTTGCACTTCACCGCGGACGGGAGATACGTCGCAAGTGGGTCTATGGACAATACAATTCGCGTCTGGGACTCCGTCACGAAGCAAACGTGGCAGATGCGGGGGCATACAGACTGGGTCAACAGCGTCAGAGTCGATGAGCAGTCTCGCACGCTCTTCTCGGCCTCTGATGATCTGACGGTACGTCTCTGGGATCTGGATAGGCGCGAGTGCGTCAAGGTCTTTGAAGGCCATGTAGGGCAGGTTCAGCAGGTCCTTCCTATGCCAGCTGGTTTCGAGCTTGACAATGAGGAGCTCAGACGGCTTGCGGAACTCAAAGACAAGAACGACGATGCCAGCAGCGTTTCTTCTGTCACCGAAGCGGCACAACTGATCGGCACATCCTCCTGCGCCCGCCGACGTTCTTCGGAAACCCAAGATAAGCCAGCCCTGCCATTTTGGCCACACGACCAAGAACGCTCGCCGCCGCCGCGGTACATGCTCACGGGCGCCTTGGACTCCACCATCCGGCTGTGGGACGTTCACTTTTCTCCTTCTGCGGATTCTGAACTCTTTCAGAACCGCCGGGAATTCGTACTCCCGACTGATCCGCTCACCAATAGCCACACTCCGAGGGCTCAAGCATGCGTGAGGACGTTTTTCGGACATGTTGAAGGCATATGGGCATTAGCAGCCGACCACTTGAGGCTGGTCTCTGGCTCCGAGGATAAAATGATCAAAGTCTGGGACCCAAGGACAGGTAAATGCGAGCGGACTATTGGCGGCCATGCAGGTCCTGTGACGTGCGCATGGCTCAGTGACTGGGCAGTGGCGAGTGGTAGCGAAGATTGTGAAGTGAGGATGTTATGCTTTGGCGACCCTGGATCGAGGGATGAAGCGGGCTCTAGCGAGAGGTAGGCAGCAGCGCGAAGGCCAGGTGGTCGCTGAGGATGTCCCGTTTCTCCAGAGGCAGGTGCTACGGGAAGTGTTGTCTCATGTTTGCGCGTCGCTGAAGCACTTCGCTCGAGGACACTCCACGCATCTCTTCTGCTTGGGATTGATGGTTGAGCGTGGTGTTCTGGCGTCTGAATCTGTAACGTGCAGCTTGTACCGTGTACAGTATTCTCGCGATTCGGGATTACCTTGATCGCTTGCTCTTTTACCTCAAATTGAGTAACATAACCCGGAAGCCGGTCAAGCCACGGAGCACGCATGGCAGATCGCAACGTCTTACACCTTGCGTCTTGGCACGTTTCGGGCATTCTTTAGGCGCCTGGGCGGACTCAGGTGAATGACCTGCCTACAATGGCCTACCGGCCCATGCTTCGTCATTGAATCTACTCCAGAACATGACCAAACCTTATCGTCGTCTTTGCCGGGCATGGACCGCCCGAACTACGATATGAATGGTTATCGATCTTTGACCGAGAGTAAATCACCGCAGCAACATTGAACATCATCTAAGATCGCAAGTAGTGTCGCAGGACACGGCTCGCCACCGGACTCGTGATGTCGTCACCAATCGTACCCTGGCAATGTTTCTCGCAATCAACTTTCCTGCAGTGGTGCGGGATTTCTTTATCTGCCCGGCGGAAATCAAGAAAGACTCCCTCTGCGTGCGAGCGGCTGCAGACTCTTTCTCTTTGCTCGATTCCAGATACGCAGCCACACGCCCACAGCTATGCAGACCTGCCTTGCCTTGGCCCTGCTCGCGAGCAGTAGCAGCTTTGCCTCCGCCAGTCCCACGGACGGGTTCACTGGCACATCTGTATCGTCAATATGCGGCGCTACTCCTCCCTGGGACGGCGGCCCTGTGCGTGCACCGCCGTACCTGTCCGTACTGCTGCATACTGACTTGCCTTATGCAGAACATGGGCAATTGCGGAGGTCTCCATCGGGATCGCTGCATGTCGCCGAAAAACACCGAAAATTGGGTGCGGACGCCCATCCATCAGCACATCTTGAAGTCGAAGCCCTCAACCGAGCCAATCGCTGACTGTACGTGTGCCGACAGTGCCCTGGAATGACATTCAAAGGTGGTTGGACGTGAGTATATGGCCCTCAATCCTCCGCTCTACTCAATCAGATCACAGTCGTCCATCTACTAACACTCTGGCTCTCCGAATGCAGTAACCGGAACGGTCTGTGTATATGTTGGTACGACTACGTTCGACATGGCGCCACCGGTAAGCGCATGACCCAGGCCTTTCTGGGTTATTCGTGCCAAAACAAACATGACATTGACATGCTATCAGAGCGGTGCGATCCCAAAAAGGGAAACAACGACTGCTGCCTATGCCAATATGGTCTCAAGCTACAATGTGTAGGTAAGTGATGCACGCGCCTTTGTTACTTGTGCGGCATTTGAAAGACAATGACACAGTGGCTGACATTGTGCCAATACAGAGCAGCCGGATCATACCGGCAAATGTTTGTCATCGAAGGACTGGGTGCATCAAGTTCAGACTGGAGAATGCAAGTGCTACAACGAACATCCCAAAATCAATACATGAATATGCTAGACGTCACTGTCTCGAGACCTTATCCCACTACCAGTCGCATCTACTAAGCACCTACGTGTCGAAGAGTGTGCAAATACACAGCACACTATTAACTAGTACTTGGTAGCAATGACTTGAAGCGACTTTAGTTCGCAACGATCTCCCTTCGGCCTTCATAATGTCAACCTTCGTAATGAGTAGCTGCCTGTTAACATACGCTATTATCGCGTATAGACTACAGGGAGCCTGCCACGCGTTTTCTTCTTTTCTTGAAAAGTTCTTCTACGAAATGCACATTTAGAACTCAGTCACCCCTCGCTTCATAGTACCTGCTGCCGCGTGAGGCACATGCGAATAACGAGGCGACATGATATGAATGCTCTGACGTGCGCTAGCTTCCGCTGCTTCAGCTTCGTCGGAGGGCGCCGAACGATTTGCTATTCTTTCCATCAACAAATACGCTTCTTTTCATCAAAACCACATCGTCATCTTTCCGTCGTTCTAGTCAATTAAGCAGCCGACTGTGGTTGTAACTGATTTTGTGACGTCGAGAAGCAGCGCGAGCATGTCCCGAGATGAACGTCCACCAACCATTACGGTCAGCCTGCAAGAACTACAGGATGAGACTGTGTCGCTTGACATTCTGGAGCAAGCATTTGGGCCAGCCTCCCTAGGCGTAATCATTGTGCGCGATCTGCCGGCCAAATTTGCAGGGCTAAGGTCAAAGTTGTTGAGCTATTCGTCCTACCTTGCGAATTTGCCACAAGATGAATTGGGTAGGTGATAACATCTGCCAGCAGAGGGGAGCGACAAAGCTTCTACAACTTACTAATGTCTGAACGTGACAGTGAAAGTGGAAAAGGCAGAGGCGAAGTATAATATTGGCTGGTCGCTCGGCAAAGAGACCCTAGCTTCAGGACGATGGGACACTATGAAAGGATCGTACTACGCCAACCCAATTCATAATCAGGAACTCGAGGAGAAGGCTAGAAAACTCTACCCTCATTTTCCAGAAATGACCGCTCCTAATGTTTGGCCTGACGAAAACGTCTTGCCTGGATTCGAGAAGCTGTTCGAGGAGCTCTGCGGGCTGGTCGTAGAGGTCGCGGCTTTAGTCGCAAGAAGCTGCGATCGGTTCGGGCTGGCGAAGTTGGATGCGTACGAGCAAGGGACTTTGGAGAAGATCGTGAGAGGCAGTGTGGCAACTAAAGCGAGACTGCTTCACTACTTTCCGTCTCCACATGCCGAACATCAGGGCGGGCCTGCTTCAGCAACAGCGCATGCCCCGGACGATGATTGGTGTGCTACCCATCTCGATCTTGGTGCTTTGACGGGACTCACGAGCAACATGTTCATTGATGAGTCTGTCCACGATCCTAAGCACGCTCGTTCCGACTCATCCTCTCTCTTACCCAATCTGCCCGAACTGGACCGACATCCTGATCCGAAGGTCGGACTGTGGATCAAAGATCGCTCGGGCCGTAGTACCCAGGTTTGCATACCGCGCGACTGCCTTGCATTTCAGACGGGGATGGCATTGGAGCGAGTTACTCGGGGAGCCTTCAGAGCCGTGCCACATTTTGTACGAGGGGGCTCAGCGTCGGTGAGTGGAAGCCAAAGCATTGCACGCAATACTTTGGCAGTCTTCACGCAGCCGAACCTCTGGGAAGTAGTTGACAAAGGGGAGAATCTGGATTTCGCTGAGCTCGCTAAAAGAGTCATTCAAGGGACCTATTAAGGTCATCGCAACTCGTGGAAATTCGGCCACCAGGCGACTTCGCCAGACCCTTTACCTCTTGGCTGCACGACATATACTACGATGTTCAAGGATTCATTATAAGCAGTCCTAAGCAATAGCTTTAGGTTGATGGCCTACTCGAAAAAGAAGTCGCAACGGTGGCTTCATTTTATAGCGCAGAAGGATAGAAACGCGGAGCATATCCGCTTAATTCCTAGACCTTACATTCTAGTCCTCGCCACCCTAGTTCTCGACTAAAATCTCAATTGACCTTTTAATCCTCTAAATCCCTACTTTATCTGTTCTTAAACCTAGGACCTCTAAACCTACTAGCATCCTAACCTACTCCTCTTCTATCTATTATATTTATTATCTCTTATTAGATTAATAGAAACACTTAAAGCAAATATTATACTCTAATACTATAGCCTAGTTTATTAGAATATAGGTATAGTTATTCTTACTATAGCTAT